>FN648793.1:0-25447 GCA_000310025.1 Ectocarpus siliculosus | reverse complement strand
GAAGGAGTGAGGAGCTACTCGCGGGGTGACCGGTGACCCCACCGACAGTTTCAGATCAGGGGTGAGGAGGGGGGTCCCCCTTTGAAAAAATACTGGCGTGGAGGGGGGGGGGGGGGTAGGTGCTTGGCTTTGTTGTATAAATACGGCGTACCCTTACCCTTCGTCGTGTGACATCGCGTGCGGTGCGCGCCACGCCAGCGAAACATTGAGATATTGAAGGAGCTCGACCAACTGTCAATATTGAAGTAAGAGGTGTCATTCTTGATCGACACTTCGAGGTAATCAAAGTACACGCCGAGCGTGACGTGACCCTTGTGGACCACAAAAAGGTTCAATGTTGCTCATTATGCGTCAATATTTGGGGCGATACTGCCTGTTTGTGTATGTACTCGGCAGGATACACATCTCGGTGACAGGAGATCTCCGGGGGGTACGCAGATATATATATATATATGATGGGTGTGATGGACTTTTGACGCGCTAGGCTGTGCTTGCCTGCGCATGTCTCTCACTCATAAGTACAAGGAAGGAACTTGAAGCACTCCTTTGAGCAGAAATCGTGTTTGGGGTGTCGGCGCGTGTACATACTGCGTTTATCACGCTCGCGGGCTCTTGCCGAGAGCGTTTCTGCACAAAGAAGTGACTCAAGGTCCTTGCGTATCAACGAGTGAAAAACACGGGCAGGCAAGCAGCAAGCAGCAAGCAGCAAGCAGCGCAGCGGGTCAAGTCCATCACACCCATCATAAAATATCTGGGTACCCCCCGGAGATCTCCGATACATGTGTATCCTGCCGAGTAGACACACAAACGGATACTGCCGTGTCTGTATTCCTAACCTACTGCTGTGGTGATCGCTGAATCTGCGGTGCGTTGGATCCAGAGGTAACTGTTGAACGACGGTTTTTCTCCACAGACAACTGTTTTTTATGAACATGCTGCCCTCAGTAGGTTGAATCCATCGAGAAAAACTCCCGGTGTCCTCTGCATGGGGCCTTCAGCGTAGAATTAAGAAAATAACCCCGTTTATTATCTTCACGCGGGATGCATGCTCGAAGTAAGAACAGCTGCTCATTTTGAGGCAGACAGTAAGCATCGAACCTCCGGCCAAAAAAACAGAAGTGCGGGCGCCAACTGCGGTGTTGTTTTCACAGGATTTGTGTGTGCGCGGGACAAACATTGGCCCATAAACGCTCCTCACACACGGATGATGGTGCATAGACGTTGTTGGGGACGGACCGGATGACGCCAACAGAGAATACGGAACATAAGCTTGTGTACATGCGTAAGGATAGGTACAACGATGGTTGCAACAGCTAAATAGACTACGCTGGCAGCTGTATGCATACCGTACGCAGATGGGTGAAAATGAACATTCGTGCCTGCTCAAAGCCTGTTGTCTGTCAAAGATGAAGACTTGAAAAGTTCCCACAGCCCTTCAACTACACTGCTGCTGTAAGGTACACGGAAAGATGCAACATGACGAATCTAGTGCTACTGCCGGCCGGGCGTACAGCAGCTACAGCAGCTATGTTGTACTACGGCAGCATGAGAGTACCGTCGTGAGAAAAAAAGCCTCTTCTTTCCGCGCACAAAAACACCGGGGGGTTAGGCCCTTCCAAGATTCCAACAACCCTTTCACATCAGGATAAAAACCAACCAATTTCTTCATCTCTGTGTATCCACAGATAAAGACTCGGGAAACATGGAACAGCAGTGGATTCATACAGCAGTAGTGGCATACTCCTCCTCTTGTAGTAGCGTGTGTTTCTGCCATGCTCTGAGCAGCATCAAAGCCACCGGGATGAGCAGTGTACGTAAAATGCGGACCGTACTCCAACAGCAGTACATACTGCTGTACATGCAACTCACCAACCAGCGGTGTTTGTTTTACAAATGGCGGTTGTTGTCGTGGTGGATTGTTCGCCGGGATATTTGCACAAAACTTCGAAGTATCCATGTTGTACTGCACCATCATTGCGGGGTTCGGAACAGCGGAGGGACAACAACGTGGCAGAAAAATACGGCACCAGTGCGCCTGTGCTAGAGCGGTAGTGGTGGCATGCATCGGCTCCAGCAGTTTGCCAAAACATATACTACTCAAACATGTGCCGGGTTTTGCGACCACGGGCTGTTCCCCATTTTTGTGGACTACATAGAGCTAATGTGAGAGAAACAATAAAAACAGCATCTCTGAATGCTCACGAGACACGCTCACGAAGCGCACCCCCTACCAGTAAAAATTATTTGGCACGAGCGAGCGTTCAGACTCAGAGGCTCCGTTCGAGGAAAGATAAACGAAGGATAGGAGTCCCCGTTACTGCTTGCTGCTGCTGCTGCTGCTGCTGCTGGCTCTGATAAAGTCGATGGGTGCACCGCCGAAGCCCCAGGACGGCGCGGTTCATCGCCTTCATGGGATATCTACGCATACGGCTAGCTGTGGCTATGCAGGCTGTACCATATTCTGATATTTTGTTGTGAGCGGACGGCGAGCGCTCGACCTCATCGAAGAAATAATTTGCGGAGGAATTGACGAACAACAAACAGTTTATTGGAAAAGGAAACAGAAGGCAAGGCAGGCAGAGCGCGGGCTGTGGAAGAATCGCAGCCCGCATGCATGCCTAGTAGTATACCAGACCGTGCGCGGGCTGGCGCGGTGTACAACAGGCCTTTGTCCCCTCCGCGTAGGACCTGTGGCTTGGTCTTACCGCAAGCTTGGCCTTGGTAAACGCTGCTGCTGGACCAAACACCTAATTATCAGATTATGGATAAAGCGCCCTTTCTCGATTTGTCTCTCCGCTGCAGTTGGGTGCATAAAAAACACCCAACACGGAGGTGCGCGATGTGCGTGTCCCGCAAACGATGGGACTGATGAAGACAACAGACTGCGATGCTTGGGGGGCTTGCCGCTCTATGCAGTGGCAGCGCCATGCGTGTATTCCGCCCGTCGGATTGCGCGAAAACCGAACGAGACTTGGTTGTGTGCTGAAAACTGACTGGTCGTGTGAGGCCTGCTTTTCCGCTCAAGGAACAATCCAGCCAATACTGCTGTATAGACGATGATGCTCACGTACACACCGCACCTTGTTGGCCAGGATCATGGAGATGGAGAAGAACGAAAGGGCCGTACAGGACGCGATCGCGTTCGCGACCTCGCTCATCTTCTTCCCGCCTCCCGGGTGGTGGTCGTCGCCCTTTCGGTACACGGACCCCATGGTGTTCTTCTGGCCTACTGCTGCTGCTGTCTCGCTGCCTCCGTCACTCAGTTCGTTGTCGTCCAGCCCGTCGTCTAGGTCTATGTCTTCGACAGCAGCAGCGCGGTGGGCAGCGGGCGGGACGGAAGGGGCCGGAGGTAACGCGGTCTTCGACGCACCGCTCTTTACTGAGCTATTCCCTGTAAACATGCACGAGGAATGTCGATCAATCAACCGAGCTGGGCCTTTTTGCCTCCGCTCCCTTCTTGGCCAAAAAATGACTCTGTCTCGTGTTCCCGCCGCGGCAGCGTTCCTGTTCCTCCGTTCCTCCTTCTTATAGGGGACATGCGACTGGTACACAAATTTCTTGTGTGGGTATGTACTCTAGGAGTTCATGGAGAGAGACATCCCAACGCAGAAAAACATGAAAAAACATGAAACGGTTGCTTGTAATAACACGTTCCGACTACCGGTTGGAGGACGTTGTCGTCTGTTCGTATGCATATTGTAGAGGTATCGAGTTTCTGTGGGGGTGTAAAAATGTACGTACGTATAGGTGGTGGTTGATTCTAGGTAATACTCAAGCCAACAATCTACGACGGGATTTGGTGGGCCCATGTACCACCCAACCGCTTTGTGTGTGTTCAAACAGCAGTACCGGCACTCTCCGCGGGTAAAATGAGCGGCGGTCGGTAGTGGCAGTCTGTGGACCAGCAGCGAGAGCCAACGGCACACCTGTGCCAAAGACGCGGAACAGAAGAAAATACGTAGAACAAACAACCTCGCGACACGTGCGACATTGCAAGCTACTCTCAATCCACGGTCGGTGGTGGTGGGGTGATGGCTGCTTGGAACGAGGTTCACCATCTCAAGTGAGATCGCGACTTGAATGCTGTGCTCGACTTTGCGTGCCAGGACAGCAGTCTACACTCCATAACTGCAACGTTCTCCCTCTGTAGTTTGCTCTATATTGATTCGTAGGTAGAACTGATGCTGCCACAGATGATCAAAGACAATTAGGTGCACATCAGCGAAGGAAATGGACCTACCGTAGCATATATATCTGTGGCAGATGGCCCAGCAAAGCAACAACGTTTGGTTCCACCGGACGAGTATTGTCTCTTGAAGATGGGGCTGAACTCTCTCTCATTCTCCCTCACCGTTGGTGCCGTGGCAGTGTCACTGACTTGCTGTTCGCTCTTGGGCTCAGAGAGGGGCGACCACGCGGGGGGTCTGGAACAGGTGAGCAAGAAGCCACCGCCCGTGGTGGAAGCATGGGCTCGATTGAAAAAAGGGCAGCATCGAGAGGCATGTCTTCGAAAGCCTTTCTGAGTACTGAACCCGCCATCACTGTCTATGGCATCCAAACAACCGCGTTTCGCCCGTTGTCCCAGAGCTGAAACACGATTGACCAATGTGACCGTGCAGAAGGGGGGAAATCGAGGAAAGCCGAGGACAGGCGCGGGGAGGCTGGTTTGGAGGGTGGTGATGGAGCGGTCGACCGACATCAGCCGGTACAGCCATGCAAGGCAGACTCCTGCCTGGAAAGGGAAGACCGGATGGAAAAGCTTCTCGAAAAACGGTGAACATTGGCTTCTTTGCATCATCCCCTGTTTTTTCTTCCTGTACGCTCGTTCTACCTGCCACGTGGTACAGAAAGTTCGCCCTTCAGATTTTCACCCCAACCAAGAGTCTAAACTCCGGAATCTACCTCAGGCAACGCCAAGCCGTAGATATCCTTCTTGTCCCACAAGCAAGCCGCTCGCGAAGACACTGTGAGAGCAACACCCCTTCCCTTCTTCGTGCAACAGTTGGCTTAGTAGACTACTGCAGCTTAGTTCAACAACATTAATACACCAGGACAGGTTTAATCGCAATTGGGTTCCTTGCGCGGGGGGGTCCGTTCTGCGTAACAGGACGGACAAGGTAGCCGCAGTCCCCGCAGCACGACCGTAGCTTGTTCGCCAAACACTGCGCTCGTCACAACATCCATATTGCGGCAGGGCCGCGTTGCAAGAGGCGTCGATCAGGGCCAGGAGAAGACAGGCAGCGGCCAGTGCTAGATCGACTGCTTCCGAAGCGTCACGGGACGACAAGACGGAAGAGGTCAGGTGGTGTCCCATGCGCCAAGCAGGACGACAAAAACACGAAGTACATCGACTGGTCAAGTCCCGGGAAACACGATGTTGAGCCCACTAAAAATTGAACGTAGCACATGTTTGTAGTGCTACAGGGTTTTCCTGCTTACTGCAGCTTCTTGGCTTAGTTTGTATTCCTAGCGTTTTCGGGTTACGCCACCACCAGTGTACAGTTTCCATCCACACCACTATTAGCGCGTTGTCTCCGGTGTCGATCCTTCACAACCTTCCGTGTTGCGGCAGGTACCTGTAGAGACCAGCCAAGGTCTAGCTCTACATCCACGTGAGGATGCTCCGGTCACATGCCTTTCGCAACCGGCGACCGTGCTATTTAGGTTGGTGCTCCTTTGTTCGTGCCACTCACCAAATCAAAAGAATATCCAATCGTATTTCAGGTCCTACAGGAATTGCCGTAGTAATAATTTTCCTGCTATTCTCTACGCGGACCAATATTCTGGTTCTAGTTTTCGTGGCCCCGAGAAGTGTGCTAGAACCGGAGTATGCTAGAACCGGAAGTACGTTTCGCAACTCGCCGGAGGTGGTCGGAATGGGCGACGATTCATGTATCAACGCGTGAAAAACGGATTGATCCCAAACCGCTTCACTTCGCGCGCGTCCACCTTCCTTACACGCAGTTAGAAGAGGTCGAAAGCATGATACAATCGGGGGAGTCATCTCTGCAGGCACTGCGGGTAAGAGCTTAGAACAAGGATCTCGAGACGTTTGGTGAGGGAAAATACCTGCCTAGTTACGCCTAGAGTGCACGCCAGGGGTTAAAACTACCCCGCGAACAGAGGTAGGACATTTTGTTGCGCTAGAAATGGAAAAAATCATCCATGCCTCGATTGGTCGCTCTCGGCGACGAAAACCCAAGCCCGGGCGTGTTGCTTGTGCTTGTAGCTGTCGCCGTTGTCCTCACACTCACACGAGCTTGAACAGCTCCGACGCTGCAGGGTTAAAGCGTGATGTCGGGCCTTTCCTTCGACAACTTTGCGATGCTTCTGGTCGTCGAGCTCGTTGAACCTCCGCCTGCGTTGTCGGATGGTACTCGCTGGATGCACCTTCATCTTGCGCGCGGGTGCGCTTGCGGCGATGTCATCTACATCAAGGTTTCCCGCCGACATCCAACAGTGCCTCAACAAAATGACCTCCTAATAAACTACACGAGGTTAGGATAGGCTGGTTTCGATGAAGACCCACTACGCGGCTCTGGAAGAGGTCCTGCACCACCTGTCGGCAGACAAGGCCAGGTATGACCCGAAACAAAAGTCTAGCCAGTTTCATATGGGAGATGGAACAGCCAAACCGTGGCACAAGCTCGGTAAGGGATCGAACTTCTTTCGTGAAACGCAACGACGCCAAATCCCAGATTGATATTCATAGTGTAGGGAACAAGTGTAACCCTGAGAAAATGAGTTTGTGTTCCGGCGTTGATCCTTGGCCGAAGCCACACGACAAGGTTTCCACGGTCGATTGCCGTATTGCTCCACACGTCAATGGTCCCCGTGCTCTACATACGCACTCAGCGTCCGAGGCTTACCTTTGTCGACTAACAGCTGACTCCCCCCCCCCCCGGTTTTCCCCCCCCCCCCCCCGGTGTTTTGCCATCGGGGTTGGGTTTTCGTCGCTTGGCAACGACGTTGTAAAACAAGCCGCCCCCCCCCGGTGTTTTGCCATCGGGATTGGGTTTTCGTCGCTTGGTAACGAGGTTGTAAAACAAGCCAATTCACGAAGCTTCGTGAACTCGGCAACCAGGTTACCGTTTTTTTTTTTACCTCGTTTTTTTTTTTGGCGATAACCATAATGGTGGTCGAGTAGATCATGTTGTGCGGGGTGGAGAACCCTCACTCCGCGCAACGGGGGATGATCGCACCACGTTGTGTTAAAATGGTCAAGCATCCTCGAGGCAGTTACACAGTGCTTACAACTGTCTCTGGAAGTGAAAGCACCAGAAAGTAAATTAAGTCATACGTCATACGCAGCTGTCATCCGTACGCAAGGAAGTAAGCACAAGATGCCGAACACTCTTAGCAGGATGCAGCGCACCCTTCATGCGACTCGCCAAATACCTCACGGCGCTTCGCGCTTGGTGATGTGAGAGCCTGGTCCGGTGAGAACCCGGCGTGCTCCGTCCCGGCTTTGTAGGGATGCGAGGTCAATGGTTTAACGACTACGGCATGCACAACTATGAGTACACCCCCCCCCCCGCTGCTCGGCGAAATGTTTTCGGTCGTTGTGCTCAGGCACAAGAGAGAGGAGGCCGTCGACAGCATGCCCGCGCACCTCAGACGATCGCTTCCGAGCGGCCTAGCAGAGGCAAGAAGAGGACTCAACTTTTGCGTTCCCCCGTCGCGGTGAGCGGACAGAGCTGGGTTCCTGGGATTGGTGCAACAGCAGAGGCGAAATCATGGCACACGAACCTTTTGAGCATGTCTCTGGCTTATCATAGCTAACCTTTCAGAAGCGCGGAGTAAGCGCACCCCGGGGCGTTCATCGAGAAGATTCCGACCAAGAAACGGGCCGCTGGTCGTTTGCAACGTACCCGGGGCGAAATTTGAAGAAAAAACGTCGCAAAAGGCGCTCTCTCCGAGCGTTTTCCAGAATAATATCTAAATCGAGGCGCGGCGCACAACGCATCACTCCCTCTCTCTCGCCGTATGTTTTCTTCACGCAGAGAGTATCGAAACCGTCATGTTGCCAACCACCAGCAACACTGACACTCCCAAGTGCATGTAAGCAAGCAAGCGAGACTGGTTGCGACCAGCAAGACATGTGCGTTGGACGTAGGCTCGCGCAAAAGAAAATAAGAGGGACACAAAAGCCGCTTCGGCAATGCCGCCTACAAACGCTCGTGGAGTCCACGGCAAGCCATGGAGTACACGTCCCCCTGGGCGCTCATCATGACAATTCCGAAAACACGCCGCGGGGCGACGATGAAATTATCAGAGCGAAGGAGCCCCCGGGGCGTTAGCTTTGATGGTGGCGCTTTGATGGTGGCGCAAGCTTTACTCTGTGCTCGGCGGTATGTAGCTTGCGATGTGCATGCTGACACAACCGCGCAACAGACGAGTGAAAATATTCAGATTCGGCTACTTTTCACGTCCACAACAACAACAGAATGGGCATTTACGCTCTCATGTATCATCGCCCTCTTCGTTCACCCCCATTCCCCCTTCGACCCCGAATTCAGTGCGACAAGGAGTACTGGCAGGCTAGAAACGGTGTTCGCTATTCTTGAAGATGGGATGCCCGGGGGACGCCTAGAAACCAGAGGAGAGAGTGTCCACGGGTTATCAGCACGCCAGCAGGGAGCGGCTTCGGCTCCATCCCTGAGTTTTGATGAAGACAGCATAGCTGTGTGGCCGACCACGCCTCCAAGACGCCGTCTACAGACTGGAGCGAAGGTACATTTCCGCCCCCAAAGAAGTTCGTGTTATCGCACAAGTGATTTATGTCCGGCTGTCCACCGTGCTGTTCTGTTAAACACGAAGCGAAAAGTCGCAGTTGTTTCTGAGAGTGCATGGGCTCAAGCAAGCTGCTCGCGGGCGACAAGGCCAAGATCGGTTTTGTTGAAATATCACGGACGGCTTAACTCGGCCGTGAACCACTGCGCTGTTTCTCGTTGCGCAGACGTAGTGCCGCGTTGATTCGGACGAATCAACGCGGAAGTAATAGAAAACCGTGTGTGAGGGCCTCCAGCTGGTGGCAGAAGAGAGCCTGCATTCATCCTGAACTGAACAAACACAACGCACCGGGGGTTCAATAGTATCACGCCTCTGTCACAGTTCCGTGTCTTCCTCTCATCTAATCTCACAGCCTACTTAGCTCAAATCATTCTAGAACTTATATTACGACAACATGTGCAAGGGGATGACGCGTGATGACCCGCGCAGCCAAGGATGAATCATCACACAGCCCTTGAGACCTCCCCTCCTCTCGCCCCCTCCCGACGTGACCGTCCATCTTCTTAATACTAAAACTATCCCCTGCCATCCGGTAATTGTTTGTATTCGACCCACAGTTCCCCCCCCTCCAGCTGACCGTGAGTCCGATCCGGTGTGCAAGCGTCGGGGGGGTGGCGACACTGGACGAAGACGAGATCGGTGTAAGGAGAGACAAGCAGAAAGCCAGGCTGAGGAGGAGGGCCAGAGAGTGGTGGAAGGCCGCGGGCAGCATCGACGATGGTGAACGGGGCGGCACGGTAAGTTCCGTGGAGGTCGCCAAACTCTTTCTCGCATGGAAGTTTAGTGTCCGGGCGGTTGGGTGTCTCAGGTCGCGAGCCCAAGGAATCCTCGGCGGGATGGGGGCCAGCTCCGATATAGAAGTTACCATCGGAAAGATAATGTCATTGTCACAGGGCGTTGTACGAGGTTTCACCATTGTGGGAGGTCTTTTTCTTTTGGGTATTGGGGAGTGACCAAAGCTGTACGGCTTACCTCCGGGCGATGCGTACACTGGTGGGACGAACCTCCGCGTGAAATCACGCCTGGCGATGGGATACTCTCTGCTGTCGTTTGCCCAGTTTGGAAGCAAGCCCACAGAAATGTCAGTGAGCAATAGCGACCCAAGCTGGTTCCAAGCGATTTCTAGTTCACACCAGTTTTACAAAACCACACACGTGAACAATCTCCAGTTTCAAGTCGCTCGCCATACCTACAACAGTACATGAAGCAAAGTACAGTGTTCTTCAATGCGTCGACCCGAGGTGCCCCACATTGTAACTTTGTTCCACGGACGAGAAACTACTTTCGGGGTCGCCTATCATCCAACGGTGGTTGGGCTGTGAACCGACCCCTTACCCTCCCGCTTTCCCTCCTGCCCGTCCCTCCCCCACCATTACCAACCGCTGGCCCGCCGAACCGGCCGGCCCACTGCTGCGGCAGGGCCACCATCGTCCAGACCCTAGTCGAGGTCATCCCGGCGGTGGTGGCTGGCGTGACTGGCGATCGGTGACCGCCTGCGACGCTGACGCGGGCGTGGACCGAAGACGGAGCGCGTGGTCGTTCCCTGTGTCTGGAGCGTCGGTTTCACCATCGCGGTCGACGCCATTCGCATCCCCTCCGCCTTTACGGCGGGTGGCTGTCCACAAGTAGCTTCGCTCGGGTTGAGGTTTCACGTTTTATTTATACGGAAGGCGCAGGCGCTTGTTTCTTTTCGCCAATACGGATTTTCCCTCCCATTCCTCAGAATGACATCTTCCTTAGCGTGGTGACGGGACGGTCCCCCGGCTGCAAGTCCGATGCCAGCAGTGTGTCGTTTGTAGTAATGAATAGGCAGGAGAGTACGGCATGGAGGTATTACACAAACCACAATAAGTTAGGTTTTCTTCTTACTGATACTGCAGCGCATCGAATAACTCACCACAGAGGCAGTTTTTCACTGTTCTTCTTGATATCACCTGACTAGCGGGTTGCGAAAGGCGGAAAGTGCGAGCCGAAGCCCATTACTCTGTATGAATATGCCATACGTCGGGTCGTGTGCCACTATTTCATCTCCCACAAAAGTTGTTTGTGCAATGCCTCTCCTCTGGTGTAAATATGTCGTAGCCATTTCTTTTTGTTCCCCAACGTCTTGAGCGTTTAGATAGATAAACAAACGATCTCAATTTTTCGTTCGGGCATGTAGCGTAGACAGTAGAATGATTTGTTCTTCCTGCAGGCGATGGACCCGCACGTGCTGGGCGGCATATCGAACCCTCTGTGCAAATAGGCCTTCGAGGCAGGTTGAAGTGAAAGGTAGACTAACGTCTCTCACCCTTACCTCCATCCACACTTCCGGGTGATCGCACCTTCGAGAAGTCTCTCTTGGCCAAGGAAGCTATCTCGGCTATTTCTTTCTGCGGACTAGCTCGATACAAGAACGGCCAACTGTTCGACCGAAATTCACGCGATCGACACATCCGCTTCTTCTCCCTCGCGTAGTTGACCTTTGCCGGAACTGTACGGCCGAGCACTCGCTTTGGACTGAGAAAGAGCGATTACGTTGAATCCTTGTGCACTGGATTGAATCCAATTTTCCTACACAGTACCGAAAGGTTTTCGTCTAAGGTTGGTCTACATAGCTGAAAATGATGACCATCCGAGACTTGTTAAACTGCTGTGATCACGACATGAGACATGATGAGCTAAAACTATCGGGTGGCCCAAAACTAACGGAGTGATACAACCTCTCCGATGCGAATACGGGAGAGCTCTCTCGTCTGACACCCATACAGGAAGGCCGTGCGAATCGAGTTTGTTCCCGCGAAGGTTTCACTTCGACCGTTATGATACAACCACTGCCGCGTGGTGATGCTTAACGGGGCCAACGCATCGCAGAGAAACAGCCGCCCCTGCGGCTGTACACGCCCCCGGAACGGGCGGTGGATTTTTCTTGGTTCCGAGCAATTTTATTGGGTTAGCAGAGAAGATGACTGGAACTCGCTTCTGGAATCGGCAAACGATAGGCCACCTGGGAAAGGTTTTCGCACAAAATGACGATATTAACACGAAAAAGTTCCGTGCATCCGACATCAGGACCGCTTCACCCTGTCTACTGCGGTCGCTCGCAGCATCAAACCGACCGTACCGCCTTGCCTCCCCTATATACAGGTGAAGATCGCAACGAACCCCTTCCCTACGCGGCGCGCAAACGTTCCTTCTTTCGCTCCCTCCTATCGAGACAAGCGTCACTCCCTTCTTTCACCACGGAATCGCTCAGGCGCACACAGGGAAATATCTACAAGTGTCCTTACTCACGTAAAAAAGGGCTAGGATTATAATCGTACAAAGCCGGTTCCCCAGTACCACACTCACAGGCCGAGGGCAACACCAAATCGACGGGGTGCTCGAAAGCGGCTCGTCCCGATCGCCACACGACCCTGTTCGATCGCAGCGGAGCATCGATTGTTCGCCGCGGACAACACACACTGAACTCTTCTTGTTGCTCGTGCTGTAGCACGAGGTGTCGAAACCCAAGACGGCACACGCAAAGTCTCTTCCTAGCTCTCCTACACAACACACACATTATTGGCTATCTGTTCCTCCGGTACAGAAGGGTAACACTCCACGTCACGCATCGCGCTTGATCTGAACCAAAAATCCAGTTCCAAGCAGCCGCCGCCACGCCTACTACTGCAGGTTCGGTAGGTGCACCGAGGGAGTTGCCTTTCTCGAGGCGGCGTCGACGCTGCTGCTACCCGGGGATTCGTGGAACCCTTCCCCGTCTCCCACTACGCCTCTGCGCCCCCCATCGCGCCTGTTGTCGTTGGTGCCATCCCCTGCCCATCCCTTGACTCCTTCTTGATCTCTGAAGGTGATATGTCCTCCGGCGTTTTCTCGTCGGTGAACAACGGCCTAGAGAACGAAAAATAAAACGAAGCAGTACGCGTGTTTTATCTACACCGCAAACGGAATGCGAGTGGTCGTGTGCTCAGATGAGCGCTTCGTTGACCTCCGCCTGCAAAAGTATCGATGTGCGAATACAACGTAGCAGAATATTAACAAAAGATCACCTGTACAAGCACCGTACAGGTTTCGACAGGGTGGTGACGCGACGAAGGTGTGCAAGCCCCTTTTTCGCTATCCCCAAGGGACGGAACAAGGAGACACGCTTTGGGCACAACGGCCGCAACTTGGACCACAAGTGGCGATGAAGGGTGTCTTACGCTGCGGTTGCTGCTCTGTGTAGCATCTAAGTTAGAGAAAATCAATCAATTCCTGTGGTAGCGAACACGATCCTGTGTCTCATGTAACATCCGTACCTGAGAAGCCACGGTAGAAGGCCTCAGGTCTAAAACCGCTCCGTTGATCTGGTCCCGGGGGACGCCGTCCGCACTCCGCCTGCCGCCGTTGCTCCTTCCCCCTCCGCGGTCCCCTTCCGCCTCGATGATGTCCTCTAAACCTTGCCGCCAGGATTTGACGTAGTCGACGGCGTGAGGTCAGAGCGACGAAGGGATGAGGCCACAGGGCGAGGGGGGGGGCAGCCGTTGTTTTGGGGAATGGCAGCATCAGCACATTCGAACGACAGCACCGGAAAGAACGGAACACTACCCGAGTCTTTCACGTTTAGAGATCAAACTCGTGCGTGACGAATCCTCGCCAAAACCGCAGATCCCCTCGCCATGAAAACCCTCGTTGGGGCACAACAACCCCCCTCCGTCGGTCAAGGTCTATCTAAGAACTAAGGCCATTCAAACAATGAGTACGCCCCCCCCCCCCCCCCCCCCTGCCCCAGCGTTCCCCAGAGTATGGAGGTACAAGACGGTGTGGCGTCGGGGGTAAGTGTCTTACTAATAGATCGCTCGCCCCGAGCAAAGTGCGGGCTACAAATTGGCGAGAGAAACCCGACCTCCCGGTGCGACGAGCAGCTTTCAAGGGCTAGCGGTAGGCTTTGCCATGCTTGGGTAGCACCGCAAGACCCACCACGCGGCAACAGAGTCCACCTGCTCCCCCCGCAGGTGAGGAAGCGAGGGAGGTTCACGGAGGAAGAATGGGCGTTGCCGAAGACCAAGCGCTTGCCCCCGCCCAAGATGTCCTCGAGGCTTTCTTCCCCTCCCCCGGCCGCTCTCGGGTGTGCCACCAAGCCTCCCCCCTCGCTAGCGGACTGGCGCATCTTGAAGCCGGATCGCATGACGTACTTGTGAGGGGAGCGATCTCTGCCCCCGCCGTTCCTGTTGGTTATCGTTATCGTTATCGTTATCGTTGTCCTTGTCGTTGCCGTAATCGAAATAGTGTCATCCGTGAGGAAGAATGGGCTACGGCTCAGTTGGGTTGTTGGGTGATGGTCTGTAAGCGGCTAGCCTGGGGCTGCAGTTGGAGCTTAGGCGGGGCCGGGCAAGCTAGAGCAGGAGCGATGGTCGATACTTGTTTTGCGCTCAGGCAGTTGTGCTCGCTATTGTCGTGCCACTAATGAGCGACGGTCGCCTTGTGAAGTATCTGTACTCTGTTCATGGAATGCATATGGACATACAGTATCACCACAAGTACAGGCGAGCGCCGCCTTATTGGTCTTCCTAGTGCCGTACGTTGTGGGCCAGGTGTACGGAGGTATGGGCAACATCGAAGAGTGCTGCCGCTGCATGAGCGTGGGCCCAACGGCATCCTCGTTCGCAGCAGCGGAACTCACTGTTTCACATCACTTCGGTCTGTTCTGGGGCATCGGATAGTTGAGTTTTGTTGTGGCATCAGGGTTTGATACTGCTTCATCCGGGATTTCTCGGCCGGTTAGGCGTCAACCGCACAGATATTGAAGATACTATATGAACACCATTATTCGCAATACTGCTGTCTCGTCGATCTCCGTCATTCTTCCCCAACGGCACTATCTTCTGGTCCAAGTTTCGAGGACATGCGACAGAAATAAAAATATTTTCCGGGCGCGTGTGGACCGCGTTCAATTGAGAAGCCCGCGTCGGTGAGGCGGATGCTTGAGATCGGGCTAGCGCTTTTGCAGGAAGCTAAATAGTGGCCGTGTCACAGCCGTAGCACCTGCGATGATGCACTCAAACGATGGAAGAAATGTTAAGACAACTACCCGATGACAAACCTGCCACAGTCGCGCGCAACGATGCCTACACTACACGTGGCTAACCCACTCAAGGAAAAGACTTGCCTGGAGCGGTATCTTGATGCTGAGCTGCCCGATACCTTTGGTCGACGGGTAGAGCGCGGGCATGCGGAAATCGCGTAGTGGTTCGGGTCGTTGCAAATGACCTTGCAGCCGCGGGCTTTGTTCACACAGGTTTGTGAAAGCACACTACGAGGGCAGATGCTGGGCCCGACAATCGCACGTGCAAAGAACAACTTGCAATGTGTCCAAAACCTCGAACGGAACAATACCATGACCCTTCGCAGCGCAAACCCGGATGGAAACATGCGGCCTGCTGGCAGAGCTGAGGGCAGGGGTCGTGTTCCCCCCGAACAGTTTTTGAGACTCCTCAAAGTACATGACAACTACCAACGGCACAGAACAGCAAGATCAAGACCAAGAAAAAAAGTGTTGGAGGGCGCACTCGTGCCGAAGAAACGCATTGCCACGGGAAACATAACAAACCCTGAAGCCTTGGCGAATAAACAAGCGGGGCTGCTGCACCGCTGCCGGCGAACCTGCGAATCCTTGCTGGCTAGAGAGGTCATTGATGCCACGCTCCCGCCATCATCATCTACAGCGAAAGACGACGCGGACGGATAAGCTGGCACAGGGGAACCGCCTCCGCCGGTTCCTTTGGACCTGAAAGCCCAGAGAAGAAAAATGAAAAACGCTTTTACGGCGAGAATGTTCAGAATATTCGTAAGAGGATCTGTGACGCTGTAAACTCATGGGAGGACACTCTGTACGCGAAAAACGTGACAACGTCTCCACCCTCTACGGTGCTGCAGAAGCGAAAAATCTTCTACACTTGTTCAATCACAGTCCTCTACGGTATTTCTCTTCCTCGGAGTGGATAATTTATTTGATGTAGGTCATGGATTTGGTGAGGCCTCTAACATTTTGCGCGCCTTATTATAGTATCTGTCAAAACTGTCCTGTCTCTACGTTTTCTCTCGAGGCTTCGGGAGCGAAAGAGACAAGTGATCACTTTCCGTACTTTCCTCCATACAAACGTGTATCCGGTGTAGTTCCATCAGTTGTCGATAGGGTAACGATTTTTCCTGTTTTCTCCGTCTCTTGTTCTCCCTACCGTTTACCGTTTCATGCCAGCCCCTCCCGCTGAACTTCAAGTTGGAAGGCCTTTTCACCCAAACAACATAGACGCATGCCTATTGAACAGACTCTTCCCGCCGCCTCTGTTTGTTGCTCTCTCTCACCATTGACCCCTGCTCCCCCCCGATGGAGACCCGCCACCGCGTTCCAAGGCACGCTCTCTAGAACGTTCTCGCTCTCCCCGATGGTCTTGCACGACCGACCTCGGATCGCCGGGCCCTGGATTGTCCTGGGGAACGAAACAGCCCGGAGACACACGAGAGCGGTGGGGTGCGGAGGGTAAACGAGGCAGGGATGGAGTAGCTCGTGATGTTGAGGGGGCACCAGCGGTGAAGAAAGGGGGCCGGGGAAGGATTTTCGTTTCTGCAAGGCCGGTGGCTTGTCGTTCTGCCATTGACAAGGCATTCGCATCGAGACGAAGCCGTACAGACACGCCGCCATCATGCAGCGGGTGCTGTGTACCGCGGACAAACAAAAGAAGCGCCCTCAACACCCGCGGCGACGAAGAATATACAAGTGGACCCACAAACAAGCGCACTCCACAACTTACGATGAAAGGCCTGTCGCAGGCCATGCAAGAAGGTAGCAGGTGCACCTTGCCCAGGATGGTGGCGCCAGCCTGAGCGAACGGCCAACCAAGATGCAGTGCCAGAGGCGGCGGGAAGGCGGCGGGGAAGTCGGGTCACTCAACGTCTTTTCGCCCCCGGTTTCATGCATGCATGTGGTCGCTCCATGGAAACGCTATGACGAGCGAAGAGCTGAGTGGCGGCCGGTCCTTAGTTTCATTTTGCTCGCCGATTTGGTTTCATAGGTGAGAAGCCTGGTTGTTGGAGCGGTTGTTTAGTTGCATCTCGGCCTGGCGATACTATTAGTTTTACCTCGTTTCTGATGGAGTGCGCAGTAGCGTTCAATGTATGTAGACTACTACATCTACGGTGACGGTTGGAAACATAGAACATCCTGCAGCGTACCGTACTCACTCACGCCCCCACCATCCACACAACATCGCCGTACGCGAAAGATTGCTTATGGCCCGTGCCTTGCCTCCCCGAAAGTTAGTCTCCTGACGTACTGCCTGTTAGGCAACTTGTACAGTGCTGACAATGTTACTCTTTGTAGTTACCGGGGCCAGATTTTGGACATCAGTCCGATGTTTCTTGTAACACGCTTCGTTTTGACAGCTTCCATGGAAGCTGATTTATACTTCCATGGAAGCGGTACACATTTGTCAAATGGTGTGCGAGGTCCCTTTCTTGCCAGATGCCAGACTGTCTACACACGCCGGGTGTCGGTTCCTGTTATTTTTAGTTTGCTCGTTGCTGTTTGCTTTTTACCCTGCACCAATAAAAATATATTCAGCACGCACCGCACGAGGAACGTTGGGCACGAAAATAAAGAAAAAGGAGAAAAGGCCGTGGTGTTTACCCCCTCCCGTGTGACCCTGGATGGTTGTAGTTGTACGAAAAAATACACTGAAAAGTGTAGTACTCTACATGCACTGAAGGGTGTAGTACACGTCTCACCACGAAAAATGGGGGAACTGTCGCCATAATGAATAGGACGAAAACACACACACACACATATCAAGGTGACGAGTGTTACCTGGATCGGCTTGTACTTAGAGATGGCGAGCTTCATGCTGAGCTCGAGCTTGGTAGCGAAGGTCTCCCTCACTTCCTCCACCGGCCTATCCGGAAGGGGTCTAAGCTTGCTCGCTACTTGCACCACGTCCGACACGAACTTGTTCATGAAGCGGATCCTGGGATATGCACCAGTCATTGAGGACGGAGATCGCGCTATAGAGAGATAATCAGAGCGGCCGGATCGACTACCAACAGCTAGAGAGACAGAGAGATAGAGTTTGTCAAAAAGTATAGAAAAAGAGAGAAGGGGGGAGGGGAGCGAAGGAGAGATTAATTGATAGCGAAATATTGCAGCACATAGAGAGAGCAAACGCATTATAGATCGAGCGATAGGCGGTTGCAGAGGGACAAGGATAGGTACAGAAGAGGATTGAGAAACAGTTTCTGCACCACGAAGTGTATCTAGACAAGAGCAACAGGCATGCAGGCTTGGGTGAGGTGCTGTAGTGTGGATATTTTTTCACTGCCCCGAGGTTCACAACCGCCTAGAAGCTTTTTCCCTCAAGGCTTTTCTAAGCGCGGCCAACCCGCCCCTTTCACCATGTCTTCCCTCGGCAAGTTGCCTTACATCCCAGTCACCATCATTTCATCTTCTCTCGGCTCTACAAGTTACTGAGTCGATGGGGTTGGCATGTCACCATTGGCTACGCCTTTTATGAAGAACCACTCCCTCCACAAAACTTTATGAAACCACGGGCATCTTGAAGCCCGGTTTCGGCGAAACCAAGCCTCTCACGTGTCGCATGCTACAATGTAGACTCGAGAGAGGACAACAGCATGCAGGCGTTCTATTAACGCATACCTCAGTTCCTCGACTTTTCTGTCCCAGTCGCTGTCCTCTCCCGGATTCTTTCTGTTCACTGCCTGCCGTGTGACCTCGTAGTCGGCTCGAGTAGCGACGATCTTGGCCACCATCTGGGACACCGCCGACACGTGCTTCTGCATCGCCGGACCGAGACTGAGAGGGGCAAACACGGCGGGAGGACGGCATCGTGTTGCCAGAAATTCATTGCGACGCAAGGGCGTCGTCAGACGATGGTGTGGATTGTCATCCGCATCACGGCTCCATTTTCACAGCCGCCTATTGACAGCGGTTATCGACTAAACTGTCCGGCAACACTCTGAAGTACGGTGAGCCTTTTGCCGGCAGGAAAAATGCGTGAAACCTTCCGTCCTTGACCGCCATCTGCACACACGCAGAGGGGACGGTCTTGCGTCTGTCACCACGTCAACTAACCGACTCATTGGTCAGCCAGTTGGTGCGAGGTAGTCAGAGGTAGGTACACAAATACCCGCGAAGGACGTTGCCCCTGCTTGACGTGCGTGGAAACGTTGGTGTTGGTGTGCGAGCACCGGTCTTGTCTCTCTTTCCGCTTATGCCTCACAGCCTTCTCTTCGACGCGATGGTCTCCGGCATTGATATCCCATTTCTCTACAACATCGCGACAACGCGTTCGTCTCATCTGACTTGCTCAGCCCACCAAAAACCCGAAACGCCAGCGTCAACGCGCGGCATGCCATTTCACTCAACTTCCGGTGTGTTTCGAAGCAACAAGCACTTCCTGGTCGCCCAATACTGAAGAAAAGAGAGACGTGCTACATCCCTCTTCGCGTTAACCCCTGCAGGCTAGAATACACAAAAGAGCACCGGAAGCTCTTGAGCGTCACCTGAAGGGCTCGGCACAGGTAGCCGCTCCTTCGAGATCTGCGAGGTGTCCCCCTAACACCTGCACGTGTCGCTTGGTCTGAACCTCCAAACGGTCCCACCGCTAAGGGAACGCAACGATGGAGCAGGGGCGGAGTGGAAGAATGAACCAAATAAGTAGGGGTATGACGGAGAAAATGAAACACCATGACGAAAAGAGGTTTAGAAGAAGAGAGGGTGAAGAATTTGGTGGGGTACAGACTAGCGATTAGCTGTTGGAACTTTTGCCGCGAATGCCCGTTTAGGCAGGGATCAGGGCTCGCGAAACACGGCGGGCTGAAGGTAAAATATGTGGCCGTGCGGGTCGAAAACATAATTAAAATATTCTCGGTCGTGATAAATAACAAACCCAATCAATAGGTCCATCCGTTACGCCTGCCAACAACTTGTATAAGCATACGACCGTCCAAACGGCGAGATCTTTCGATTTTTTCCATGTCTCGCTCGTGCTCTCACCCCTTCCTTTGTCGCGAGAGCGTCGAGCGACCTTTGCAATCGCCGCATGGTGGTGACAACGGACACATTGCTCCTCTCAAGGCTCGTCATCCTGTGCGTTAGTGTTGCAGGAGAGACAGACAGGTATACCATTGTGGTCGGTTGGATGTGGCCCTGATCAAAGCCGTAGTGCTCATGTTCACAATCCGAGCAACAAGTCCCCTCGGAGTGAGCGCGCACAGTGGTAACTGTTCACTTTCGTTCTTCCGGGAAACACCTCACAGAAAAATCTGTGGAATACTGTGGACGACGGGCACCGCGCGGTGAACGATATGTACCCATGTCGGATACCGTGAACGGCGGACACCGTGGTACACGACATGTACTCATGTCTTAAGGGTATGGAAAAATGCAACGGGAATCGCCTGCCATACATGCGATTATGGTCTGCACCACGAAGATGAAAAACGGGGCTATGGTGGTAGAATTTCTCTGTCGGTCTTCTGACTTCAAGGCCAAGCAAGCAGTAGCAGTACGGTGGTCGCACCTGTCCCCATTCTCTGCCTTGAAATGATCGATGTCCTTCACAAGTTTTGTGCTGGTCTTGCCCAAGCTCGCCTGTCAGCACCACAACCAACGATACCAGCAGCAGAAGCGCCAGCAGCAACAACAATTGCGACAAAGAACACACGATTCAAGGTTAGCCTCGGATGCAATCAAACGGTTCTAAACTACATCATGGCTGCAACACATTCGTTCACGCGTAGCTGGGGGACACGCTTCGCGAAACCGTCTGCGATGAATTGAGACTGCCACCATCGGGCCCGGCCAAAAGTAAAGACTACAATCAGGTAGTTCGAGAATTTTGACTCGGAATCACTGCTCTGAAGCAGCGTAGACCGAAGGCTGCTGATGAGAAGGCGCAAGAGGACTACCCGCGGGTGCATACATGGCTTACAACTAGGCGTGTGGGTTACGACTATCCGGAACAGCTTGCCTGTTGGTCGGCGGCCATCTTGATGAAGGCCCGGGAAGACATGACGTGGGAGTCGAACTCGGTGTGGTTCTTTTGGACCAAGGTTTGCAGCTTGTCTACCTCCCCGGACAATTCTCGGGCGCTCTGTCGCACTGCAGTTATTTCTTTGTTGATCTAAAAAGAAAGCACACACAAAATATCGAAAACAACGTCGGCAAGAAGAGAGCATGGAAATCAAAATTGCGAACTGCTGCTCATGCTGGCGACAGGCAAGCCAAGCCAGAGAGAAAACTGCGACAAATACACGACTGCTTCTGTTGCTGCCCGGGGTTGGCTGTCAGTCTAGATGACGTCACCGTCATCATCGTCGGAGAAAGCCGTTTGGCTCCACCCCAGAGAATCAATGAAAAATAAGCATGTATTTTGACTATATAATTTACTAAAAGCGAAGGGGACGGGGGCGAGCTGGTGTTTGTAGGTGATGGGTTGTTAGCGTTTACGCCACCGAGGGAGCGAGTCAAACTCAAACGAGACCCCCCCCCCCCCCCCTCGAAAATGCCTAACAAGTACTACGAACACGGCTGACGGGAACATCAGAGCTGTCATCACTCGATCGGTGGGGAAGACATGCCTATCGGCGGCGTCACCAATAAAACCCTGGGCTAGGGCCAGGGGGTATGGTGGGGTAGGCGTGCCATCCCTTCCAGTTGGCACAACACAATTTCCCCTGTAACACGTGAGCTACCTCGGGCGCCTTCCTCACGCTAAAAAACAAACCCTTTAGGCACTGAAGAGACCACGCGTCAAACACAGAGCAAGCACGATCAGCAGGTCGTAGCCTACCTTCTTATCCAACGCCGGGACATCGGTCGCATTCTGTTGCTTCATCCCTTCGAGCTGGCTGTGGAGGGCCGCGGCGGAAGAACTGACGGCGTTCACCTTGTCCGAGGAAGTCGCTGCGGTCGTGGCCACCTCTTCCACGCGCGTACCCAGGAGGGCCATCTGGGAAAGGAGCACGCATCATAAAACCGCAAAAGAATACACACGCACACACACATTTAGCAAGGGAGCCAACGGACACATGAACTTGTGGGAACACAATTCCAACGAGCGATGAAAAACAGCAGCTAGGGTGACCAAGCAGGCAGAAAATGACCACGAGAAACAGTAAAGCACGCAGCCACAATAGTAGGGTGGAGATGAACGGGTAAACACGATCCAATGAAGGATGACAAACCGCAGCACATGCTGGTGAGAAGGGTCGATCAGTTGGCAGAAACACACCACATCGCGTTCTGGAGCGCCCGCACCGTGGCCAACTGCATGGCCCTGAATCCTACCGCAAGGATGGCGTACGAAAGCAACCACCAGTCCTGTTGTGATTGTTTCTGCCTCCTTGCTGTTGTCAGCCGTTGAGAAGGTCTAGTCGCGCTTGTGCCCGAAGTCGAAGGGAGCACCAGACACAATACTTCAACCTAAGCTACCCACCCACCTCCTGGTTGAACCTGGAGAGTCTCCGTTCCAAGCTTTTTTCCATGGACGCTTTGAGCTCGTCTTGGCTAGACTGGAAGTTCTCCTCCTGGACCTTGGCCTGCTCTATCAAGGTCTCTTGCATCGATTCCACGACTTGTTTTACGATGGCGATTCAAGACGAAGACCAAGAGAGAGAGAGAGAGGCGGCAGAAAGGGAGCTGAACACTGCGACGGCCAGGCGCTGTTTATTTCCGACACAGCGGAGAGAGGCACACGGCCGATGTTTGCACGATACCCGGACAGAAGTTGATGCTGAGACGTGCAACAGGGCAGCAAATTCCCAACCTGTTTTTTCAATTTAAAGCTAGAAACTGCTCATGAGAAGGTAGACAGCTGAGCCGAAGCAAATGCTATAGACAGCCGGCCAATGGCTTGACATGACGAGTCCGGTGACATCAAAGACAGGGTCTCAACAAGCTCAAAACCACCGGAACGTGTTCACCTTGATCTCTATGTTGTTCTGCTGTTTCGCTTCAAGCGGAAGAATTGCCCAACACGACGTAGCTTTCGGCTTTACTGGCTAATCTACTTACCCATGGTAGAGGCCGACTTGTCTTGCATTTGCTCTTCCAGTGCGTCCAGTTTTCGGGTGCAGTCTCCAAGCTGCTGCACCACCTCCCCCTCCACCTGCGGGTGTAGACTTTTCAACTTTAGATATATGGACAATCGAGGTTTTGGCTTCAACTGGCATTTGGAGGAGCAGGTATCGTGTAGGGCCTAGCACGGTTTTGATTCTCAGGACAACAACAGCGACTAAGTTTCACAACAAAAAGTAGTCCTTCGCGCGGTGTGGCCCGCTTTCGTTTGGCGCGCAAAGGGCGGAGATCGGGCGTGTTTCCTATTTCCTTACTGTCCCTTGCAATAGTTTTACTAGTTGCTTGTGTTATGCCATCGTTTTCTGATGTCACGGCAAGCGTTTCGGCGGTCAAGGTACAGTACACTTTACTATCCCCACACGGCAATCTCTACCGATATCAAGGTGTGATTTACCGACTTCAAGGTGTGCGAATGCAACGCGAGGAAAGCCGTATTTTCTTCCTAGCTGCTACGTAGGAAGCGCCGCTCTCCTCATCCCGTGCATGTATCTATCCCCTTCGCTGCGGTAAGCGTTGTCAGGGTTGATGGCGTTTTTTTTTGGATTTGCCCCCCCCCCTCTCCCCCCCCCCCCGGTGTTTGCCATCGGGGTTGGGTTTTCGTCGTTTGGCAACGACGTTGTAAAACAAGCCGCCCCCCCCGGTGTTTGCCATCGGGGTTTGGGTTTTCGTCGCTTGGCAATGACGTTGTAAAACAAGCCCCCCACTCGGTGTTTGCCATCGGGATTGGGTTTGCGTCGCTTGGCAACGACGTTGTAAAACAAGCCAATTCACTCCGTGAACTCGGCAACCAGGTTACCGTTTTTTTTTTTTTACCTCGTTTTTTTTTTTGGCGGTAACCATAATGGTGGTCGAGTAGATCATGTTGTGCGGGGTCGAGAAACCTCACTCCGCGCAACGGGGGATGATCGCACCACGTTGTGTTAAAATGGTCAAGCATCCTCGAGGCAGTTATACAGTGCATCCAACTGTCTCTGGAAGTGAAAGCACCAGAAAATAAATTAGGTCATACGTAGCTGTCATCCGTACGCAAGGAAGGTAAGCACAAGATGCCGAACACCCTTAGCAGGATGCAGCTCACCCTTCATGCGACTCGCCAAATACCTCACGGCGCTTCGCGCTTGGTGATGTGAGAGCCTGGTCCGGTGAGAACCCGGCGTGCTCCGTCCCGGCTTTGTAGGGATGCGAGGTCAATGGTCTAACGACTACGGCATGCACGACTATGAGTACACCCCCCCCCCTCCCCCCTCGCCCCCGCCGGTGTTTGCCATCGGGGTTTGGGTTTTCGTCGCTTGGCAACGACGTTGTAAAACAAGCCCCCCACTCGGTGTTTGCCATCGGGGTTTGGGTTTTCGTCGCTTGGCAATGACGTTGTAAAACAAGCCCCCCACTCGGTGTTTGCCATCGGGATTGGGTTTTCGTCGCTTGGCAACGACGTTGTAAAACAAGCCAATTCACTTCGTGAACTCGACAACCAGGTTACCGTTTTTTTTTTTTTTTACCTCGGTTTTTTTGTTTTTGGCGGTAACCATAATGGTGGTCGAGTAGATCATGTTTGTGCGGGGTCGAGAACCCTCACTCCGCGCAACGGGGGATGATCGCACCACGTTGTGTTAAAATGGTCAAGCTTCCTCGAGGCAGTTACACAGTGCTCACAACTGTCTCTGGAAGTGAAAGCACCAGAAAATAAATTAAGTCATACGTAGCTGTCATCCGTACGCAAGGAAGGTAAGCACAAGATGCCGAACACCCTTAGCAGGATGCAGCTCACCCTTCATGCGACTCGCCAAATACCTCACGGCGCTTCGCGCTTGGTGATGTGAGAGCCTGGTCCGGTGAGAACCCGGCGTGCTCCGTCCCGGCTTTGTAGGGATGCGAGGTCAATGGTCTAACGACTACGGCATGCACGACTATGAGTACACCCCTCCCCCCCTCCTGCCCCCCGGTGTTTGCCATCGGGGTTTGGGTTTTCGTCGCTTGGCAACGACGTTGTAAAACAAGCCCCCCACTCGGTGTTTGCCATCGGGATTGGGTTTTCGTCGATTGGCAACGACGTTGTAAAACAAGCCAATTCACTTCGTGAACTCGGCAACCAGGTTACCGTTTTTTTTTTTTACCTCTGGTTTTTTTTTTGGCGGTAACCATAATGGTGGTCGAGTAGATCATGTTGTGCGGGGTCGAGAACCCTCACTCCGCGCAACGGGGGATGATCGCACCACGTTGTGTTAAAATGGTCAAGCTTCCTCGAGGCAGTTACACAGTGCTTACAACTGTCTCTGGAAGTGAAATCACCAGAAAATAAATTAAGTCATACGCAGCTGTCATCCGTACGCAAGGAAGTAAGCACAAGATGCCGAACACCCTTAGCAGGATGCAGCTCACCCTTCATGCGACTCTCCAAATACCTCACGGCGCTTCGCGCTTGGTGATGTGAGAGCCTGGTCCGGTGAGAACCCGGCGTGCTCCGTCCCGGCTTTGTAGGGATGCGAGGTCAATGGTCAAACGACTACGGCATGCACGACTATGAGTACACCCCCCCCCCCCCCCGGG
>FN648792.1:26624-42630 GCA_000310025.1 Ectocarpus siliculosus | reverse complement strand
TTCGCCGTTGTTGGGGGCCCCCCCGGGGTGCCCCCTTTGGGGGGGGGGGGGGGGGGTTCCGTCGTACTACGAGATAATCGTCGTTGCGGTGCCCCCTCCATGTCCTTGCTGCGTTTGACTCCGTCTGTCTGGCGGAGGAGACGGAGGTGTTCTAGGCTTGTAGGAAAGCGTCAGAGAGTGGGGGATAGGGGCCGGGGGGCGGGGAGGGAATCAACCCTCCCTAAGGATCACGGCGGTCGCCCGGTGTGTGGCTTGGGGTCAAAACCAGCCTGTCTGGGGGAAGCCTTGTTTGTTTTTTGTTTGTTTTCTTGTGCAGTGTTCCGTGTGTTGTTTTCGCTCCGAGGCCGGCAATGTTAGTGATTTAGTGTGGACGTTTTCTTTCGACAAAGAATCGCTCGTGATCGTGATCGTTGATCGGTGTTTGTACTTTTCTCGGGGTTAGATAGGGAAGGAGGGGATCCGCGGCAGTACGTAAAGGGGAGATGAAGTAGAGTAGTAAGGTGTCGTTGTGTGCAGGACGGTCGGTCGGATGTATAAGTCATGATTCGCACGTAAGAGGCTTTTTCGGAAGAGGGGGGGGCGGGGCTCTGTGGAATCAACCCTTCGTGGCAAGGGTGTGGACGATCGCGATGAAACCCACTCGTGTCTTGTCCCACCCGGTCCGGAAGCGATGCGAGAAACGGACCCAAAGTCTCGTTCCACTGATAGTCACTTGTTCAGTTTACACACACGGCGGAAGAATATTTTTTTGTTTTGAAGGGCGAAGGGACTTTTATAATAGTCAGCCGTCGGTGTATTTCATTCCTCTTATCGTCGGTGTCTCTTGGAATGTATCTAGAGCGGGAATTGCTTGCTTGGTGTTTTATCATCTGTTGGACGGATGGGGAAACAAACCCCGTTGCTGCTGCTGCTGCTGCTGCAACAAACAGCAGTCAGCCTCGGTCCTACATAATAATAACGATAGTCTTTCTTTGCATAGCGGTTGGTGCCGTTTCTCCTCGTTCTCGTTAGGTATGTGTAGTAGTGTGTAGGCGTTTTCGTTTTTGGATTCTTGGGGGATTGGGAGGTATCCCTCGCGAGGAGGAGCGTTCCAAGCAAACATTGCGTGCGCTCCCATATATATCTGTAGCAAACCTTAAGGATGGAAACCACAGTTTGTGTAGCAAAACTTCAGGCATGGAAACCACAGCTGTTTTTTTGCTGGTGCGGCGCGGGCGGAGGCGGGGAAAGAAGGCGACAAAGTAATACTTCATCACGTGGTCGAGTGGACCGCCAGTCACTCAATGCTGGTACACACAAGAGGAAAGGCACGCAGTTTCTGACTGGGCAAATATCCTTGCTTTTTTTCCGTTGCTGGGTGTAGATGACTAACTAGCTAGGCGGAGTCATCCTGCACTAGAAAGAGCCTGATGTTTTTTGTTTGCGTCCGCTACCACATCATCATCGGGCGAGGAGGTAAATAAAGGGGGGAACTGCCTAACTGTGTATGTAGCCCCCCCCCCTCCGGCCGGCCGTCTGTGATTTTTGTCCTTACCTGCACTTTGAAGCGCAGATATATACATAGGCAGATGATGGATAGATACCATGATGATGGTGGTTTCGGGAGAGAAATATATCACTTGCCACGTTCTGCTTGGTTGTTGGAATCCGCATGCATGCTCCCTCTACGCCCTTCTCGTCCTGCTTGCTGGATGGTGTAGCATCCACTGCCGTTTCATTGTCAGGAATCAATCAGCCGGTTTATTTATGTAGCGATATCGATCGGCCTTCTTGATGTACGTACGGTATCCGGGCGCCCACACCCAAGACGTGGCCGTCGGTAAATAACATGAACGAGCCACCAGGGAGAGGCTTGCTTGTCGACGTGTGGAGGGAAAGTTGTAGCTAGCTGCCTTTCGCATCCAAGAATCGCGAAACATAGAAGAAGTAAATTTATGTACTCCTCCTACTGTTCGCTGCGGCGAGCGTTCGGCTCCGTTGTGCGTTCGTCGGGTGTGTGTCTGCTGGAATCAGCCCGTCCGATGTTGCTATTGTTGAAGAAATGCGGAATCAATGCTATTATTGTTGCTACTATTATTGCTGCTGTTGGGTTCTGGCGAGCCCTCCTCTCTTCTGTAATAATCTCCTGACGGGATGGAGAAAAAAAAGTGCCATAACCATCCGACCGAGTGGTGGTGGTGGTCTGGTGTGGGCCTTGCTCAAGACCGACCGCGGTGGGAAGGAAATGCTACTACATACATACTATGTACTATGTACTGCGAGGAGAAAGAAAGACGGGGGGGTGTCTTTGATAAAGCGCGCTGTTGGGTCGGAGGTCGGAGGATTCATGAGAAGAAGACTAATCAATCTGTCGGAATAACAATACTAATAATGAACGATGAAGTAAAGTAGTAAGCAGTAGTAGTAGATAGTAGTGTTCGGCACGACGAGATGATGATGCGATCGATGCTGCTGCTGGTTTTTGCTGTGATCGATCGGCAATATAATAACCATGTTCGTTCGTTCATGATGACGACGACGACAGACAGTGAGTGGTGGGAGTGAGTGGTGGGAGGAGGAGGAGTCGTTCATGGATGGATGGATGGATGCTGTGTCAAACTTTGGACGGATAAAGAAAGATAACAGTATCAATCATCAGATGGGTATACAGCAGTATATGATTGATGGGTTCGTTCGTCGTAGTCTTCAATTCGTAGGTGAGAGTCAGCGAGACGGGGTGACGGGTAGACATTGTAGGTACGGTGGGAGGGATTCCATGTGCGATAAACAAAATACTCCGAGTAATACCGAGATGATGATGATATCGATTCATTTTTTTACTCGTACCACCGTTGTTACTACTTAACAACTAACAACCATCATCCCAGAGGTGGTATGTATGTGTAGCGTGCTTACTTCGGAGGCAGCCGTTCATTGCAAGCACCACGGGCTCTTCTTGTTTGTTTGTGAATCTAGCCTGCAAGTCCCAACAAACTGGATGGAACACACGACGTTCTGGCGGGTGTTGGATTTTTTTCAACCCCTTCTTCAGGCTGGTTTAGGGTGCGAAGTAGTAGTAGCTCTCTCCGCGGGGGGGCGGGACTTGCTTGTCACTCACCACACACATCATCATCGATCGATCGTATGTTGTTGGTACCATTTTGGGCCCAAACTCGGTGAATGAGGTAAAAAAAGTAGAGCAGACGATGTGCATCATCTGTATTTATTTTCGGGCTTTGACTTTTTGTACCACCGGTGGGTTAGGCTGAGTCATACGGCGTGATTATTTCCGGATTGGATTTTTGGCGGAGGGGTCCTTTTCTGAGCCTACAAAATAATTGGGCGTCTTGGTCTTACGGGTAGGAGAATGATGGCAAAATCCACCAGCAGCCCAAATTCCTCGAGGAACCGAAGACTGTCGTTTGAATCTGGATAATTTTTTCGGTGCAGGCCGCCTCCCCCGACCGAGAGAAAAAAAATTCTCCGAAATAATCAGACCGTATGCATTAGGCGCAAAATACGCCATTTATTGTCTAATAATGTAGGCAACAAAAATGAGCGTTCGTTTTGGATTTTGTAATGGTTGTTTCGTGGGCAGGTTAATAAACCCTTCCCCTCTCGAGACCCATGTATCATCAGCTCGGTCTCTGATGGAACAGAATCAATCAAAGGCTGGCAGCCAATTCCATCGAAAGCCTGGACAAAGTTGCCAACAACAATTCAATCAATTTGTTCGGCGCATGTATTCGATATATTTACACCACAACTATTCAATTTAATCATTCATTATTATTATTCATGCATGCATGTGTTCGTATAATCTTTTGTTTCCTCCGATCTACATCACCACCAGTCGACTACTACTGCAGACCGCCAACACACAAGCAGAAAAGTCTCTTCAGCTAGCTCATCAGAGGGAACACCGCGTGTGTGTTCGGGCGTGCTGTCGAAAGATGAACAGTGTACCATCTTCCCTCACGTCAGCGTGACACGTGTGCATTGTCGAGCATCAGCACCTCACAACGCAAAAGGCCTAGGCCAACACGACCAGTGCAACAACAACGTACTCTGTGGCGCATTCCATGCCCCATCCCCGAATAAAAAACGCCAGACGTCAGCCCCTTCCTCTACTGCTGCGAATGCCCTCCCTTCGCTCCCCCCCCCCCCCCCCTCCTTATAGGGTTGCTACACAAAAACGCATGTTCGACGCTGCGTGTGGAGCGTGGACGAACGCTCTCACTCGCAAAACATCACAAGTGCGCGCTACACTGCGTACCCAAACGAAACTACTTGTTCAGACAACATGCCACCCCCCCCCCTCCCCCAAACGCAACCGACCGTCATTTATCAGCCCAAACAACTCACACGGCGGGCGCACAAGAAAAGGAAAAAAAGGGGGTAGTCACAAACCACACCGGTGCACACTAGCGACCCACCTCCGATTTTAAACACGCAGGCGCATCCCCCGCCCCCTTCATTCAAGAAAGGCAAGAAATAGAGACAAGAGGTTTTGACATCTAGGAACGGCATTTGTGAAAGAAACGTTCAAAGCACGCACAATGACCGAATCATTTCACGTTGTCGTTCATTTCGTGGCAGCAACATCGATTCACAAAGTTACAACAAATCTTCAGACTGTGCTACTAGGCGCACCATGTGTTTCTTCTTCGTGTTGATCACGTCTACCCAAAGCAGAAGCCCGGACGGGCAGAAGGTGAACTGGCGAAAACATGAGACTGAGAGCTACAAAACACACGCAAACCGGCAACAGAGGAAATGCAAAGCAACTACGGCCAAAGACGCATACGAGCTATTAACTCCGAAACGAAACACAACCTATTACTCCTGACACACATGAAAGCTTCAATGGTACAAGACAGGAAACGACGATGAGACAAATGACAAAGGAGCCGGGTGGACACGTACAAAACACAACTGCTGAGGACAACAAAAAACCGAAGACCTTCGGCGCTCCCCGCACGACACCCCCGTTCACCTTCCTTTGCGTCAGGTGCATGATTCCAATTCTCGCCGACAAGCGTAAGCGTTTCCGCCACTACCGACCGACAGAAAACATCAAAATCATCCTTCGCCAAGGTCGACTGGGCGACGCGTCACAGTCCCGCAAGAGTTAGCCATTCTTGCTCATGATTGCTACGCTTGACGACGTTCGGCCGCAAGAGCGAACACTACTTCCACCTGGAAGGAGGGGGCACAAAATCGGACTGTCACCATGCAACCTCCCACCCCACCCTTTTCCTTCCCAAAAGTAAACATGGTTCGTTTCGTTCTAAGTCCGAATCACGCAAGCGATCCGGACTGCGCCACTAGGTGGCCGGCAACAAGTCGGAAGGGGTCGGAAAGGTTCAGCCCGAAAGCTTCCACTCAAACTCTACATTTTTTCCCCGAATAATAGCACAAACCAAACCCTTTCCCCCCCCGGTCCGGCTGAATCGTACACTTGCTAAAAACAGACCCAACCGGTCAGTATTTTACACGAACGGACGACTACGGAACGAGATCGGGTTCGGAGTCCACGAAACGACAACAGAACCAATCCCGTTCATTTGATCAAGGGACCAACGAGCGCCCGGTCGAATATGAACCAAGCAAGGCTGAGCCATCGATGCGTTGCCCCCACCACCAAACGGGCACACACGACGACGGCTTCGCGTTCTCGGCTACTCTATCCACCCTGGCGCTGCCGTTGACTACACTTGAGGTTTTTACTCAGGGCCGTAAACCTGGGATGGGCGGCATTGCAGGGAATGAGCGGGGGGAGGGGTTGAGATCGTGGATAGCGGGTTTACTACATTAGTAACAAGCAAGCAACGACACCTTTGGCATAGTAAACAGATATCGTCACGTGTCGGAAAGCGTACAGCCAAGTCAGAGGCTCACTTCTTGCGTAGTAAAAACGTCAACATGATCCGGAAAAAATATCACTAAACAAGATACGGGTGGGTGCAACCAAGTGCGCGTGGCGCGCGGCACGGTACGTGCAGACAATCGACGATTCAGCCTCTTTGCTGCCTACATGCGCTCACCGTCATGGCGTCAGTGCCACCGCATATGTCGTCAGGGTCGCCACCGCATTCGGCGTCGCAGGTAGCGGGCCCGTCAGCTTGGTAATCGGTATCGGCGGTTCCGCACCAGCACTGCCATCAAATAACAACAAAAGACACCATTCACGCCATTCGATGCACCAAAACAGCGACCACGCGCACGAAAAAAAAATCAAACAGAGCAGCAGCAGATGATGCGAGGGTCAGCAAGCGCAGAATCCCCGATGGTTCCGTGCGCCATGTACACGGCCCTGCGCGGTGGGAAATTCTACTGTTATTTCGCCGAAAGCGAGAGCGCGCAAATCATCACATCCGACCAACCGGAAGCGGCACACGGCTCATGCTCAAACACCCAACACCGACGTCTTTTCATTTGTCAACCGGCCATGAAAAATAACCCTACGCACAACACGCACAAAATAACAAAAAAAAAGTGTGTTACACACACCTCGTACGCGTACTGCGTTCCGTAGTACGTAGAGCCATCGCACAACTCCTCGCACATCTGCTCGCGAGTGGGGCGGGGTAACGAACGATCGTCGGGGTGGGGGAAGTCAGTTGGCCTGCTTGTGTATTCGACATGAGGGCAGCAACGTCAAAAGCACCTATTGCATCATCGGCTGGGTACCATCGCTACAATGCCCAACACACCACACGCATGGCGCTTGCTCAACACCAAAGTACCATCCTTCGGCCAAAACCCCTCTTAATACGGAACCAAACCCACGAATTCAGTCGTCCACGCCACAAGTCTACAAATTAATTATCCACCCGCTTACCGCGGTGGTCATGTTGGAATCGAATGCGGTCTCCACCATCATCCTAGAGTCCTGGGGGTCGCTCCAGCACCCCAGGTTGGTGTAACCGTCGCCGGTGGTCGGTTCTTCCACGGGGTCAACGTTTTCGTTCGAGTAGATCTACGGTGGCAGGGGTTGTTACCGAGCAAACGTGAGCACATGAGGGGAGGGGGGGGGGGGGGGGGGAATTACTCTCGGACGTGCAAAGCCGAACGACGGAGTGCGCGGCGGAGTGGTCGGCACTGGCTGATGCGGAGCACGCGGTAGTTGTTGGGAGTAGACAGCACTTTTGGTTGAACAATTAAAAAAACAGACAGTTGAAGCCCTTCGTCGATGCTGTGCACAGCGCACGTTGTAGCAGGACACACAAGACCCCCACCACTAGCCCTACGCCAAACGAGACGTACGGCAGTTACTATTTGTGCTTACGCACCGACATGGCGTCGAAGCCTCCGCAGATCTCATCGGCATCACCAGAGCACGCCATGTCGCAAGTTGCCGCACCGTAGGTGTCGTACCCGGAGTTGCCGCACCAGCACTGCATTTTCAAAGGTCAGCACGAGCGATGGGTACAACCACGGTCACTACTACGAGAGACGCAGCGGTTTTCACGTGACGCCATGAACCGCTTTCAAGCGGACAACACAAGACTTCGTCCAAAGCCGTTGCTTCTTCTCCCATACTCGGCAGGCAAAGCCTTGAGATCGTTTCACGACTACGTATCGCCGTTTTCTGCACCGGGAACGGATTCTCCATCCATCGCCCACCTACTTCCGAAAAAGGCACGTACGACACCATTTACAATGACTGGGTCTCCAAGGTACGGCAAACGTGCACTGCAACAAGGGCTCGCTAACGTCTAAACTGACCTCTTCACCGTACTGCGTTCCGTAGTAGGCGTAGTCAGAGCAGAAGCTGGCGCAGGCCTGCGTTGTTTTTTGTAACATCGATGATAACGTCGCGTTGTGTTCGACGGAGGCGACAACCGCAGCATGCACCAGAGGTTAGGAGCAGGCAGAACGGGCGAACGATCATCCATCGCCAGTCGATATGCGTGAAAGCCGTCAACTAAGGAGACATCAACCACCGAATGTCACCACGACTAACGGTCGTAAAGGAGAAGAGCAAGCAGCCAACCCTTTCGCCATTCTTACGCCATCATACCGAAACACCCACGTCGGGTTGCTACGTTCTTAACGGCCATCCAGTCGGGCGAGGCCACCCAAAACACGCTTCTGCTCACCGCAGTGGTCATGGAGCCGGAGGCGGTCGTGACCGGGAAGACGCGTTCAGTTTGCGAGTCGCCGAAGCATCCGAGGAACGTGGGGTCGGCGGGATCGACCACGTCCACAGGGGTCGGGGTCTCCACCACGTCCACGGGCGTCGGCGTCTCCACCACGTCCACCGGCGTCGGGGTCTCGACGGGGTCGGAGCCGGTCGAGTAGATCTGCGGCGGCGGAGAGCGAGGACGAGACCCACCAAAAGAGGATTGGTTAGATGGGGAATGCAACAGATGGATGTGAGGCGCTTCCCGAAACGTAAAAAAAAAAAAATCCTACCCTACGCGACAACAACCGACAAGACAGGCGGAAGTATGCTAGGCACTGCCGAGGACAAAGTTCAAAAACATGAGTGATTGAACAACGCAGCTCTGCTGCAGCACACGCAAGACCTCCACCAACGGACCATCGAGACGCACAGCAGTTAATGGCTGTGCTTACGCACCGACATGGCGTCGAAGCCTCCGCAGATCTCATCGGCATCACCAGAGCACGCCATGTCGCAAGTTGCCGCACCGTTGGTGTCGTACGCGGAGTTGTTGCCGCACCAGCACTGCGGTTTCAAGGGTCGGGGATGGCGTTGTCAGCATGACTACACAAGACATTGCAAGGGTAAGGAACCGCGTTGGCTACATCAGAATGAACAATGGGTAACGGGCGTCATTACTACATGAGCCGACGAGGTTTTGATGTAACGCCATGAACCGCGTTCAAGCTGACGACCTGAGACTTCGTCCGAAGCCATCGCTTCGCCTCCTACATCCTCGGCAGCCGAAGCCTCGTTTCACGACCATCTATCACCGTTCCCCACCTCGGGAGCAGATTCTCCGTTCCATCGCCCACTACGTCCGAACATGGCACGTACACCACTAAACGGCTGTCTTTCCAAGTCACAACAAACCGGTACGGTAACCCTGAACTGCCAACAATGGCTCGCGTCCAAGTCTAAACTCACCTCTTCACCGTACTGGGTTCCGTAGTAGGCGTAGTCAGCGCAGAAGGCGGCGCAGAACTGCGTTGTTTCGAATTATCGGCGATAGCGTCGCGTCGTGTTCGACAAAGGCGACAAGCGGACCAGGCACCAGAGGTTAGGAGCAGGCATAACGGGCAAAACATCATCCATCGCAAGTCGATATGCGTCGACGCCGTTCCCTTCCCATCTCTTCTGATGATTTCACATCCAAACACCCAGGTCGGGTTGCTACGTTCTCAACGGCCATCCGGTCGAGGAGGGGGGGGGCAGAGACAACACTCGTTTGCTTACCGCAGTGGTCATGGAGCCGGAGTCGGTGGTGACCGGGAAGACGCGTTCAGTTTGCGAGTCGCCGAAGCAGCCAAGGTAAGTGGGGTCGGTAGGATCGACCACGTCCACGGGCGTCGGCGTCTCCACGGGCTCGGAGCCAGTCGAGTACACCTGCAACAGGCGGAGCAGAGACGCGGAACAGAATGAATAAAACCGATGCCCAACATCGCCGCCGATTCTATCTTACACCCAAACCACACTTGGCAGCCTACGCGAAAATACGTCAAGAGAGTCTAGGCAGAGGTCGCGCAGACTCTGTGGAACCCGTTTTGTGATGCAACGATATGCAGGTGGACGGATAACAGCGCTCACGCACCGACATGGCGAAGTCCCCGCCGCAGATGTCGCTGGCATCACCAGAGCATGCTATGTCGCAGTCAGCAACACCGTAAATGTCGTAGGCGTCGTTGTTGCCGCACCAGCACTGTCATGATGTAGGAGGGCACCAACAAAGAAACACGGGACAGCATGTGTAAGTGTGTATCGGTTCATGGGAAGGTCAGGGCCGAAAATAACAGTACTTTGAATGTCCGGGCGCAGGCACGCGTGCTTCTTCAAGTTTGTTAAAAAAAGTAGAAACTCCACGCAATAGTTTCCACCCATGACGTCCTCAACAATCAAGCAACACCAGGAATGCTTGGAAGTCTGTCTCCCTCACCTCTACTCCGTACTGAGTAGCGTAGTAGGCGTAGTCGGAGCAGAACGCCGCGCACGTCTGTTCATGTCCGCAACAGGGGGCAGGGAAGGGGGTAGAAGGGAACAGGAGCAACAATGTCAGCGTGCAGGACGAAAAAACGCCCTTCCAAACACGAAACACACACACACGAACACAAATGACAGGCGGCCTGACAAGCAAGAGGGCAATAAAAAAAGGGAGCATGTCCGTCCGCTCAGCAGTCATCACGTTCCGATCGCCACCAGCCGTCGACAAGACACGCACGCTCTCTTGTCTCTCACCGCAGTGGTCATTGAGGAAGACGACGTGGACTCCGGGAACACGCGGTCATCGGCGTCTCCGAAGCAGCCAAGGTAGCTGGCGTCCGATGGGGTAGGAGTTGTGGGGGTTGTGGGAGAGGGGGCGATGGGCTCGATAGGCTGGGCCACGAGAGGAGAGGTCGCGGGAGCCTCGGTTTCAGCCGGGGCTTCGATCGTGAAGACCTGATCATCAACGGGTGGGAGGCGGGGTAACGGTCAAGATAAAGGCAAGGAAGAGAGGGACGGAAGGAATGGCCCAATCGTCAAGGCCTAAATACAAAAATCAGCACAATAGCGAAAATACGAAATGGGAGTGGGCGTCTGGCGAGTTTTTCTTGCGCTTATTACAACAGAACGAATTGCTCAACACCTCGAACATCTGGTACGCCCGCCGGCAGGGAGTAGAGTCAAGTCCCAAAACGGGTACCGTCACTCCTCGGTGAAATCCGTACAACGCTACGCGTCAGGTAGACACCATACACCACATCACCACACCCATGTGTTGCATTTGAAAACGGAGGTGTTGGGCGTGAACCTCACCTCAATCGCACCAAATCCACCGCAGAACTGGTCCGGGTTAGCCTGAAAAAGAGGGACGTGAAAACGGAAATGTTAGTTCAGGCATCAACCAACATGACAACAATCTTAGAAATGAACGCTCCCCGAGCCAAAATATGTAGGCCGAGAAAACCACACGTGATGGAACAAACCGACGCCTCGTGCTCATACCAGACTACGGGTCCTTCAGCGGGTCTTTATCGCTCCATCCCACACTTACATCGCACAGGTATTCGCATTCCGAGTCGGGCAACGATCCGTGCTTGTCGAAGTCGGCGGTGGAAGAGCCGCAGAAGCACTAGGTCGGGGTAAAGACCGAAGCGTCAAGCAGGAGTCCACAACAACGGAGACCGCGACGGAACAGGACCGAGAGAGGCCAGACGTCAAGATAAACAAAGCGGGGGGGTTTCGTCAACGTCAATGTCAAGCTCGACACCAAATAATGCGCTACAGTTGCGCCACACACTACATCATCGGGAAGTAAACGAACCACGACAGCTCGGGGATGTACTTGTAGTCAACGAAATGCGGTACATGCTGGCTAGATCTGCGAGCGATGGTAAACGTGGCTGTATCGGACATCAGCCTCACTTACCTCGTACGAAAACTCAACGCCGAAATAGGTCGCGCCCTGAGTCTCGCAGTACGAGGCGCAGATCTGCGCCAAGAAGAAATGAAGAGGCAACAGAAACGCACAGGGACGGCGAACCCATCGTTAAGAGAACGAGCGTGGCGGTCAAGGTCGAAAAAAAGCCACAGTCTGGGTAACAGCACCTGGGAATTTTAGGGAATTTTCGTCGTCCATGCGGCGCGATTTTTTGTTACACCAAAAACAATAATAATGGTTAACCTGGCGTCACACGCTGCTGTCGCAACCAACTTACCGAGGGGCTCATGGCCGTCTCGCCCTCGCCACAGTTGTCGGCTTGGTCGGGCAGCGCGCGGTCGTCAACCTCGTCGGCGAAGCAACCCACGGACTGTCGACCGTGTGGAGGAAAGGGGCGCGAAAGGTTGGTTTTTGATTGTTGCTCGGAAGAGAAAAACGTTCGCGTCACTGTTCGCAGGCTTTTACGGGACGGACGGGAAGGGTCAACCCACCAACAGAGCCTTCCCATCCAACACCAATAAAAATCACGGATTGTCAGCAACGCGCACAACAAGTTGTGCAGAACTCAACAGCGATGACGAGCACACACGCCCGAATCACTTTCAAGAAGATATATCCTACCTACATGAATACACAATCACTTTGAAGTCCGTAAGTGAGTCGAGGGAAACCGGAATCCCCTTTGAACCAAACAGCCGGTCGTCAACCATCGAGGTGTAAGAACGTACATCGTAAGTCGGCTGGTCCTCGGTCTGGTCCAGGCAGGTCGTGGCGCACAGGTCCCCGCAGGGCATGTGGTAGATGTTGTGCTGGAGGTCGAGGAGCACGATCTCACCCTGTCCAGCCAAGACAGATCAGGTAAAGTTACAGTAGCGGCGTTCAGCACACAGCACGATGCGGAAACGGACTAAACAATGCGCATGAGATAATAGGCAAAAAAACATGAAAAAGGGCGTCGAGAAGTCCCGGTTCATTGCCTTTCAAACTCAACCCAACCGTCCAGTAGGAGCAGCCGTGTTGTGAACCGAAAGAGGCACATGCATTGGCACTTGCTCTGGTTGCACCAAGCAAATTCGGGAAAAAAAAAGACTGCTTGACGCTTGCAGACAAGACTATTAAATAATAGTAGAATACAGGGCGGTCATGCAGACGACAGCACGTCTTTATGCGCTTCTTACGTTGATGTCCTCGGAGAAGCTGATGATCTGCACGCTCGCGTCGCTGATGATCGTGCCGAGACTCCAGCCGCCATCTTCCTCCACGAGGTAGTAGATGTTCCTGAACATCGAAATCGAAGGAGCACCGGCCAAAACAGAATCAAGGATGAGGATCCAAAATCCTTGCCAAGGGTCCTTAGCACGCACACGTACCCAACAACCCGAGAGCGGACAAAAAGCTAAGTCACCACAACCTTCAACGGTAAGCCGCTCATTCAACAGCCTTGCCCAAGCCAACACCAAAAAGAGCCACAACCTGCCCCAATGCTCACTTCATGGTGCTGTCTCCGAAGATGTAGGCGCCGTTCAGGAGGTCCGAGAAGTAGTTACCGCGGTATACGTAACCTCCGATAACGGCGTTACCGAGAAGAACGCGGTCGCCGCAGATGTCGTTACCAGCGGTGAACTCATCGTCCCCGGTTGACTGGTAGTCGGGGTGGCAGTACTCGTAGAGAGGGAACGTAAAGCCAGAGCGGCTGATACCGTCGCAGGCAGGGTTGAACTCGTTGTCCTCCACGGCCTCCTGGCAGCGGGAGCCCTCGAATCTCGACCACCCGTAGTTGTTGCCGCACCTGTGTGTGTGTGTGTGTGCCATCATCGGAAACAACAACGGGCGCTGGATCACTTTTAACACTTTTGTCGCCCAAAGACAACACGGGCCTGAAGGACAGTTTGGCCCAATTCGAGACGAGTGTTGCATGCGTGCGAGAGCTCGAGGTCGAAACCAAGCAAGACCCCAGGCCGCGAACCTCCATCACAAACATTATGAGACGCGCTGCCTTCCATGCTGCCGTAGGCATGCATGAGAGAGTTCCTCCCTGGAAAACTCACTCCACAAGGTCGATTTCCTCCACAAACGTGTGTCCGACGTCACCGCAGTAGAGGTTGTCGTTCTCGCGGTCGAAGCTGCACCGCCACGGGTTGCGGAAGCCGATCGCGCAGATCTCGTCCAAAGCACCACCTGGTGGTGGACGAAATCATTGTGGGTTCATTCATTGTCGTCACCACGCTAAACAACGAAAGAACACACCGGCTGGTGAGAAAAAGGAAAAACAAAAAACTTCAATAATATCGTGTCGTGTGAGAAAACGAGAACTTCCCCACACACCCATCCCTAGACCACAAGACGAGGAAGAAAAAATCAACACACACACACGAGGGAGGGACGAAAAGAAAACTGCATTGCAACGCCTCCACAGGCCGTCAGGAGAAAAAAGAAAACACGCAAATCGACGGACTGATGATCGATACCTCCATAGTTGCCGGAGGGGATGGTGTAGCCATCGCCGTCGGAAGGCACAGTAATACGCATCATGGCGCCAAGCATGGTCTGCGTGTCCTGGCTGTGGTTCTCGGGGTCAGTTTGCGGCCCGCCGTCGCCGGTTGTCCAGTAGAGGTCCTGGGGGGAGGACTGTGGACAAAAAATGATACACCAAACAATTAACAAATGTGGTGAGAGTAAAATCGTTTTTCAGTAAAACAATAGCACAGAAAAAGCCACAAAAAACGTACGTCGGTCACCCGCGTTTCAAACTCGCTCGAATTTTCCTCTCGATAGAAACCCGCCGTCGCGTGCCGCGCATGGGTCTCCTCCATAGGTGGAACAAAAAACCGGCACGCCGCCAAAACTCACGTTACCGTACACGGACGGCTTGAAGCCGAGCCATCCGGCCGAGTGGATGCTGTTGTACTTGGGGACGGTGGTGAGCAAGACCTCTTCCGAAGCCTTGGTGCCCTCCGGGTCACCCGGGATGTACGTGAACCTCGCAAGCCGGTTGCGTTGCATCAACTGCACAAGAGAAAGAAGTGAAGAACGAAAAAAAAACACAAAGACGGGGTGATTCCTCGACCACGACCCACGCATTGAAATTAAGGTGGGACGAGACCCGACACAGCACACCGAAGAGCGAGTTTTGGGCGAACACTTTCCACGCCCTTCCCGTTACAAACCCGCAGCAGCAGCATATTGAAATGCATGCATCATGTACACACGGTCAGGACCGCAAACATAGCAGGGACGACAAACCGCAACCAGGCGAGATGGGAGAACAAACCCAAGAAATCAGACCACCGCCTTTCATCAAGGACACTCACGTCATCGTTAAGGTCGACCGTGTAGCTCACGTAGAAGTAGTTCGGGTACCCGCTTTCGCTGAACATAGGCCCGAAGGCTACGTCGAGCAGACCCTGTCCATGCACAAACGCGCAAAAAACAGGAAAACAGATATACAAGGTGGGACCGACCGGCAGCACTTAACATGTTGATTGTTTCACGGTCTGTGGAACGTCACTGGCATTTCGGCGACCGAAGTCGGAACTGCCTTCCAAGCCGACCCATAAACAACGTCAGAGAAGTCATTTGTGTAAAGTAGTATGCCGTTCCCGCGCATCGTACCTCCTCGTAGTCCACGTAGAAGGTGCCGCCAGTAACCGATCCGGAGACGTCGATCACCAGTTCTGAGTCATCCATGTTGTCGGAATCCACCTGTGTCCGGCAAAGAAATCAAAAGAACCGCACCCAATACAATCACACAAACGTTGCTCCTTTTTTGCATGTACAACCTAGAAGACTTCAAATTGTCTTTTTAAAAACACATCCTTTTTTCACTTGGGAAGAAGGTTCAGCAATGCACAAGGCATCATTCCCTCGGAACAAGACACGCATCACCACCCACAACACCCTGTGAGAAAACCAAACGGTAGGGTGGCAAACACGACCGTACGTCGTCATACGAGACGAACATCTGGCTGCTCACCGCGTAGATTTCTCCCGCGATGCCCAACAGCCACCACTGGCTGCCGTCGGGGGTCTGTATGGCCGAGGCAAACAAAAAGGAAAAACAAGAGGAATATCGGCCACGGGGGAGCGGGGGGGGGGGGGGGGGGGGGGGGGGCCCCCCCAAAAAAACCCCCCGGGAAAGGCCGAATGGGGAAAAAGGGGAAATTTTCCCCCCCTTTTTTGGGTTGGGGGGGCGCCCGGCCAAAAAAAATTTTTAAAAAAGAACTTTAACCGGGACGTTTTTTTCTTTTCCCCAAAAAATCTCCCCCAAACCCCCCCGTTTTAAACCAAACCGGGTGGCCCGGGGTTTTCCCCCCCCCAAGGGGGGGAAAAACCCCTTTAAACCCGGGCCCAAAAATTCCCCCTGAGTTTTCTTGGAAACAAATCCCGGGGTGGGGGGGCCCCAAAAAAAAATCGGGGGGGGTTTTTAAAAAGAAAGGGGAACA
>FN648792.1:13124-26524 GCA_000310025.1 Ectocarpus siliculosus | reverse complement strand
GGGGGGGGGGGGGGGGGGGGGGGTGGGGCACGCTCAATAAAACGCCGCGCGAAAGGCCGACATGTGAAAAATGTGAGATTTGACCGCCCATTTCAGTGTTGTGGGTGCAGCGCGACAGAGACGATCTTGAAGAAATGACTCTGACCGGGACTGTATGTTCCTTGTCCCGAAGAGTCGTCACCAACACGCACCTGTCTGACGCTAACCGTGTCGTCCGGCTGTTCTCCGTCGCCGAGGTCGGGGAAAACCTCGTTAAGCCCGGGCTCGAAAATCTCCGCTGATGTTTCATGCAAACAGATCGACGGAGTGTGAGGACCAGACGATAAATCGGGGAGGTCGTTCGAAGAGGAAGGCAGACAAATGTTTTCTACGAACAAAAAAAAAACTTGTGTGTTGATGAGTGGAAGTGACCCCATGGACTCCCGTCCTACGGCACCTCGAGGTGCGAAAAGCTTTGACAAGACACTTTTCTTAAAACAGCGCACCGAAAAATAATAGCATACACATAGGAAAAAGGTTGGCCTGGATCGAGCCGGCCCCAAGAACTCACGTTCCTCGTACGGGTAAGACCAGAAGAAGTCGTTCCCGCCACCGGTGTGGTGGTCGCAGTAGCTTGTACCGTCGTAGGTCGGGAACTCGATGTACGCCGCGCACTCGTCGACCAACTCTTCGCAAAACTCGCTCTTCATGGTCAGCCCGTCCAGCATGCCGCCGTCCGTCAGGTACTCGTACAGGTGGGCGCTGTACGAGTGGCATACTCCGCACACCACCTGGTTCGGTTGTGTTGAGTGATTTTTTCGCGCGGTACGAACGCACGCACCCACAATCCCCGCCGTTAGCCGGCCGGTCGTCCAAGACAAAACAGCGAGGCGACCAAGCCACAGAAGCAGTGTATCATCACCAGTGGAAGGACGTGAGTCAGTGTGAAATGTACAAGCACCAGGAGGGTTGACGAAAAAAGCAAAGAAGATGGAGACTCAGCTACTGCTTTGCAGGAAGATGCGAACGACCATCTTCTTCAACGAATGCTTACGAGGAAGGTATGACGAACGAACCACGCGCCGTGCAGATATTTCGATATTGGGTGCAATTTCGTCGTGAGAGAGGATCTCGCCCTTCCTGCGAAGGCTGCTTGTTCTATTTTACCCCGAATGGAATGCTCAAGCTTCAACTCAGGCGAATGATAACCATGAACAGGCTAACTCGGCGTGGCGGGGGTAACACAGGCGGTGTGACTTCACCCGACGACCAACGACTTCCACAAACTCAACAAAGGGTATAAATTACAGGGATTTGACGATACTGCTGCGGATGATGTGCGATACGGTAATGAACAACCTGTATATAGATGCAACGGATGACTGCCTCTCGACGGTTGGTTGCTGCCACAGCAAGAGGAGGAAGATCGCCGAGACACGCACTGGTTTGTGTTCGATTTACGTCAACTTGCTGCTGACACAACCAACCACCTCGACAATCATCCCGCATTCGCAGCAATCGTGTGGTACCAGCTGTTGAGATTCTCTTGCTGTCGCGCGGTGGTCGTTGTCGGGGTATGTGAAAAAAAATTACTTTTTGTCTGGCTTCATCACTGTATTCCAGGAAAGGATGGGGAAGACTGCCTCGAACTCTCTGCGGTGGTGGTGCTGGGATAATCACGCACCCCTTAATACTGCTCGCTTGTGTTTTGACTGAATCTAACGGGCGCGCTACACAGAAAGAAGGGCCGAGTCCTGTTCGTGTCAGGAAACCTCACCTCTCCCTCGCCCATCTCAACAGGGAAGGGATGATGACTACAATGACTTTTTCAAACCGTAGGGAGCGTGTAGTATGCGGACACATTATTGACAGCAGTGCACAACTCGTGAGAGAAACTCTCAGTTCGTGCGCTGACACACACCGGACGCGCTTCACGTCCGTCCCGAAAGGCTGCAAACCCAGTTGGTGCCAAGGAAAGACGTTAGAAAATTTTGGCAAAAGAACACGCCTTGTATAGCTTTGCAAGCTCTTTCTTCCGTGTTCCAGAAGAACCGGGGGAGAGCCAGCCCGCAATTTGGTAGCAACAACGTCGACAGACCGCCGGACGGACAACAAGCAGCTGCCCTCTGGCTGTTTCGTGGTCAGGCTCTTCTCGGCGTAGTTTTATCCGATTCTTCAATATATTCGGGTCGGTTCACAAAACCACCAAAGCGAAGACACGGAATACAAACTAAAACATGAGAGTAAACACCGACCGCGACGGTAAAAGAGCAGGATCGTCAGCTCGGCGCTAGAGCTTCTCGCGATGGGGTGCACGTCCCACATTGCATGCGACATGCCTTTCCTCATTCGTTCCGCAAGCCGCTCCCCGAGATTTGTGGCCGGCCAGCGGCCGCCCCGCCCGGAAAGGAGAAAGAAAGCGTCTCGTGGCTGGTTGCAAACAATCTGTTCACGGAAATTTAGTGAGTCAGCAGCTTGCTGCAATCGCTGGCGGGGGCCGGGCCGGCCGGGTGTAGGAGTTTGTCCATCTTATTAACCCGACAATAAAGTGTAAACAGCTGCTGCGCACCCGCCCGGCCTGGCGTGACGGGTATTATCACGCGGAATGGCGCACGCCAGGATCCTCCTGCGGGACACTATCAAGGGCAAGAAGAAAAAATTATAGGCCGTGGCCGTGTGGACAGCCGTTGTTCTGTGTTTTTTCTCCTCTCATTTTTGTCGGTTGGGGCGCCGTGCCCGTTCTTCATTTCTTTTTGACGTGTCAGGCTGCTTGCAGATAAGCAGCAAGCGGAGTAGGGCTGCTGCTGCTGCTGCTGCTCCCACGCTGCCCACGCGCACGATGCAGCACGTGGTGGGTGGCCGGCACGCAATATAATGTGTTTGTTGGTCTGTCTGCTGGGTCTCATTCTGTTTCCTTTATTCTCGTCGGATTTCGGTCGCGTTAGATAGCGCGGGCAACAACCGAACAATACCCCGACCCGCTCCATTCCCATGGAAAGACGGCAGCAAAAACCAAGGTCACGTTCTTGTGCTGCACTCTCGGGACGCACGACTGTCATTGCTGTGCGCACGCGCACCTACGATCGCGTGTGCCGTTCACTGCTGTCTATCATCGTGTCGTCGGAACAAAGCGAACGGAGGTGTCAAGTTCTCTTCTCCTCTCAACGAAGTTCAAAAATATAGCTCCGATCAGCCACACGCCGGCCAAAAGCAAAAAGAGAGGAAAATCTGCCGGCGGGCACCAACACAACTCTTTGAACCTCCGCTCATATCTTATTCATAGCGCTAAAGCCCGACAGCAAAGAGGCAGACTCCGTCCTCAAGACGAGGACGCGCGAGAGTGACAACCGCCGGGGGGGGTACTTGTAGGGGCCTGTTGTGCGCATCACCAACAAACGCACTGGAAAATAAAAGAGGCAATTCCATGTTCACCCACAGATAATATCAAGTACGACCGCTCTGCTCGCAAACAAACCCTCTGATACGACAAAATAAATCACGATTGACCCACCTGCTTGTAGAGAGCAGCACACGCCGTGCTGGGCACCACGCCTACCCCAAAAGCGGCGTTGAAGTTGGCCTCCACGATGTCCTCTTCCTCGTTCGTGCAGCAAGCGCCGGACATGGCGATGGAGTTGTCGCAGTAGGTGAGAACTTGGTCATAGTCAGTCGGCTTGTCGTCGATGAAACAGAGGGGGTGCGCGGCCACCTTCGTGGCGGCCAGCGCCGCGAGACACGCGTAGGCACGCATCGCGTGGTCCGTGCTCTGATGCTGCTACCACTACTGCTACTGCCAGCAGCGCTGTGCTGTGCTGAGAGGAGGAGGTGGTGAGAAAAGTTTCTATCGAAGACGCCGCAGGGAGAAGGTAAGGGGGAAAAGAAGGGATGTGTGAATGAGCGGTGTAGGGGACGGGCGACCTGACCTTGGGAGGAAAGGGAAAAATGTTTATTACCCAATGCCAGCATTTGTTCGGAAAAGGAGGACCGAATTCATACGAGCGGCAGTGATCGTGATACGAGATCTGTCCGATCCCATCAAACGGAAAAGCTATTCGGGGTATAGACTGTCAGAAAGTTCTCATGGAACCGGAAGAGATTCGTCTGCGTTTTTTCATCTGTTCTGGCGCCTGTCGATGGAATAAAAACACTGGCAATATATATCGTACCGGGTTCATTTCAAATGATAGCCCGATTGCCGCCTCAGAAAACAAGAGCCGCGCTGGATCTTGAAGGTGTGGGTTGGTCGCCAGCACCTGCCCCCCTCGGCGTATGATGAATCGTACGGATCATCATAGGGCTATTTATCGGCTCTCGACTCTGATGGTCATCACGTGGTGTTATCGTCTGCAGCAGACCGTTCGGCTGCAACTGCTGCTTCCGTCTTGCGGTGGCGTTCATTGCTGAGCCCTGGGTGCAGCAACACCAAGCAATTACCACCAGCTGCCGAATTGTTCAGCCATGTTGCTGAACTGCTGTGCACCCCTAAACGGCTCGAGAAGCACTTTGTACATCAATCAGCAGCAAGTTGTGGGGCCCACGGATGGATCTGTGCCGTCACGAACCACCATCGGCTGAGCTGCGGGTCGTCTCTTGTGATATTATTCCCCATTCCTTATGAGCGATGCCGCCGCCGCCGTATGCATAGTACATATAGCAGTCTAGTTATTTATAGCATGATGATGTCATGCGAGATTCACATGTACTTACTACTCGCGGACAGTTAACCCGCACTCCTCACAGGCACAGCAGTAGTAGTAACTGCCTACAAAGTACGGTGTCGGTTCTCTACCAAAGAAAGGCTGCACCACTATCGCAAGGATCCCAGCGTTCTACCGGAAGGTGATTTTCATCGCGCCACGAATTGTCACAAATGGTGTATGTGTGTGTGGTCGTCAGCTGGTGGTGGTCGTGCCTCCCTCCGCGTCAGCGTTGCCGCCGATTGCATTGATTGTCCGCAGAAACGATTTGTCTGTTGTAGATACGCTGCAAATACTTCGCAGGGTCACAAAAAAAATAAAAGGATAAAAGGAGATTCTTCGTCAGATTCTCGTCAGATTCTCGTCCCTCGCGATTGTGTGCGCACATTGCAAGATGTTCGACAGCATTGTGTCTTCTAATGAGCAGTACGTGTTGTCGAAAAGGTGGATCCTATACACTAAAGAAGGGTGGATCCTGTAAGGGTATTGTATAGAGTTGAGTACAGAGGTTCGTCGGTCGGTCTGCCCATCGGGCGGCCCTGGGCCGCCTTCGTCGATCGCGCCGCCGTCGCTCCTTCGATCGTCGCCGTCGGTCGCCCTTTTAACTACTTTATTTACAGTATGCAGCTCACAGTAGTAAGTAACACATATATATACAATAATAATACGTCTACATGCTACAAGAATACATGTCATTGTACTGCTGTATATATATATATGCTCCGCGGAGGTACAGCAGCAGTACACCCGTGGCCATTGTGCCCTGCCCTGTGGCCACCCTGCAGGCTTTCAACCCTGTGGACACCCTGTGGGCACCCTGCAGGGTTCAGATTTCCCTACAGGGTTCCTGTGGGCACCCTGCAGGGACATCGACCTTGGTGAGGTAGGACCTCCACAGGCTTTGGGGGAAAAACCTTGGTGAGGTCCCTCCGAGACGGACCTCCACAGGCTTTGGGGGTGAAAACCTTGGTGAGGTCTCTCCGAGACGAACCTCCACAGGCTTTGGGGGTAAGGAACCTTGGTGAGGTCCCTCCGAGACGGACCTCCACAGGCTTTGGGGGTGAAAACCTTGGTGAGGTCCCTCCGAGACGGACCTCCACAGGCTTTGGGGGTGAAAACCTTGGTGAGGTCTCTCCGAGACGGACCTCCACAGGCTTTGGGGGTGAAAACCTTGGTGAGGTCTCTCCGAGACGGACCTCCACAGGCTTTGGGGGTAAGGAACCTTGGTGAGGTCCCTCCGAGACGGACACAGGTGGCCGGTGGGGCACGTTATGGGAGGTTATGCCCGCGCATAACCTGCCCAGATTGAATATACGCTGTATAACCTCTTCATGCTGAGTTACCAACCGCCGGTTTTCTATCGGATTAGGAAATCAATTTTAACCTTGCCTTGTCGGGCTGGCAACCTCGATCCAAAACAAATGGGTGCAAGCTCGCCCGCAGCTGGGTGACAATCACCCCACCCAGCGACGCGAGCCTTCGCGTCGAGGCCAGGAACAATCCCACACAAGGATTACGAAGCACACACACAAGGAGTACACCACACGAGGATGATTGATTGGGCCATAAACGAAAAAACATATGGTACTCCCTCAGGTCCGAAACGTGAGCTCGATCACGTAAGCCGGGGGATCCCGCACGCAGTAAAAAGTACGCGGGGAGAGGGGCGAAATTATCTCGAAGGCGAATGACATACATACATACGCGTAGTAAGGAGGAGGTCGGGGGTTCGATCCCCGCAAAACATACTTTTTTTCCCCAAAAAAACAACAAATTATACGCGAAATTTGAAATTTGAAATTTCGAATTTTCTCTCGAGGGCATAGGCATATGATGAGCGTAGTACGGAGGAGGTCAATACTTCGGTTCCCGGGAAACATTTTTTTTTCTTCGCAAAACCAAAAAAGTAAGCGCGAAATTTATCGCGAAGACGTATGACAAGCGTAGTTCTTGTAAGGAGGAGGTCGCGAGTTCGATCCCCGCAAACATAAAAAACTTTTTTTTCCCCCCAAAACAACAAATTATGCGCGAAATTTCGAAATTTCCCGCGAAGGCGTAGGCATATGATTTGCGTAGTACGGAGGAGGTCGATACTTCGGTCCCCGCGAACAAAAAAGTTTCTTCCCAAAACCAAAAAAAGTAAGCGCAAAATATATCGCGAAGGCGTATGATACGTGTAGTAAGGAGGAGGTCGGGAGTTCGATCCCCGCAAAACATGTTTGTTTTTTTCCCAAAACCAAAAAATACTCCAGGAGCATTTACAAGAAAAACACATACACACGTTTAGGCCTCTCCGAGTGCTTCATTTTTCCAACCTGACGCTTTGCTTACGGTCAACACCAAAGACAACCACGACAATCGAAAATGGCGGTCTACGGCCATACCGTAGTGGCTGTGCCCTTATCCTGCCATGACCTTCCTCGCGAAAATATCCCGACCCGCCTGTCCCCCAAAGAGGCTCTGGTGGGCCCGGAAGTGCTTTATGCAGGCTGCCCCCGACAATACACGTCCTAAAGCAAGCAGAATCATTTTCCACAGCAGCTCAGCCTTGCGGCGTGGCCTTCCGCCCCCATCCCGCACTCCTTGCGCCTCCCCCGCCCTCCCGCTTGACTCCGCCCAACGAGACCCGCGACTCGAGAAGTCGATAAAAAACAGGAGAAAATCTGTAGAGCACCGGATTGTCATCTACGCGTATCCCCATCCTGAGACCTGATTGATTACAAAGTAGGAGCGTGGAATTGCGCAAGGAAGTTGAGGGAAGGGTACCTCGTCAGTAGGGTCCGAGAATCAAAGAGCGGTCATAGCCTCCGGATTGTTGTTGTTGCTCCTTGCCTCCAATATGGAGCAATCCCTACGAGTACAGATGGCGCGGACGACTTCCGTGGTCACAGCTTGGAAGCTACCTATATACCCAAAGAGGGCACACTCTAAGACAAACCAAAGAGAACAACCAAGGACCCAGAAACAAACAGCACGAATGCGAAACAACCCGTCGGGCGTAGACGGCAACATATCCACGCCGGCGATGCAACTAAAAAACAGAGCAAAGACAACATGTTTTTATATTATCGGATTACGGTACTCTATGCATGGACATCGAATGCCCTGGTAGTCGCAGAAAACGAGGGTAAAATACCAGACCAAGGCGAAACCTAGGACTCCATGTTTCCCACCGAGAATTTTCGAGTACATGACGGGGGATCAGGCTCATTGCAAACGGCAACTGGTGCATGCGTGCGTGTGTCAGAGAGGCAAAACAATTTCCACAGTTGTAGGCACGATCCTTTGCCAGTCGCCCCCCCGTAGCCCAACTACTTCCGATGAAGAACCTAAACGTACGGTGGTATCCTTTCCTTGGCTTGCTCGATGCGAAGCAAAAGGCCATTCAATTGCAGATTCTTTCCAGCAAACCACAAAACATCGATCGTCCGCGGTGTAGGAGGGAAATGAAACTAAATCACTAGATTGCCGTATGGCTCTAGGTTGCTCTAGGTTCCCATCTCAGACAACTTGCGGAGGCAGGGGAGACAGAAAGGGTATGCATACGGTCGATCGCACACAACGAACCCGTCGTCACTCACGGCTCAGGCGATGGAGTCCCGCAGAACACTGTGGAAGTACTTGTTGAGGAGGTAGTTCGGGTTTCCTGTCAGGTTGCACCGCCACACCGGCCGCTTGCTCCCCTCGTCGACCAGGCGGCGGGCGGATGTCCCAGTTGTGGAACAGGCATGCATCATATGCACTACGCACCGGATGGCCGAGGCAGGGAAAAACGTAAGGGACGTGCGCATCCGAAGCATGTCCAAACCGGTCACCGGATCGACCTTGCGCTTGTTGCCAACTCCTGCTGTCACATACTCCACCACCGCCACCCAAATGGTGAATTCTCCCTCCGGAATGGCGTTGCTGCTATCGCCTCGTCTCCAGTCGTTGCCTTGGTGCTCTAAAAAATAGGCCACTTTCCCGAGAGTCGTGCGACCTAGCCCTTGGTTTCCAGCTCGCTGGTCTTCGGCCTTGAGGTACATCTCGACGTCATTGCCACGCGATGCCGCCGACCGGACCCACGTAGGGGTACCCGCGTCTTTGACCGGGCCGCCACGGATGGTGCCGATCCCAGCACTGACTTCCGCCGGAGCCTGGCCCCAATGGTTAAACACCACGACCGTCTGACGGACGATCCCTTGGCCTCTGTTCCTCCAGCAAAAAGGGCACGTCCGCCTACTACATGGCGCCTCCTGCGAGGTCCTACCACACCCAAGCGCATCGTCGTAGCGCTTTTCTAGTTGCTCGGCGGATGGCAATGTTTTCGATATCGCCTGCTGCCATGCCGGGGCGTCCAGACCGGTCTCGAGCCGAGTTGGACCCAACCCGGCATCCCACTGTTGGTAACCGTGCGGCCGCCCCCCCCTTCTTCCCGTCGTGCCGTCTTCCGAGGCTGCTGGAGTCGTCTGCAACGGCAAGATCTTGAACACCTCCTGAAGCACTTCCCGGCAGAGACGGCCAGCTGTCAACTCCTTCGTGACCTCGACCCCGCCTACGCGACCTTTCGCACTCCACCTGACGGCCTGCAGACTATGGCCCATACCGATACGAGCATCTCGGTGAGGTTCGCCCAGGGAAAAAAGCGGCTGCCTAGCGCCAAACCAGCAAAATTCAGATCTTCGCCGTCGACTACCTCTGCGTTCATGTATTCCTCGATGAGTTTGTGCAAATGTCCCAGCCAGAGTGGTACCGTCGCCGACCCGTCGCTCGCTGGATCACCGGCTCCACTGCCGGCTTCACCCGTGGTGTCGTCACCTCCGGCATTGCCCTCAAATCCTTCGTCGCACGTACCGCTGCCGCCTGGTGTCGCGAATATCAAATGGCGAGTGGAGCGAGTTGTGTTAGCAACAGACAATCACGAGTCGACTTGGCCAGGATGTGCCACGGAAAAGGGAAAGAGGGCCAACCACGAGATCGACAGAGCTCACCAGCAGCATGCGATCGATACAGCAACGGAAAATTCTTCGAAATCTGTGGGTGATGTTGTTCATCGCGCTCTCTCGTCCCCACAGGCCGATAGTGTTGCATACACTCCGGCATCTCGTGTAGGATGTTGACGGGGAGGTCGAGAGCACACATCCGCCGTAGTGAACCGCATCGCGCGATTTCTATTACAATTCAAGGGCTTAGGACGCGGAGGCTGCCCCCCCCCCCCCCCAACCTCGAATTGAGAGTGCTCATGCACACCTATGCATGTGAAATGGCAAAAAAATGTGAGGTACATGGCAGTTGTAGCGCACTTCGAACGCAAGACTCAACTGTTAGAAGCGACGCGACGAACGGCTAAATACCCCCCCCTCCCTGCATCGTGCGAGGCTATATCGTACAACATCAGCATCGGCCTCAAGCCTATCGCCTCGGCTTCTTTGTTCTACGTAGGAGTACGTATGACTTTCGAGACATTGCGTGACCCGTTCGAATAAAAAGAGCAATGGTGCACAAGAGGGTGAACGCGGCGTCATTGCTGCGAGGCAAGACGGTGTTCCCCGGCAGTGGTAGGGTACTAAATTATACAATCCAACGAACCGAGAGGGACGTGTGCGTGTTTTCGTCAAATCGCCAGACCTATCCCAGCGTCAGTGATCAAGCCTTGCCGTGTTCGTATGCATACGTGAGGGAGGATAGTGCCGACTCCTGCTCTACCTGCCTCCACGGGTGTTGTTACCCACAAGAGATCGCAGCCCAGAGAGATATTCGAACAACTGTTGCCAGAGATTTGAGAGGTTCACCACCACACCACCCAAGGACGACCGAGTGGGTCGTGCGCACGCGAGGCAATACATAAGCCCGCAACTACATCTGATTGTAGAGTGCTCACCATCAGCGCTGTCCCTCCTAACCCTGTCCCCTCCACCACCGCCGTCGCTGACGTGCGATGCGGCGGAACTAGGTGTAGTGGCGCCTGCGGCGTTGAGGGCGCTCCACATATCGCGACGTGCGCCCCACCGTTCTTCAACGAGCTGAACGACGCGCCATAGGCACTACACTCATAACCGCAGCCAGGAAACTTCTTGAGGCTCACCCTCCGCGGCCTCGTTTGTGCCATGGGCTGCTGTGGTTCAATGAGATAGAGCCGGCGGAGGGTTGGGGTGTCGTGTGGGGGGGCGCATAGCTTGGTAGAGAAGTAGTGCTGACATAATGGGGGTAATCTGTTGATCCTAACAGCGTGTCCCCCTAAACGGCCCGACACTCCAGCCTGTTCACCACGCATGGATGTGTGCGCACATGGACAGGAGGGGGCGCATGGATACAAAGGATAATGCATGGTGCCGAGCATGCGTCAGCCGATGGCGAATGGTTATGAGGGCCGAGACCGGTTCTTCAGCCGCATAGCCGAGAACCGAGACAACCATGTGAGCGAATCACGATTTTTTTCAATGGTGTATGACAATAAAAAAAAAGATTGTGTACTGCTGTTTGTTTCTGCACACATGAACAACCGACTTGTGCACCGTGTTCGATGTTGGGTTAGGGTTCGATGTTTGTTGGAGCGTGAGTGTCCCTAAGCATACCAGCTCTGGTCATGCACGCAACGCGGGGTGAGGGAAAAGGTAATATCGCCGTTGGTCATTTTTTTTGTAATCACGGATAGGCACGCACATGCACTTCGCCATCGCACTGCTGCAGCGTGTATCATTCTTTCCTAAGCCCAAAGGTAGCGGTGGGCAGCGCTGGGTGTCGTATGATCGGCTGCTGACCATTCCGCGCGGGAGGTTAAGGGCTACACAGCCTTCTCACGGTGGTAGACTTTGGTGTAGATAGAGGGTCTACACCGAATTAGTCCCTATTAGTGTACGTTTCCCACATCCTCCGTAAAACACGAAGAGTATGTACGAACCAAGGCCTATATAGTCGTCCACGGAAAACAACATTTGACGAGCACGAACGCTGGACGCAGACATGCAGACCCGGCTGGTGCTTAGGAAATTGGATAACAATAGACCATTCCCCAAACTCTAAGGGTCCCGAATGATGCAAACACCCACTGATGTATGATACGAGTACGACAGCACGCCTGGACAATGCAACCTCCCGATGGGTTGCGAGTCGAAAAGATACAAGTAAAAATTGTAACGGGTTTTGGGGTCCAAAACATGAATCGCTTTCTCTGACGCTCTGAATTCACTGCCAGTCTATCTTAGACTCTCTTCTTAGCTAGAGATGGATTCGTTGGGTCATATCATATATGTTAAGAAAATTATATTAATAAAACATGTGTGTTGTGTGTTGCCGAGACCGGGAATGATGTGTGTGTGTCTGCGGTGCCCCTTTTCAAATGCGTCCGCCAAATACCAACGGCGGAGACCTGCCAGAAAAACACCGCTGGCAATATCGGTCATTTCTGTCCCAAAGGTCGCCTCGGACGAACAAACACCTACTACCAATGTTGCGCAAATGGCCTTAGACAGAAAGATGCCCGATTATCAACGTTCCACAGACCACCTCGGGCAATCCATAGCCATTCGTATGGCATTCAGATTGCACGATGGATCTTGAGGGTGCGGACCCTCACCTGCAGTTTCCCATGCTTTCGGAACAGACGGGCATCGTTCTGACGTCTCAATGCTATGTACAGCAGTAGTCCCTAAGTCCCTAACACGAACTTCAACTTTGCAATGGGCATTGGTAAAGTACACTCAAGCGATAGAAGCATTCGTACTTTTTCTTCTTCTGTTCTTGTACTGGACTATTTTGTTTGTTGTACAAGTAACAAAAATCCAAAGTTTCCATGATCGGTGCGTTGTTTTTTTCTCAGCGTCGTGCAATCGCTCGCCCCACCCTCGACGCCCCTCCTCCACACAACATTTTCTCTCCTTTCCCTCAACCCTTCACTTCCGAATTCCTCACCTTTCCTTTTCGGTACGTCTCATTCGATGGGCGGTGGCAGCAGCAGCTCGGGGCGTGCCCGCTTGCCGCTCGGGGACCTCGGCAACGCGGGCTCCAACGCTGTCCGCGGCCGCTCCAAGAACAGAGCAACCTCCCGGAAGTACACCGAGGATGCTCCCATCCGCAGCAAGCGCAGCTCTTCCACAAGCCACAGGCAGAGGCTACGGTCCACAACGGCAAGCGCCGAGAACTCGGACCCCGTGGGGAGCGCCATCGCCCTCGCCATGGTGCGTAATGTTTGTCGTTTGCTTCGCCGATGAACGTATGTTGCCTTTAGTGTGTGTTGATTGCCGAGTGTTTCCCGAGCGTCGTGGGGTTACCCAGCCTCCTTCGTGTGCCATGGACCAACCGTATGAAATTTTCTGTGTTCTTTTGTGCCGAACAACCCTCACCATTGTTGGCGTTCATGCCAGCTGGATGGCTTTTCTTGGCCCCTCCAACCCCCCCCGCCCCCCCCCCACCCAACCCAACCCCGACCCCCACAACCATAACCACCACAACCACCCACCCACTACGGCGACTTTTTTTTGCTTTTTATTTTTTGGATGCCGCTGAGGCTGCTGCAATGTAGCTTCACGGCTCGGTCGACGCTAACTTAACGCGCACGACTACCTAACGCACTGCAAATAGTGTCGGTGGCGTTGATTTTCATTGCTTCATTGTGAATATGTTGATGGTATAGGTAAACATTTTGAGCTGCTTTCGGCAACGTAGTGAGGAAGGATTGGCCATCGGTGATCGCCCCTGTGTGAACAATGGTACGTCTTGCGGAGGACCTGTGATCAATGCTTTATA
>FN648792.1:0-12505 GCA_000310025.1 Ectocarpus siliculosus | reverse complement strand
GGTGCGTCTTTGGTGTGTCACTCTCTCGTGCGCTTGAGGCATCAAATCGAAGGTTGTCCCGGTTGGATCTAGCAAGCTCGTTTCGAATGGCCCTTCATCTCCCGAGTTTTTGGAAGCAGCATGCCGCAGCAGTTTGACCCCCCTTTGCACGTGGCGCTCCACACCCCATTGACCACCCTCCCCCCTCCCCCCATACGCTACAGTTCTACGCTGGGCCGGCTGCGACAAGGGAGGCCACCAAGGGAGATACTACCGCCATAAGCGCCATTCTTCATCTGGTCTTCTAGTACTCGCCGGTGTTCGCAGCCAACCCGAGCTGGCGCACCTCGGCTTCTCTCGAGGAATATCCCATCCTCAAGATGGCCTACAGGGTGTATCGGGCCCGCGGAGGCGTGTCAAGTGCACGCATGTTTGTCGGTGAGGCCATTTGTTGTGCACATTGCGTATGCATAGGTATGATTGATGGACGTGAAGCTGAGAAGCTTGGGGTGCCTTGATAGGCCCAGGTGTGGAATGGAATGATCCGGCTTGTCACCCGCACGAGCAAAGCATGTATAGCCCACACGAGCATACGAGCAGATATACTCGACAGTAAGCGTAGCCCTAATGCGGATTCTCTTGCTTCTCGTTTTTTTACCACAGGCAAGCTTGGCAAAAACCTGGCCGCCGCGTGGTCGGAGTGCCACAAGCATGTCCGGATCACGGTGTGCAAGCTCACCCTCCAGGCGGTCCGGTGCGTCGAGGCCGACGTCAACGAGGGCGATGCGCCCTCGAAGCTAACGGCACGCAACCTGCCGAAGGCTTCTCGAAGGTCTCTCCGCAAATTGGTACGTACAACTCTCGTCAAACGCTGGCCCTAAGCTTTCTAGACGGTACTCAACTGCTTGACGACATCGCAACAAAACGATGGTGACTAGGGACAAACCCTAACCCAGAGCCCCCCCCCCCCATATGTAACAAAATTAAGGGTTGCCCGGGGCCTTCGTGATGGCACACATATAGGACTGTGTTTCGGTTTGATGCTTGTGAGCGAGCCTGACTCGGATACAGCGGTGTGGCCGGTAAACGTCACTCTAGTCAAGTCTAACTTGTCTGTTTACGTCTCTAGGGCGAGGGGATCTGTTTACATGGGTCGCGGTGGCTGTTTGTCCGAGCCATGTTTGGGGCACTTAGATTTCAGCTCTTTGGACCGGTTTGCACAGAGGATAGCAGCGTATCGGTCGTGTCGCTTTCTTTTCTGGCACTCGAGGCAACGTGGGGTGTTCACTCCATCCCGCAAGACTCGATGTCAACAGCGTCTAGCGTCCTCTTCCCCTGCATACCGCCGTCCTGTGTGTCGTCTACAGCCTGATGAGATGAAGACCGCGCTGGCCTGTATGGCCCTGGTTCCGGTGCTTTCACCGGCCAAGCACTACGCCACCGCTCTCGGCGGCTCCGGGACCCCTTCTCTCGGGACGCAAGTACCTTGGCACGACGTCTTCGGCTGCTCGGAGTATCTTTTTTATGACATGGCGAGTTGGGCATGTGCTGAGAGCGTTTCCGAGCCGAAGTTTGGCGTGACGATGGTCTGTTTTGGTCCCTCCGAATATTCAGGCTCCTGGCCCGGTTTGAGTTCCAATATTCGCCTTCTCTACCTTAGTTCGCTGGCATTTGCTTGCTGCGACTCGTATTGCTCGTGTGTTTTTTGACACGGTTGCTCCGCCTCGTCGAGACATGTGTAGTCCGGGTTGTCTCGGCCTCCGGGTGACTTGATAGAAGCAGATCCAAGTCACTTTGGGGAGATCGCCGCACTGCTCACTATCGCCTTCAGACTTGTAGCCAAACTATTCGTGGAACAGAGCCTTCGCCCGAAATCAAAGCTGCTCCTTCCCGACGTTGTCTTCAGGCATATTGTACTGTAGCAAAACGGACGTGGTGTCGTTATTAGGTCTCCAGTGCTTTGCTGTACTTTGTGCCCGGTTGTTCGGTCGTTTGGCGAGGTTATCGTTTGGGTCATCCATCCCACCCTTCTCCCCCGTGGATGAAACTGGTCGCAGGTCATTCTCCCCCTCGCCAAGGAGTTTCTGGACGAGATTGGCGCGCAGCTCGCGTCAGCGGTTAGCGTCTACCGGCAATCCCAGGGAGGGGATGACTCCGAGTCCGACGAGGATGACGGCACCGAAGACCCACCGGGCTTCAACACCCGTCGCACCATCCGGGAGCTGATCAAGACGAAGGGAAAGCTTCCCCCGGGCGGCGGCGACAAGCACCACAAGGCCTTCCGCGCGCGGTAAGACTCCCTCGAACCTTGTTGCCTCTGTACACTTTTCGTAGTCTTTGGTGAGCAAGTGCGTGTTGACACTCGTGGTAGCGGACGGTTATCACGAGGTAGTTTTTAAGTCGTGTATGTCCTGAGCCTTCATCCAAGGGTGCAGCGGTGCAGCAACCGCGGACTTGTCCTTCCGCAACTAGATTTTTCGGCTCAGCATTCTTACCGCTGACTCTTCTTCGGTTGCCTCGCCCAACCCATATGCATCACAGGTTTAAGGTCATTATGCTCGACTTAGTCCAGGAAGCTCGGGGCGAACTGCCGGCAGCTAACGAATGTTCGCTGGAAGTCGCCGATGATTTTTTTTCCTTACAACTACACCAACGGCGTTCTGGGTGGCGACGACGCTGGCGGTGACGCTGGCGGCGTCGACAAGGAGAGCAGCGATGAAGGGTCCGTCCAGAACGACCAGGAAAACGCCGACATCGAGTCGGAGTACGAGGAAGGGACGGGTGCCGGCGACACTGAGACGGAGGACTAGAAGATTCATCTAGGCGAGAACCGATGTTGTCTTGTGCAGTGCATCCTGTTCGTCCAACTTGTTTTTCCACAGTGGCTGTAAAAAGATACGTAGGGTGTCTCGAGGTGTCTCAAGGCTAGGAGGTTGGGTATGTGCATTCGTTGGCGATTATTTGCTTCGCAACGACCTTAAGTTCAGTGTATTCCAACTCTTCAATTTCGCGAGACAAGAATAATCCTTTGGAGCTTCTTTGGAGCTTTTGGGTGGCTGACGACCAGTTATTGACAGTACTGTACCCTTTAGTATGCTACATATGTAACACATTTCCACTGGAGTATGTTTGAACTTCCCGAGTTCTTTGGTAGCCCAAGGCCAAGCCCTTAATCGACACTTTTGTTCACGGTGATCGGCCGACCGTCTGTAAAACCCTGTCGTTTCTACTCAAAACCAAATGGGCCGATCGATGACACCGTCCCCGGTTTGCTTGTTTTAAACTGCCTGTATGTTTTTCAGTCACGACAACGGCGTGGCGAACATCTTCTTCAAAAGGCCGGCGAGACGACCGGCGTGTGTTTCTTCGGTTCTCTGGCATCGGTCTGGCGCTACCGTCGCGGCACTTTTTTTCGACGGGTGGGGAAGGGGAGCATGTATACGCCCTATGCTTTTTGTGTTTTCGGTCAATATCCAGACTAATTCGTATGTGCGGACGGAATGGGTGTTGACGATGGCCTGCGCCGTTGCTTGTTTGCGTTGCGGAAAGTCCAATTGTTCGGGTGGTACAGGTTGGTCGGGATTTTGTGTGGAGCCTGGGTGAGTTGGGGAAAAGTGGGCCAGGGAGGGCGGCTGTGGGGGGGGGGCTGCAGCTTTAAGGTTGTTCACGGTTGTTGAAAGCTTCAACCTCGGGCGTTGACTTGAAGCCCGCGTTAGCGACCGCCGTTTTTTTCGATTCGCTGGCATCTGTGACGTGCTCACACGTCGCCGAAGGGGCACGATTGAGGTCGTTTTGTCAAGGCCAACTGCTGTGTTTTATTTTTTTTCTTGGGTAGTCGGTCAATCTCCGGACCGTATAGTATATGCGGAGAAGTTTCTACGGGGGCTTGTTTCCTTACTCGTACCGACTTTGGTAAAATTAACTTTTGTTCTTCTCTTGGCTTCCTTGGTGCAATTGCTTGTGTGTGCGGGAGGTCGAGAAGTGGTGAGCCGGTCGAAAAACTTGTGTGGAGCCGCTCATGGCTGTGTGGGGCTAGGTATGCATATTATTTTTTTTGTACGTCATCACGGTTCTTTGTTCGGGAAGCCGCGGCCATCTTGTCCGCCCTCGTTCCGCCGTAATTATCTCGCGGTACACGTACAATCTTTTTTGCGTCGTGCGTGCCCTAAACGAAGCACGGGCCACGATTGTGGTTGCTGGGACCTTGGTTTGAGGCGTCGTTTATTTGTGTCTGCAGAATAGGCTACTATTGTATAGTTTGTTTTTTGCCGGGGTGTCACGCGCTCACGACGGTGTTGACGAACGGGAACCTGCATATGTGCAACTACGCGCTAACGGGTTAACGACCGACGAATTAATACGAAAGAACGCAAACCTGGTACTTGTTATTCGGCTGCGAACGTTTGTCCCGAGGGGCAGAACAACGTTGCATGATGAGAGGGCACAATGTGGCGACGTTGTGAGCCAAGGCTTTCTCTAACCCACGAGGTTATGCTGTGTGTGCTTACCTGACCCGGCCAGGTTATGCCACCGGGGTCAGCAACCTGAGACGTTGTATTAACTGAAAATAGAGTGCTTTTTTTTCGGCATTGTACAATGGTGCATACCGTAGTGCACCTGGGCCACCTGTGTACGTACGGCTGAATTTGTTGGGAAGGGGTTGCCGGCTAGTTGCATGCTTGATGGGTGTGGTACGCGGGCGCTTTCGGCGTTAGAATACTTGGTCATGCAGTTTCAGGGCTGCAAATAATGATATACGTGAGGAAAGGTCGGGGGACTCTCACAGCTGATACAATACGAGATGGTTGTGTGGCGACCTTTTGGGGCGAAGAGGGGGAGCGGACCTTGTCACATTTGCCTGTGAGATGGGCTTTGGGTAACGCTCTCTGCCTTGGTGTATCACCCTTACATAGTGAAGGTTCAAGGTATGTGGCGAGGCTAACGCGCAAGGTCCATGTGTTTTTTCCGTGGTATGAGCCGCGGGGGTGCACCCGACAAAAGGGCGGAGAATTTATTTTCTGTGCCGTTGAACCTTTCTACACGCATTTGTATTGTCAGCCACTGGCCCCTATGGCGTGTGGTAAGTTCGTACGTAGTCGTACATAGGAATGGCTGGGTTGATTCGCATACTGCAACGTATAGCTCTGCATAAAATGTATGTTTCGTACCGTGGGGGATGTATGCGACGGGTGGACTGTGATGATTCAGGGTCGACCAAAGTCTTCTTCAGCGTGACGCTGTCCAGGGTTTTATTCATGACCAATGTACAGGGTTCGACTGCATCGACCTTATTAAGGTGGCCACATTGTTACAGCCCCACAGGGTCGAGTGATGACAAACATGTGCAAGGTCGAGGGTAGGAACCTTGGCCAGGGTTCTACCCATAATCATGTGCAGGGTAGGACCCGTGATCATGGACAGGGTTCGACGGCATCGACCTTATTAAGGTGGCCACATTCTTACAGCCCCACAGGGTCGAGTGATGACGAACATGTGCAAGGTCGAGGGTAGGAACCTTGCACAACGTTCTACCCATAACCATGTGCAGGGTAGGCCCCGTGATCACATGGACAGGGTTCGACTGCATCGACCTTATTAAGGTGGCCACATTCTTGCAGCCCCACAGGGTCGAGTGATGACGAACATGTGCAAGGTCGAGGGTAAGAACCTTGGACAACGTTCTACCCATAACCATGCACAGGGTACGCCCCGTGATCATGGACAGGGTTCGACTGCATCGACCTTATTAAGGTGGCCACATTCTTACAGCCCCACAGGGTCGAGGGTAAGAACCTTGGACAACGTTCTACCCATAACCATGCACAGGGTACGCCCCGTGATCATGGACAGGGTTCGACTGCATCGACCTTATTAAGGTGGCCACATTCTTACAGCCCCACAGGGTCGAGTGATCACAACCACATGTGCAAGGTCGAGGGTAAGAACCTTGGCCAGGTTTCTACCCTTAATCATGTACAGGGTAGGGACCTATGATCATGTACAGGGTACCAGTGCATGGACCTTATTATACTGGCCACATGCTTACGGGCCACAGGGTGTTCTGGGACGGGACCCTGTGCAAGGGCACAATGGCCACGGGTGCGGACGGTTCCGTTTGGTGGTCGTGCCGCCGTCGTCGGGAAAACGAGTGTATACTACGCGTCTACGTGCGAGGGTTGTCGATAAAAAGCTCGCCGAGACAAAAGAAACCTGTGGGCGTTGTGGAGAACGCACGGGCACGAATCTCGCTCGGGGCCGCCATGTCTGTTGTTTAGCGGACGGCGAATTTCGCGGGGTATCGCATGCAACCGTAGTAACCGCTTTTTTTGTATTGTAGACTAGACTACAGAGTGTAGTCCGCAAGGGGCTGGGGCGGGCTGTAGCCGAACGGCGGCGCGGACGCGTAGAGTCCAGCCCCGACGGAAATCAGGCGCGGCCGGCCCGCCAGACGAGCACAGCGAGCGGCACTTGCAGGGTTGATGGGACTGGCAGTACTGGCGTCTAACCATGCACACGATACAAACGGGGGCGTATCTGTCTAACGTCGTGGTATACTGCAAGGTGAGGGCGCGTCCGCGGGTGGGTACCCCTCAGGCGTCAAGGGCACATGGTGGTTGCCAGTGACGTATCGCTTGCCCCTCCTAACCTTCGCTGATTGTATGCATATCACCTGAGTGTTTCGGGTTCCGGTGCGAGGGTTGGGCCCGAACTTGCGAGAAGCATACAAAAGGTTTCGTTTGACGTCCACCCACGGAGAAACACCACACCACTTCTTTGGCATCGCGCATCATCAGCTTGATTTTAGTTCCAATCGTTTTTCTCCGTTGCCTCGTGAGGTTAGTATGCCACAATGACAGCACGTGGGATGTTTTTCACCAGGGCACCTACGAAGAAGACTTTTGGAGCACACAAATATGCTAACTCTTTCCTGAACATCAGATTTAATGAAAAGGAAATTAATGGTGCTGCTGCTACAGTAGCAACAACCCCCATGTACCAGACACCAACGTCAAATGCGTCAAGTACGGTGGGCGTGGGTGCACGCGTGATTTGCCACGTTGCAGACCTCTCCGCGTCCATTTTTTCAATGTACGCCCCCCGCCTTTTCACGGCGTGATGGCTGAATTAAAATCGTTTAAAGTTCATGTTGCGACATTCGTCAATCGGAAACGTTTACCACCCGCTTATCGGAGCAACGAAATGTGTACGGGAATTGCTGTCGATACCAGATATTTCTCAGGATGCGACGAAAACAGACACATACATCATTGTCCCTCGTTGTTTCCGACTGCTTCGTTGCTTCCAAGGCCAACGCCACACACGTAGCCACTTTGCTCCATGGGCAGGGTGGGCTACTTCGACCTTGGCAGGGTGGTGACAAAAAATGGCGGACGAGACACATGGTTACCATGTGACAATCTTGCTCCATGTGCAGGGTGGGCTACTTCGACCTTGGCAGGGTGGTGACAAAAAATGGCGGACGAGACACATGGTTACCATATGACAATCTTGCTCCATGTGCAGGGTGGGCTACTTCGACCTTGGCAGGGTGGTGACATAGAATGGCGGACGAAATTTATGGTCCCGCCCTGGCAAAAACAACATTAAGGGTATGCCCTATTACCCTCGTCGCATGGTCACAACCCTCGGGACAGACCCGAGAGGTTCCTCAAGGGGGTACCGTGCCAGGGGGGGGCCTGGCAATGATAACTTCTGCGCAGGGTTAAGCCGAGGCTTCACTGAGCATTTAGCTATATGAGCATTCAGTTTCTCGATTTGTTTCGTATTCGGGGTTTGTTCATTCATCATGTTTCTCCTCGTGACTTCAAGCATCGTCCACAATCCTAAAGTTCGGGCAAGCAGCCCCACAAAGCTGTAGCCCGGACTCCGGCTCGGTACATGTTGACTCTCACAATACATGAAGAAACCCACCCGGCGGGGGCTTCTGTGCGACAAAAGAGGAGAAATGACATCGCCATCAACAACACTGGACAAGATCATTTCGCGCGACGCATTCAGCTAGACTACTGTCGTTTTTTGAAGGCGAAGCAGAGAATCACTTGGTACCCCCCCCCAAAAAAACACGCTCTACGCGGACTTGGTCCCAATTCCAAGATGTCGGCTGTAGTGCTCAACTACAACCTGCCACACCGGCTGTGAGTTCTCTCCACACCAACAACACCCGTGCCAACGCACGCATTTCTCTGACCTGCACAAGACTTCCTTGAGAAAAAAAACGAAAAAAAAAACGCACGCGCGACAGACCAAAATAGAAAGTCTCTCTCAGCCCGCTTACAGCTTAGCGAGAGACCCAGCCATGAAAACCTATATCCCAACAACAACGAATCCTATGCGAGGATCATTTTTTGCCCCAAGATACGATGCAACCCCTTGAACACATGATCTGACAAGGTCAGAGCAAAACACGCAGTCAAGCTCCCATCCACACCGCAACCCGCCCCCCGTTATCACTCGGATAAGCGAACAACCTCGTGGTGCACACCATGAGTGCAGGATACCCAAAGAGTATACGAGACAAGCCGAATACTTTCCACACAACGAAAGACGGATCCTCACGCATTTCAGCAGAAAAAGCCGATGCGACAACAAGCCAATATAGCATGCTCTACGAAGCCTACAGACTAGTGGACCTCCGGAGCCCCCCTCTGTGTATGTGAAAGGGCGACAGAACAAGTCCAAACTTCACTTTGCGAACAGCTCGTGACCCCCGCTAAGAACCTAAGACGCCAAGACGCGAGGTATAGGACATCTTGGGACGAATCATGCCAAGAGCACACCAACACAACTTATTCTAACCCATCACACGTGTCGCGAATCTCCATATGCAGGACCGTGTGTAGAGGGCAGACAGAAATCTTGAGAAAAAAAAAAACAAGTGCGAGGTTCGTCGTCCTAAAAGGCGACCCAGGGAGGCAGGTCCATCCCCACCAAAAGCCGAAGGCGAGGACGGCGTGGGAGAACCTGAGCTCAGTTCATGTCGGCAAGGAAGTCCTCGAGCTCCTCGCCATCCAGCTCGATGCTGTCGCCCCGGGGGAGGGTCTCTGCGACCACGAGGCGGCCCTCCGTGTCGGACGATGCTCCGGCAGCGCCCTCTGCAGAGAAATTTACAAGACCGAGAGGAAAGTCGGATGGGACCATTTTGATGGGGCAGGAATACATGTGGTGTGTAAGGCATCGCACGCACAGTGTTGACGAACCTGTACATATCTTTAGCGAGGTATGGCGAGTGGAGGAAATCGTGCATTAACTTTCTGCGTGTTTTGTGGTCCACCTTTTTTCCGTATCGATATTGGCCTAACTTAGCAAGTGGAAGGGACAGACGCCCGCAACGCGCGCTATCAACCATCGACGTCGATGGGAATGTTGTTGAGAGCTGTGAGCAACTAACGTTTTGTTGCACCTGAGGTGACGGCGTACGGGCACAGGAACTTGACGATCTTGGGGTTGTCGTAATCCCAGTGGGAGAGCGTCCGGAGAGCGTGCCCGTGGCGGCGGGATCCCGTGATATAATGGAACAGCTGGCACCACATGCTGGCAAAGTAAAACATAAGTACACGGGTCGTCGGATAGGGCGACAGGCAAGACGCTGGCGAGGAACGTCTGAAAGCCACAAAGAAGTGTGAACACTTAGATATGGACAATGCCCTGGGCTTGCTCAAGCTAGAAATAAGGTTGGTCTAAAGTATCGGTGCGTCGACTACATGTACGTACGGGAGCAGGCAGCTAATTCTTTATGGTGGGAGGACTAAAATAAGACAACACAAGTAAGAGTATTTATTATTTCATCGCAACACAACATCAGCAAAATGTTCATCTCTCCTGGAAGGCTCGCGCTCGACGGTCAGGGAATCCCCCGTTGATCAGCCTCGACCAAGACCGCATCTGCCTGGTGGCCCTGCACGCCGCCGACTCGTGCATGCCGATCTCGGACACACGCAGAAAATCCATATCGCGGACCGCGTGGAGGAGCATTGGTGTCGCAAACTACATGCAAATAGGGTCAGCACACAAGTGGGTCAGCAAGTGAGCCATCTACGTAGAAGTACATTTACCCACAGATCCGCGTAGGGCCTTGTTCGCCGCGTCCTTGTCCGACGGAACGGGAGGCTGCCCTTGCATCATGGGCACCTGGGTTTCGGGGGGTGCAAGTACGCGAACACGGACGGTGGGAGAGGTGGCAAGAGACACACGCGCGATCAAGTTCAGCGCTGCAAGTCTGCAAGTGAGCCCAGTGGGTTACAGGTGCTTCTGTTGTGTTGGTGCCGTCGCTATGGTTGAACGGTGCGGATCTAAGATGTGAAAAACACACTCGGCAAGATCCAAGGTGTTGGTAAACCGGTTTTGACTATAAGAGGGGTGAAGCTGTAAACCAAGCCATATGGAAACATACCTAAATATCCTGTTGGAACAAAACACTGAGACAACGGTAGAAGAACGATAAAAAAAAAATGCCACGGGGCGAATAGTACCCGCGGTATTGTCTCTTCTCTGCTGTGATGCACCTGCCATAGCACCCTAGAAGCAACACCAACAGCAAACCACCTACTATTACACGACAAATCGGCAACCGCACACACGAAAATTCTCCCATAATGGAATGCCTGGGTTTGTGTGTGAATGCCCCTATCGGTAGGACAATTTTGACGTCAATGAAGAACATCCCGTTGGGGCTCGCACAAGAAACAGGGGTGGGGGGGTACGAAAAAAACTATGGTCATCCGGGCCTACTACAATGTATTTTTGGTACCCCGGCGGTATTTTTCTTTTCTTTTTGGGGGAGGGGGGGGGTTGCACGGAGGGGGACTACGACAAAGAATACTACGGTATCGTACAAAACAACGATCACTTACCAACTGCGGATTGACCAGCAGACCTGACCTAGCCACCACGTTCACATGAGCGACCAGGAGGCAGTCGTAAAGCTCATCCCCGGTCATTCCAGAGTTGATCTGCTTACGGTGAAGTGCCGGAGGCGCCGGTGGAGGCAGCGCGGTGCACGACCGAGGCAGCTCCGCCGCGTGAAGAGGAAGCGGCGCGACCATCCGCATGGGCCGAAGAGGTGCTGGCGGGATCGCGGCGGCTGGAGGACTGCCCTGCATGCCCGCCGCCCCTGGAAGGCAGGCGGACCGAGCGGGCGTCGTTGCCGCGCATCGCCGCCGGGAGCGGCCGCGGCGCGAGAAGGTCCACGCTGCCTGCGTCAGACCCCTCACCGCCGTTGTCGCCGTTGTCGAACCGGTTGGAGTCGACGGTCAGCTCTTCGTCCCTCGAGCCGTTGCCGGGGTCGCTCTCCGGGTCGTACTATGAACCGAACTCTTGCATGGGTTGGACGGCATCTTCCGAGTCCTGCATCCACGGGGCAACAGAGGTCGGGAACGGCGGAGGGTGCAAAAATGCATGAGTTGGTCGGATAGAGTGTGGTATGCTGTGGGCGGGAACTTTGCCGGCGCTATGTATTTGAACAAATGAACCATCTCGGGCCAACCATGACGATCTACACCCAGTATGTGAGATACGGCCCACCCCAAATTTCAAACTCTTGCAGAAACAAAGAAGTCATCAAGCAGGAAATTGCGCATTTTTGTGTCCGAGATTTTTCGTTGCTGTAGGAAACGGCCTTATAGGCAGAGGGAGAAAGCAATGGACTCGCATACATCTGTGCAAGAGATGAACTTGTTGGGTGACCATCGAATCGGAGATACAACCGGGGGCCAACATCGACCATGTCCTCTTGCGAACCCCGTGGGAATCAAGAAACCAAACTCTTGAGTGGAAGGCCTGTGTCCTTGTAAAATGCATGGTTTATATATTGCAATTCCTATGTGGACGCCGCGGAATACTGTATCCAATACCATTCGACTGCCGGTAGCGAAAAGAAAAGAGGGCACATCGCCGTATCGATCGGATTGGATGCTAGTATGCATACTTCGCATTTATTGTCCATTGCGGGAACACAGAATATGTGGATGTGTGTCGAGGTTGCTGTTCTTCCCCCGGGTTATATCATTACCCGGGGTATTCAATGGCAGGAAAAATATGACCCCCCCCCCTGTTTGTACGTACTGCGGGCGCGCAATTCAGATGCAAAGTTCATCCCCTCCCCGGGGTGCGTCACCGTTGATTTCCGATTTGCAAAGAATTAAGTGCATGTTGCCGGATTCTCCGGCTGAAGGGACGCCAATGTCGTACCTTTGAATGTTCAAACTCTTTCACTCGCGCTCGGAACAACCCCACGGAGCACCGACGCGGATTCTATCTACCTTACATGTGGGTGTGCATGCATTATTGTGTGTGGTGTGCACGTATTACCTGTCACCGCTGTTCAGGCGTTACAGGACGTACTTGAGTGGCACAACACATGCCATCCTCTGCTTATACGGAGTACCTGGCATAGGTTGCATAAGATACCACACGCTCTTCGTCACTTGTAAAACCTACAAGGGGTTTCAGCGGCTTGCGCCGCTTCGCTTAAGGAAGCGATTCCAACATGCATCTACTTCGTTGTTCC
>FN648791.1:0-39686 GCA_000310025.1 Ectocarpus siliculosus | reverse complement strand
CGGCGTGTGTTTCAGAGTCGACGCGTCCAGCGGACTACATGCGGGTGTGCTTTTTGCATGAGTGCGTCTGGTGTAGTGAAGGTAGTGAGTGGCGTGTCGTCGTTGCTGGGTGTGTCGATGAATTGGTCTGGCTCGGTCTCACAAAACGAACATGACGCGAACCACGAGGCCCCAGACTGTAAAAGTGCGGCGTCTACGCGCACGATATCGGCCAAAACGCTTAACCCAACGACCGGCCGATGCACCCCGCATTGCTCGCTTGTTCATCGTCTTTGTTCGGGGGACCCCCTTGCGCTGTCCTTCTTGACCAAAATTTGTACCCTAACTGCGGGAAAACTGCACAATTGTAGCGTGAATTTCAACTTTTGTCACAATAAACACCTATCATGACTTCTCACGAGTGTTGCCTCTCACCCAGTTGGTATTCCCTGCGCCCCCGCCCCCCCACCCCCTGCGTCATTCTAGTCGGAGCTGGCCATGCGCGGTTTAGGGCGGGCTATGTTCTCCAAGGGTCTACCTCCAGCCAGGCACAGCAGGCCCGTGGGTCCGGGCGAGATCATGGAGACCATGACCTACATGGACGTATACGGGTGCCAACCCACCGCACCCTATCACCAGGTACCGTCGTCTCCCCTTTGCAGACACCAGGGAAAAGTCACCCCTGGCGTTAAAAACTTGATATTTCCCGGAACCGCGGCGCCCTATAGTCTGGAAACATAGGGTGGCGCTTGTAAGATCATCTTTCCGCGGAGAACAGAAGGGGTCTGCTCCTGTGCCTGCTGTGAGGATCGTGCGTAAATGGTCGATCAAACAGTCTGAGGCCCTCTCTCGTTTTGATGATGAAGGCTCCAAACGGTCCGCGTAAGGAGTGGCGAGTCGACCGCACGCTTAGAGGCAAAGGAAGAGTAAGAAGTATGCAGAACCGGAGTGTTTGGTTGTAGCCCGGTGTAAAGCATTGTTGGCGCACACGCTGCTGCTCCTGCTGTTGGTATGAAAATGTCGCGCGCACACACGGCCGCCTTGTAGCTATCACGCAGAGTAGCTCGGGCGGGTAACCCGACTTTTCATAACGCAAGTTCCCGACGAACAGCCTTTCACCGGTAACCCTGGGTTGCTCGCCCTGCGAGCCTTCTTCTCAGACGTCGGGACGATAAGATATTGGTCGTTCCCCGTGCTACGGGACATTTGAAAGCTATGGTAGTCCTCCTTCGCTCTGTCACCCTTTCCAGGTGTATCCCTAATTTTTGCGCCTTTCTAGCTCAGCAACGACTCCCACCCCCTCATGGCGTGAACTGAACTGATTGTTTCGCAGATAATCGGGCCGGTCCTTGCCGTGACTATCGAGGAGGCGGCGCCGGTCCTCCTGAGCGATGTAATCGCAGCGAGGAGGCGCGCTCGTATGCCCCCCTCGAACAAGTGGGACCCCGTGGGCTACCGCACCTTCCCGGTGATCAAGAAGTTCTTGGACAACGCCATGGGAGGAGCAAAGGAGGGCGGCGGAGACAAGAACCACCCGGTCATCCGCGAGACGTACGTTGCGCTTGGCTCGCTATGTTAACAAGGCTGACGTATTCTTGTAGTCCAGCCCTGTTGTCCGTGGCGTTCGCTGAGTAGGTTTGTCGCCCACATAGCGCCCAATACACATGCAACTCTGCCATCATACAACGCACTTCGTTGTTTTTTGTTCCCGGCGATTTTCCCGGTTAGCGTTATATATTGCGGCAGCTCCACTGTGCCCTACCTTCGACTCCACCCGAAGGTGGTTAGCGCAAGCCTTACAAGAGAGGAATGTACCGCGGCATGTTTAGCCGTTCCACCAGCTGCCATGCGAACGAAACGTTCTTTGTTGTTTGTATCGTGTCTTAGGTTTTGGGAGAGGTTCATGGAATTCGGCGAAGAGTACCTTGGGCCGATCCCCGACAAGGACGACTTGAAGTGCACGGAGGACGCGAAGCGCTACCTCAAGCCCTACCTCTTCAAGAAGGACGACGGCAAGGACGACGACAAGGACGACGACGAGCAAGAAGAGGGAGGGGCGGACCGTGGTGGAGATGGGGACGGAGGGACGGACCGTGATGGAGATGGGGATGGAGATGGGGGCGGAGGGACGGACAGTGATGGAGATGGGGATGGAGATGGGGGCGGAGGTACGGACCGTGATGGAGATGGGGATGGGGATGAGGATGGGGATGGGGATGAGGATGGGGATGGGGGCGGACGAACGGGCCGTGATGGAGATGGGGATGGAGATGGGGGCAGCGACGATGGCTCCGATGGCTCTATGGACGCTTAAGCCGCGTTGACAAGGTGGGCGTTTGGCCTGGTGCGTGGCTTGTCCTTCTAGAACTTTCGTGCCTCCCTATTTTTTCTTCTTTCTTCCCCTGCCCGCGAGATGTATAATGTCTGGGTGCTTTTCGTCGCATGTTTCGTCCAGAACCCGCGGCTCCCCTCGACATGTGTTTCATCAGCGAGTCTGTTCGCCGCTAGACTGCTGATATTTGAATACACCTCGCCTCCCATTAGATTTAGTTCTGCTGAGTTGCGTAGCATACCCTCTTGTCTCTGACGTATTCTACAACCTGCGTCACCTGTGCTTCACCCCGTTAAGTAGTGTTTTTTGGTCGTTTGTCCCGCTATGCCTCCCGGCATTCCAAAAGTGGCACCAGGTACAGTTGTCTGGAGTACAACAGAGTCAGTTTTTTAAGTTTATATTTACATAGTGCACCCAAGGGTGGAAGCGTGCACTCCATTGCTCGACTGCCCATGTTTACTCTACTCTGATGTCTTCTTCGCATGTTCTTTCACTGCTGACCGACACCCCCCAGGCGCAGTCGCCGGAATCTCCACTTCAACGTCGTTCGACGCGTTTTCCCGGGTCCTCTCTTCCACGGCGGGCCGCAGTGTTGCAGGGGGAGGCGGAATAGATTATCCCCCGCTTTCAATGGCTGATGTTTGCGTTTGGATGAAGAATGCTGCGAAGTGCTTAGTGCTCTCGGGTAGGGTTTTTTGCCGTGTTTGCAAGCGCGTTTGGAATTTGTCACTGCGGCGGCCTCTCCAGTCGTTGCCGTCATGCTTCTCTCTTGTCCCCGCGTGGAAGGCCATCTTGAAGGTGTTTTCCTGTGGTGTTGGGAGGGTAGAGACGTCTCTCTTTGCAGTCCCTGCAGTTTGACTTTATTTTGTCCTCGGGAAGCGACGTTTTTCCGTGTATAGAACTGTGACTTCGGGGGCGGCCCGCTGTCGCTACGTGTAGCTGTTGTCTCCGGCTTCGTCGTTTATCCGTCTTCCTAAATCAATGGTAATGCTTTCCTGCGGATTATCTCCATGATCGACGGCGGTGGGTGGTGCAGGGGGGAAGTTCAACAAGGACGGGAACCATATTATGGATACTGCTGGGGCTTTCGGGGCGGCGGGGGGGGGGGAGTGCTTTGTTTAGTGCTGAGAGAAGGCAGTCGTTTTCTACGAGTGCATTACGGATCTTCTCCATGATCGACGTCGCTGGTTGAAGTTCTAAAAAGGAAACCATGCTTGGGTATGTGTTGGGTTTTATGAATTCTTGCTCCTCGCTTTTTGTTCGTGCAAGTCGAGAGTTGTCGACAACGGGCTCGAGATGATGGATGAGCCGCGGTAGTACTGTTTCGATACCCGCATCGAAAAAAGACTGGAAAAAACGGGAGGAAAGCAGAAAAGGCCATGAAGGGATATTGAACCCGCGTTGTTACGGAGCAGCAATGATCTGTTTCGATACCCGCATCGAAATAATTCTGGAAAAAAAAGGGAGGGGAAAAAAAAGGTCATGAGGGGGGTATTGAACCAACGTTATTGTTGCTGAGCAGCAATGCTGCTGTTGCCTCCGAAATCCTAGGCAACCGGCTTGTACACTGCAGTGCGCCAACCTCCACAAAAGGCACATCTTGCACCAGCGACGGCAACATGTCCGCGTACCAGGTTGCAGACAGTGCCCCAACCTCCACAAAAAGGTTCACCTTGCACCAGCAACGGCAACCTGTCCGCGTACGATGTTGTAGACAGTCCGCCAACCTCCAAAAAAGGCACACCTTGCGTACCATCCCCAACCTACCCACCAACCGGCTTGTAGACAGTCCGCCAACCTCCACAAAAAGGTTCACCTTGCACCAGCAACGGCAACATGTCCGCGTACCAGGTTGCAGACAGTGCCCCAACCTCCACAAAAAGGTTCACCTTGCACCAACTTCGGCAACCTGGCAGCGTACCAGGTTGTAGACAGTCCGCCAACCTCGAAAAAAGGCACACCTTGCGCATCATCCCCAACCCACCAACCGCCTTGTAGACTACGCCCCAACCTCCAAGAAAAGTCCAGGTTGCCAAACCTGGCCACCTCATCATTGCAAGAATTACCCAAGATCAGCAGGTTGCGATCGGTGCCCAATGTTTTTTTTTCGAGATTGCCCAATGTGCCTCTACAAGGCGGTACTTTGGCCACCTGTGTCTGTTTGTCTCTCTCTCTCTCTCTCGCTCGCTCTCTCTCTGTCTCTCTGTCTCTTTCTCTCTTTCTCTCTCTGTCTGCCTGCCTCTCTCTGTCTGCCTCTTTCTCTCTCTCTCTCTCTCTCTCTCTCTCTCTCTCTCTCTCTCTCTCTCTCTCTCTCTCTCTCTCCCTCTCTCTCTCTCGCTGGCTCGCTCTCCCATTCGTTCCCTGGGATCTCTCCGAAGATGTCAGTACTGCTGTAGACTATGACCCAACTTAATTTATTTCGTGACTGGGTTGATTTGAATTTTTGTATGTCTTTTTCCCCACAACTGGCTCTCTGCGGTCAGAAGATTTTCACACCCTGTACAACTACTTTAGGTGGTAGTTGTTTGCCAGACAACTACTCTTCCAGGAGGGTGCGCACCTAGTTGGCTGCAGACACCTACTGTTTCAGATTTGTGCGCACCTAGTTGCCTGTAGACACCTACTCTTCCAGGAGTGTGCGCACCTAGTTGGCTGTAGATGACTACCCTTTCAGGAGCGTGCGCACCTATTAATAGTTGGCTGCAGACACCTACTCTTTCAGGAGAGTGCGCACCTAGTTGGCTGTAGATGACTACTCTTTCAGGGGCGTGCGCACCTAGTTGGCTGCAGACACCTACTGGTTCAGATTTGTGCGCACCTAGTTGGCTGTAGATGACTACTATTCCAGCATCGTGCGCACCTAGCTAGGTGTTTACGAACAACTAGCCGGTGGTTGTCTGTCTCTAACAACTAACTTAGCTGGCTTACTAGTTAGAGTTGATAGTCTGTCCTGGAGTTACAAGGAGAACGCATTAACAGTGGTAGTAGCAGTGAGAGGTCGTTTCTGCGCAGAAAGGGGTGCAGACGAGGAAGATCAGCCAAACCTTACACCTTGTGAACCTTTATCGATCTATTCCTGGTGAAACGAACCACAACAAACGCAAGCATGCTGTGTGATGATCCGCGAGCATGACACGCCAACCTAGCCAGATGACCAGAAGCTCTCTCCTATGCGAGGGAGACCTGCCAAACAACATCCGCTTATTATATGCTGGGTCGTGAAAAAAACTAATTGAACATGCATCATCGACCGTCACTGCCTCTTCTTCCGACGAACCAATCCCTCCGTCTGTTTGCTGGCCACCATCTGCTGGTGGTGCTGGTGTAGGGTCGGCTGGTGGAACAGCCGCCGCCATGTGGTGCGCTTGTTCGCTCGTTGGGTGGTGTGTTGTGTGTGTGAGAGAGTGCGTGGTGTGCGGTGGTAGTCTACTGCGCCGGCAGCTGTTCTGTATTGACTGTTGACACCTGCCCGTCCGTGTGTATCTGTGGGTGCGACTGCGTGGTCTGCAGTAGTCCCCTGCTGCGCCGGCAGGTGGCGCAACTAATAATAATAATAAAATAATGTTCTATTTTGACATCTGCCCGTGTCTGTCTATGTTTGGGTGTTAGTGTGTGCGATTCTGTGGTTGACAATTGCCCGGGCAACAAACGACGTGAACATGTTCTATATTGACAACTGCCCGGGCACCTAGTTGGCTGCGGACACCTACTCTTCCAGGAGGGTCCGCACCTAGTTAGCTGCGGACACCTACTCTTCCAGGAGGGTGCGCACCTAGTTGCCTGTAGACACCTACTCTTCTAGGAGGGTGCGCACCTAGTTGGCTGCAGACACCTACTCTTCCAGGAGGGTGCGCACCTACTTGCCTGCAGACACCTACTCTTTCAGGAGGGTGCGCACCTACTTGCCTGCAGACACCTACTGTTTCAGGAGCGTGCGCACCTAGTTGGCTGCAGACACCTACTCTTCCAGGAGGGTGCGCACCTAGTTGGCTGTAGATGACTACTCTTTCAGGAGCGTGCGCACCTAGTTGGCTGTAGATGACTACTATTCCAGGAGCGTGCGCACCTAGTTGGCTGTAGATGACTACTCTTCCAGGAGCTCGCGCACCTAGGTGTTTACGAACAACTAGCCGATAGTTGTCTGGCAAACAACTAACTTAGTCAGTTAATGGTTAAAGTTGTACAGGGTGCGAAGATTTTCCAAGCATGCGTGTACACCCATAAGTCACGGTGGCAAGGATAGTGCAGCAGTGGGTCCCTGTGAGACATGGGCTCACAGGGATAGGGACGCGGTGTATGTAAGGGTGACGAACAGGAGTGAGCACAGTCGTACTACTGTTGTACAGCAGTAGCAGCTATGCAGAGAGAAATAGACTGTACAGCAGGAGTAGTTTCTGAGCATGTGCATGCCGTCTCCGACAGCAACCGTCCGCACAGAGGATGTACCTGTCCAAGCAATACCTGTTGGCACATCTTCTCCACCTCATCTTTGGACAGAGCATACACTGACGGGAAACCGCCTCACAGAAGCGCCAGATCGACGAAAAAAACGGCCCGCGCATCAGAGAATCGAGACCATCATCCACTATCGCACAAAATGCATAAAAATCGTGATAAATTTTACTAATCTGTACTACAAATAGAGAGCTGTGATCGGAGCTGTGATCAGAGCTGTAGTCCCGAAAACCCTTGCCTTTGAGCGAAATTTTGCACACAGCAGACGAACCACCGTCCACTCCCAATACTGGGAACCACACGCACCGCAATCACAACAACATCAAGCACCGAGGCAGTACGTTAGCATCGGCTCCGGTGTACGCTTGCTCTGCTCTCCCCCGCGGATGCGGCACCGAGTTGATCACATGTTCAGACCCATGTTTATGGTCGCCAAATCTTTGCGAAAATGTTTATATTTTCAAACATTTGCGGACAAAGATTTTGTTTCACTGTTTATGGGAGAAAATCTTCAGCAAAATATTCTCAAATATTTTGGAATGGGGCAGGTCGCGAAAATGTTTCCCAAGAGCGGCGGGATTAGTAGACGACCGCCCCTTCCGTCCTAAGCACCAACCACTGCGTAGCGCACACTCAACGTAGCAAGCTCATAAAGGGATCCGGACAACCCTAGAGTCACCGTGTCAATGTTTTGCCGGCTGATACATGGCGGGAGCTCGTCAAGCGTGCACAAAAAAACAAACAGACAGGGGTGGTTTGGAGGGCACGGAGAAAGCGTGGTTTGTGTCTCCAACGGCAAAAAGTCGGCTGCTTGAGAGGAGAGGTGAGTACAAAACTATCCAGCTCTCGTCCTCTAGACCATCGATTCATGTTTTGTTTTCTTGGGTGTCTTCTCCATCAACAGCTCTCATCCGGATGTGCGTGGTTAAGCAGTGGACTTACTCAACAGGCAGGGAGGCGCGTCGCTGTGAACTCGATGTGTTGAAAATTTTTTTTTTTGGACGGAGGAACAAGCGCTCTATATCCAAGTGAAAAAATAGACCGAAAAAAACGTTGTGTCCACAACTTTGCGCGCACAACGATGTGCCTCCCTGTCGGCTGAGCGCGGCCACTGCTAACCCACGCACAACCGGATGAGAGTCGTTGATGGAGAAGACACCCAAGAAGACAAAACATGAATCGATGGTCTAGAGGACGAGAGCTGGATAGTTTTGTACTCACATGTCCTCTCAAGCGGCCGACTTTTTGCCGTTGGGAAGCGCTGACGAACGTTTTGGTCTCTTTTTGACACCGAGAACATTTTTTCTCGCACGCCCGGAGCGCTATCGCTACATATTGGCGGGCACAGCATCAGCTCAGTGCATCAAGGGTTGTGGGGAGCCCTTTGCGAGCTCGTTACATTCAGTTTCCATGACGCATTTGTGGTTCGTCTGTCACAAATCGTTTGGTAGCAGTAGACCACGATTCCCGCCGCACATGCGATGCATTTCGAGAAAAACACACGATAAAGATTTTTTGCCCATAAAAACGGTACTCAAATGTTCCTCTGGCAGATATTCGCGCGCAAATGTTTGACAACATTTGAAGATTTTTTTCAAAGATTTGGCGACCATAAACATGGGTCTCAGGGTGCTGTATGCACCCTCCGGTGGTATTTTGCGTTTGAATCTTGCAGTACCGGTAGGCAGTACCGGTAGATTGGATCTGGAAAGGATATCTGCCCCACGTCAGAGAGGTTAGGCATGGGTGAATAGTATTGCACTATGTGAGTCCTGTGCGCATTGCTGATAAGCGTGCTTTTGGGGTGGGCTGCCTGTGTCTCCCTGCTGGTCTCTATGTGTGTTTTTTGCTCTTAGCCGAGGCACAACGGCGACCTTTCGGCACGCAAAGTGATCGGAGCTGAGAACGGAGCTGAATCAGCCTGTAGTCACCTAAGGGTTAAGACTACTAATTACGACCCAACGAATCCATCTCTATCGAAGAATCCTCACACTACAGTACAAGTGCAAGGGGCTTCGGGGGCTTCCGCCGTCACGCTTAAGGAAGCGATTCCAAGATACATGTTTTTTTATCGCGTAAAAGATGCGGTTGGTGAGTTTTAAACGATGTTGACTGGCTGAAAGATACTGCGCCTTTCCGACATCTGTGCATACGAAAGAGAAGAGTAGAAAAGAGACTCACGAAGGCTGGGCAAGAGTGGGATGCGGGAGAGCGCTGAGGAGCTGAGGAGTCAGGAGGATGTGCAACCGAACGAGTGCGGGCGTCGAGAAGCAGCGTCACCCTGGTTGTCATATTCATATCTTTCGCTGTTGTTGTTGTTGTTGTTGTTGTTCTTTTCTTCACATTAAACAAGTGTCAGTTGCTATTCCCAAAATCTAGCGAAGACTCGGTCGGTGGTCACAAAAATGCTAGAGCCATCAGAAGATACAGTATAAAGAACACTCACACTTTGCAAGGAAAGGGCCGGCGTCAAGAAGAAGTGCACCTACAATCCCTGCAGTACGTATACGTGCCAAAAAATAAATGAAGTACCTGTCCGCACACTACATTCGACGACAGCGCGCAGAGAAGAGAGAATCAAACACTAATCCCTCGTGTCGCGACCTTGAATTTAATGTTACCATTCTTTGATCTCCGTGCTGCTCGTCCCTGTCCCTGCTTGTATTTATTGCTGTGCAGACCAGGTGGATCGACGTGGACGACTACAAGGACGGGAAGCGTCTCGTTTCATTCCTGGCGAAGCACATGTCCCACGGTCTGACGGGCAGCGAAGCGGCGGTGAAGGGCGCGCTGCTCGCCAATAACAACATCAATTTAGTGGTAAGGTTCGAAAGCTCTCTACAGCTAGGCTCAGCTACACAGCCTCGACCCCACTGCTGTGCAAGATTGGACATGAAAATCGTTGTGGCGTATTGTAGCCCCTGATGAGGACGTCGGGCTGAGCCGCTCTGGAGAGCTCACCGTAGGTTCTCGCCGAGAAGCAAAGGATTTGCAACTTCATCATTACGGAAGACGACAATGAAAGAGAGAGACACGCCGGCCAGCTCTCGATCCCCTTGGGAATGGGTTCCAGCCCCCAATGCGAAAACGCGCCACCACTCTTCTTTGGGTATCGTCGAAGAAAACGTCCTGTGTGTTTTCCACTAACCCCCCCCCCTCGCCCCTCCCCCCATCCTGTCGCACGCATTTGTCGCCGTAATGCCCGCTGCCGCACGCTTTTCAGCAAAGTTTGTCGCGGCATTGACGACCAGGTCCTGCGAAATGTACAAGGCCATACGGCTTGTCATCTTCGACAGCCTCACGGCAACCCTCGACCGCGTAACCAAGAGGAACATCGAGACCGCCGACGAGGAGGAGTCCGAGGATGATAGTTTCAGGGAGAACGAGGTTCCCGCGCGTCGGCAATCATGCCTCATCGCCCTCGCCCAGCTCAAAGAGACGTAGCTCAAGAAATGGAAGGATGTGAGTGGCTGATTCGTCTTTTGTTTGGTGGTTGCCTCTCGGGGGCGACGCAACTTGTGTGCTGTTGGGCGTTGTTCATTTTGTTTTCTCCACAATGTCTTGGTGAGTGTGTGCCCTTGGGAAGGCGATGGCGGGTTCTTCGTCGTACATTAGTCCGTATTGGCTTGTTCCGTGTTGTTTTGTGCTCATATTGTGCGTGTGCGTGTTGCGGAAGTCTTTTTTTTCGCTCATTGAATTACAGCCAGTGAATCGGAGAGAGCTATTGCAGCGTGCCTCAGAACACAATCTTGTTGCCTTAGGCGCCAAATGGAGCAAAAATGGTGGTCGATATATGCTTCAACAGGGACGCGCATGTTTCTCTCTTGTACTATGATAAGCTCAAGCACATGCTCTCCAAAGAATATGTTTTTGGTCACGTGTCGTGGGCTACTTGGTTGTACCAGAAGACATATTTGCGAGCATACTGGGGAAAGGCGTACTATTCGGCAATACATACCCGCGGCGTGTTGCGTGATTCCTGAAGCTTACTACATGAAGCGGTTGTGGTCGTAGGCTACGACCCGCTGCTTTTGCGCTCTCCCTCTTTGTTTTCCTCATTCAATAGCTCGCGGATACATGTTGTCGCCCGGCTCGAACACAATTTTCTTGGCGCGTGTTTTGATTTGTCGGCAACTGCTGCAAGGTTCAAAGTAGCTTTCTCGCAAAACCCGAAAATCGAACTGTTACTTGTGTTGGACTGACGTTTCGACAAACACGCAGCATGCATCGGCCGGAGAGCTTGCGGGGCGAGCGTTCCAAACCGTTCGCGACCAGCGCACAAATCGGCCCCTGAGGGAGATCTTCGCGCTCAGCCGGGACAAGGATTTCGACGCTCGGGTGAGACATTCTAACCTGTTTTTAGATTTTGCTCGAGCGAAGCGAGATTTCTAATCTGGCCTGAGGTCTCGCCGCAATAGAGGGCCCCATCAAGACCAAAACGTTTGTACAGTCTATTCGGTTTTAGAGTACATGACTTGATTTTAGAATACAGGGGTCAGCAGATGCCCTTTTGTTCTCGGAACGCACAGAGGATTGCAGCAGAGAACATACGCACTGCGGGCGACACCACACAGCAGACAACACACGCACAGCGGGCAATAGCATCTGGGCTCGATTGGGCTGGACTCTCTGTGGTGTGATGACGGTATGCATTGTGCTGTCTGTCGCGCATGATTTTTTGTTACCGCCGCGTTCATCAACTGCCAGCAATGTGAGCACAGCACCACGTTAGTTCTCGACACCTAGGACGCCGATCGCCATCGCACCACCTCGAGCGTGTGATCCATTGTGGTGTCTCTGGGCAAGATAGTTGCGTTGGGCATTGAGTGCTGTGTGGGGCGAGAGCATCGTGGTGATGTGAAATCCGGTTTGGCGTTTTCGCCTTGCGATGTGGCCCAATTGCCCGGGCCAAAAAAACGATTTGGATTCCACGCCGCCACGAAGGTCTTCCCACACACAGCACCCATGCCTAACACAACTGTCACGGCCCTAGATATCGCAATGGAGCACACGCTCGAAGTGGTACCAAGACGATTGGTGCGCTAGGTGACGAGAACTGACTTGTGTCCTGCTGTTTCGCTAGCAGTTGGACAACACCGAACAAAAAAGAGAGAACAGGAGCTTCAGCAATAGTATGCGGGGGGTATGTATGACCACGAAAGCGGGATGTGGACGGGGGGGGAGTTAACCGGTAGGTGAAAGGTAACGTTACCACAGGTCTCACACCAGCGCACAGCAGGTAGGTGAAGTATCAAGTGTGTGGTGTATGCACTCTGTTTCCACCGTGGACGCACACGTCTGACGACAGTTACATTTATCAGCTGTCGCTCGTTGTAGCGACACCTAGTATGTCTTATGGCACGCGGCTCAACGTGATCAGGGCGAATATGTAGCGTTCAGAAGGAAAGCGTTGTTTGTGTCGTGGATCGGAATTTGAAAACATATACCAGAGGGGGGGTGTAGTGAGCTGTGCTCCGTGCCCTCCCCCCCCCCGGAGGACACACGGATCAGGCCCGCCTGCAGTTCGCCCTCGACGCGCACCGCTCGACAGCGGGGAGCCTGTGGTACCAAGAGAGAGACAATAGAGAAGAGAGTGAAGGAGTGGATACAGGACTGATCGACTTTCCCACCCGCCCGCCCTCGTCGCTCAGGAGAGGGGGGGGGGGGGGGTCAGGTTGCACAAAATCGGTCGGTCACGACAAGCGCCCACAAAAAATTATGAATCTTTTGTCATTTTGTTTTGTCGAGAACATTCATATGTTGTATGTTGGGGTGAGGAGAGAGGGTCAGGTAGCCCCACAGGGGTGGAGGCTATACGGGTTGGCTGAGTAGTTAACTTGGGGGAATGGAGCGGAGACATGAAGGGTATACAACGCGAGGGTTGAGGGTATCGTTTTTCTTTCGTCTGTCGGTGTTCCACACGGCGTCCCGAATGTTTCATTCAGTATAGGTGTACGTCGAAGAAAAAAAATGCCAGAATTCTTGAACTTATCAAACTTAACCGTGTCTGTATCATGTAGTTCCTGTCCCACTGCTATGAACGGCCCCGGCATGACTTCGCTTCCCCGCCCACCCACCTACCCCCCGCTCGCGCATCATCGACTTTCATTTGCTTGGAATGATGTGCCCCACGTCCCGCACTACGCTCTTTTGCTTAGATTTTGGTCGAGATGGGAGCCCGTGTATTGTTTCCCTCCCAGCTGTAGGTTTTGCTCAACACGAGCCGAGCGAGAGAGAGGGAGAGAAACCAGGCACGCCTTCTTGTCCCCGAAGGGTACATGTACCCCCCTGTTCACTTTGCCCCGCATACCTTCCGTTCTTTCACCTCAAAGGAGGTGTAGGCAGGAAGGAAGCCAAGGTATTGGCCTCCAAACCTGGCAAACCCCTACTATATTAGCCCTCTTTCCCCTGTTCTATCTAGGCTGCTTTCCCTTGTACGTGAACTCTCGAGAAAGCGATGGTACCCCCACAGATGGTCCAGCAAGTCGATGGGTTCGGTAAATCGTGGTTTGTGCTGACAAGCAGGACGCTCCGTCGACTGTGATAACCCAGCTACACAATCCTTACCTATCGCCTTGTTTCTGCTTGCTCTAATAACAATCACATCTTCGGCCGACGCGCGACTTCCCTGCCTTTTAAGTGATGACTCAGATCAAGTTCCAGGTGGTGCATTGGCTCGTTGAAGTCCTCAACGAGGACCGCCTGCAGTACAACAAAGAGAACCCCGACGAGAGCCAGGGGTCCGAGGGACAGATGGGGCCTGAACAGCTGCATGTTTACGAGGCTCCGGGGTTCAACGCCATGCTCCGAGCAGCTGACTGGGCGGACAAGTACCGCACTCCGGCGTCCGGAGGAGGAAGGAACGGCGGCGCGCCTCCGAGCAAGAAGAAGATCAAGTGGAAGTACCTGGATACTAGCAACGACCAGGTCTTAAACCAGACGTGAGTGTAGTGTTGCCTCCTCGAGGACAATCAACGGAGAATCTCCGACGACGTGCTACCCCGGCCGCACCCGGTCGATCTATGCACACTTTATTGTCACTCACACGGCTTTCACACATCGGATAGATCATGAGCTAGCTCACCTTGTGTCCTTCAGGTCACCACCGAACCAACATTCCACGATCACCTATGTCCTTCAGCTCACCTCTGGCAAACATACCCTGATCGCTATGTCCGGCTCGCCTCCCATACGTAGGGTCCAGCGAAATATAATGAAGCGAGCGCGAAAAAGAAGGGGGGGGGAGAGAGAGAGAGGCAAACAGGTGTAGTTCGATATGGATGTAGCCCATGTAAGCCACCACACAGAGGCCACCACTGCCACTGCACACACACACACACACCTCACCCGCCACCACCAGCCAGACGTGAACGCCGGACGTCATTTGATGGTGTAAACGAGAAGCTCTCAAATCTGTTGCTTGCTGCTGCTGCTGCTGCTGTGTGCATGTGCACTACTTACTTCCCTCGCTGACTCTGCTAGCAGCAGGCAACAGGCTCTAAAAAAATCGCCCCGATGGCCCCTAAGTGTGTACGTCTCGTTGTCTCGCTGTTTCGGGGTGCGTCTGTTGTGGGTCAAAGATTGGCCTGCCGGCAGTCGACGGAGAAAGACCGCAGATTGATTGACTTGTGTGCACTTGCTTTTCCCTCGCTTTTACGCTGCCAGCAGCAGGTGACGGGCTCTGACAGTCTCGCACCCGAAGCCTCCTATGATGTGTACCTTTGGCTCGCCTTGGTCTACAGCAGTCTCGTGTGCTGCTGTGCTTGTTGTCTCGTGTGTTGTCTACGTGTGTGTGTCATCATGTATGTGCTGCTGCTACCGCTTCTTCTGCTGTGCTACGTCTTTCAGGGGATTCCCGCTTGGCGGTGTGAAACAACCAGTCAATCTTCTACACATATCTCTGTCCTACATTATCGACATGTGATTGGTGGGAGCGCGGGTAACAACCCGCCTCCACCCCACTCATACTCGATGATTTTTATTTGTGTCTTCCTGTCAAACATAAAAATGGCCTACGTATGGGCCCGGTTCCCTATGTCCTTCAGATCACCTCGGGGAAACTTACACCGAACACCTACTACTCGGAGTATGCCCTAACGATCAACAGGGACATATCATACCCCTCAACAAAAGAGCTATTTAGCTCGATCTGCGTGGATCTGATCTCTCCTATGTGTGAAGGCTTTGGACCATGAATTTTCTACCGGTGTCTGATGACTGTGGACGTTTTGGGGGCTTTGCAATCGCCCTCGGGACACGGGCTGAGCGTCGCCTCCTGTTCTCCCTCGGCTCGCGCCCATTTCCCTTTCTTGCAGGGTGCGCACATTTTTGGGCAATTTCGTGTCCAAGATCGCCAAAGACAAGAACCCGACGCCGGACATCATTACGTCCAAAGCAGACGCGGACATTTTCTTCAAGCCGTACCTGACGGTTTCGAGTCCGGCGTCGGCCGCGGCTGGATCAGCTGCTGAAGGGGCGGCGACGGGAGCAGCTGCCGGAGGGGCAGGAGCAGCAGGAGAGGCTTCTGGATAGAAGCTGTGCCCTCTTGGCCTCTACCACAGCCTGTTCAGAACCCCCCGTGCGGGGCGAAAATGAACGCAGGTGGAAGGTCGCAAGGTGGCCGACCATGTCTCTTCGGAGGCGAGTCGCTGTGGTTTGGTTTTGGCGTGTGTCTAGCTTTCTGTTGCGCGCACTGCCAACAGAAGGCATTTTAGTTTCGTTATTTCCCCGTGATGGGAGAAGGTGACGACTCTTGCTGCATTTTTTTGTTTTAGCATTGGGGCACGGACTTTTGAAAACTTGCGGATGATCATGAAAATTATGATGATCATGTAAATTATGAGATCACCTCATCGTGTTCATATCCTCATGTGTACAATAGTGTGAGGTCGTCGACGCTGCAGGGCGGACGGTACACTAGTCGAATGGTAGGGTACTCTGCGCGTAGAAGAAGACGGTCTTGTTCCGTTGTTGTTATCGACGTGTGTATTTACATTTTGTTTTCGTATTTTTGTCTGTGACTGCAGACGGTGCTGTGTTTTTTTTTTGTTAGCGCGGGCGGGGGTTCTGTAAAATCACGGGTGATCATGTGTTTGTCGAGAGAGGCTCAAGGGATGCGTGTGCATCCTGTTCATTTGTAAAATAATGCGAGGTCATCGACGTTGCACGGCGGACGGTGCCGGTCGAATGGCACAGGGTTTGGTACCGCTGTTGTTGTGGTACATTGTCTTAGTTTTTACATCTAGACTGTCGTAGAGAGGGTGGTTACTCTTCTTGCTGTGGTGTTTTAGTCGTGGCTGACGGAGGAGGTGCGCGAAGCCGCGGACTTTCCTCTCGCCAAGGACTTTGTATGGTTTTTTGTGAGTACGTCTTATCCACGTGTTTGTTGCTATCTGGTGGTCTGACCCTTGCCGGGTTCGACCAAGAAAGCTCGCGGGGTGTTGTTCAAGTATCCGAATCATGTATATGCACGTGTAAAATGTTGAGTTCCTCGAGGACGGTACATAGGCTGCGCGTAGAAGTAGAGAGGGGTGTCTCTTCTTGTGCCCCTGCGTGCGGGGGCGTTTCTAGTGTTGTGGTCTGCGGGTGTTCGATTATGTCGGTTGTTTTTGCTTGTCTTGTGATAGAGAAAGTGAGAAGGCGGGTTACGGTGATATCTCGGTGTGCGTTTTGTGGCATATGCTGTGTCTCTTGTGTAGCTTTCGACCATTCTCTTGGTTTTATGGTGTCTACTCTTGTGAGTTACATGTGGTGGCGCTTCGTGTTGTAGCGTGTCATCTGGAGAGGGTGGAGGGTGATGATGATGACTCATGTGTCGCGTTTTTTTTTTGCCATGGGGGGAGTTGTGCGCGTATTTCCGCTACGGACTCAATTGATTGTACTTGCTGGTATGTTTCTATTACTGCATGACTTTGTTGCCTTTTTGCCGATATACCTCTCGCGCTGTGCGTCGGTCTACTCTAGAGAGGCACATATTGCATCGAGAAGAGTCGCTGTCGCTTTTTTTGTAATTTACAAGCATGTGTGGATTCGCGAGAAAAGGAAGAACTCTAGATGCATCTCTTACTGTCCTCGACCACGACGGCTGTGAGGTGCCGGGGGCGGGGGCGGGTACGACCTTCGCGTTGTCGGCCTTAGCGAACGTGACTGGCTAACTATCTCGTACGTTCACCGAGCCTGCCAGTCGAAGTGCTCAGTGCACCTTGGCAATCTCACGCTCGTGAACTAGCCTTGCCAAACACATCGTAGGCAATGAGCCTTGCCAATCTCCGGGTCGCGAACGAGCTTGCAATCCAACTTTCGCGAACAAGCTTGCCAATCGCCAATCACACGTTCCCGCACTAGCCTTGCCAATCTCAAGTTCGAAAACGACCTTGCCAAGCACATCGTAGGCAATGAGCCTTGCAAATCACATGTTCCCGCACTAGCCTTGCCAATCTCAAGTTCGAAAACGACCTTGCCAATCGCCAATCGCACGCTGGCTAACTAGCCTTGCCAATCTCACGTACGCGAACGAGCTTGGCAAGCACATCGTAGGCAATGAGTTTGCCAAACCGTTTTTCTGTCAGGGGTTGCCAAGGTTGGTCAAGGGACGGAAGTTGGACAACCCAACGGACTCTTCAGGGGCTCGACCATGCCGATGACCCCCCCCCCCCCCCCTTGCCCAAAAGTCCCCAAGGGGGTTCGACCTCCACCTGTGTTACCTATTGGACATTGTGGGAATCCCTGCATTCCGAGAGAGCCATAGGTCGGCATCCGGCCTTTTCTTTTTTGTATTCACTTTTCTTCTTGTGAAGTTTTGACGATGCGCTTGCCATCGTCGCTTATGTATTTGTGTCTTCAAACCTTCTCAGCCGGCCTTCAAACTTCTTGTTGATAAGGGGCGTTTTATACATTCCAATTTTTTTGTCCAAAATTTCTGGAAATTTGGGTCCAAATGTTTGGAACCAACACTTTCATTTTATACACGCTGCAAGGCAACTTTCCAAATAAATCTCGCCGCATGTGATGGCGAGAGGGCATGCCCCTTCAACCACACCCCGCACTCCACAGACAACGACCCCACACGCGCAATACCATGGTAGGGCCCAACATAGATGGGGTTGGTGGTCACCAAAGGCAAGTCCCGGCTGGATTCAGCAGACAGGGCGGATAATGGCGCTGCTGTAGGTCCAGCCGCATGCAGTTTTCCCTGCTCGGCGCCAGGCAACACCCCGGGCCAAGGCGAAGCGCGAAGCAACACGATACCGAGAGCATGTCCTACTTGCTGGATAGAGCCAGCCAGGTTGTTGAAAGTAGAAGCCCATGTCTCGGGCCTCGAGGTTACAGCAGCAGGTCTGTGAGAAGCGAGTTTTCTGTCTACGCGGCCTGGTGTGTGTGTGTGTGTCTCGCTCTCGTCCCCTCTCTGTTGTCTCACCGCACTCGCTCGCACCCGCGCCACCCCCAACTCTTTGTCTCGCACTGCAAGTCGAAGCATGTGCCAGGTGGTATTCATGGTACAAGCTGCTGCACCCACATGTGTCCTCTTGAATCTGTAGCATACAAACACATCAAAACATGCTGGTGCCACGCAGGTGCTGTACCTAATTTGTGATCCACCGCTGCATGTCTGTACTTTTTGCGTGTGGGCAAATACATGCCGAGAGTACTTGTATTCTACCTACAAAATAGACGACACGCCGTCTATTTTCTGCCTGTCGCGGATACAGCAGTAGTATCGCCGAAACCTGCTGCAATCCGTCGGTCAAGTCGGCAGCAGTGGTATTATATCGTTTATCTTTTGTAGTGACATGCATACCATGTGCAGCATTTTTTGCGCTCATGCGTTGTGGCGTGTTCGTCTAGAAGTACAGCAACAGCCATTCTGCCAGCGGTCCTTGTGAGACAAAGTGTGGATTGTATTGTACGAGTACAATGCTTTTGTCGGAATACGCCCCATCACCCGTCCGACCGTTGCCGACACCGAACATGCCTGACCAGGACGCGAGAAAAAACTGGTACGTGTTTACCTAGACCTACCGTTCTCTGCTCGCCTGCAAATTGTTTCGTTTTGGTCAGACAAAATGGTCAGACAAAATTGCCCAGACAAAAATTGGAATCAAAAGATCTGAAAAGAGGCTCAGATTTTTTGTCGGCATGACGTGGCAACGGCCCCCCCGCTGATTGGCCGAAAGACTCGCGTGCACCGTTACCCACGCCGCTTCTTCCCTTTTGTCTACACGAACGAAAAGAGGTGTCGTTGTGCTTGGTTGGCTGCTGCTATCATCCAAGGTGCCGGGAGCATCCAGCGGGGGGGGTGCTGCCACCGCAGAGAAGTACCCCGTGTAAAGGCTTCTTGCAAGCAAACTCTCAGCCGCTTGCGAAAGAGAGGGGTGGCGGTTCATTCAAAAGCAGCAGCAGCAGCGGCACAGCTTGAGCCGAGTACAGTCACCCTCACACTTCTTACACAGGGATTTTTCAAGCAGCATTGCAAACCGCAGCCGCTGTCTAGAGGGCGTGGAGCCGATAGAGAGTAACACAAGGCAACTTTTGGGCCACCTCCCAGCAGTTCGAGTGGCCTACAGCTCATGGTCTGGGTGTTCTCCTGAACTGGTTGTAGACAAGAGAGTTGCTCTATTTTGAGGCTGATGACACTTGTCTCATCCCACCCTTGGTCGGTTCCTTCCCCATCGATCACCTCATACACACATATTATGCTGTAGACACACACCGCCAGCATCGGAGGAGGAGTAGGTCCGTCGTCCAGTGGTCGTGGTGTGGTGACAGGAGGCTCGGACGAGTCTGTCTGTACCCTGCGATACCATCTTGTGGGTTCCTACTACACTACGACGCTGTTGCTGCTAAAAAATCTGGACCTATTTGAACAGGAACCCTCGCCTCAGATAAAGTGAGGGTGGAGAGAGGCTTTTGTCTGAGCCGCGGGAGAAAAGTGGGCCAGCCTCAGACAAATAAAACCGTTACCGGCTACACATTCCAAAAAATCTGACCCTCTTTTTGTCTGAGCAGTTTGTCCAGACTATAACATTATTGTGTAATAAATAAAAAACGATATTATAGCGTCTCATGGGGGCCCATGAGGCACTATGAGGAACCATAAGGTCGCATGAGCTACTATGAGAACAGGGTCATGGGGTCCCATGTAATCCCACGAGATAGGCCATGGGGCACCACGAGAGCATTTCCGTGTCAGCCCATGGCATGCCATGGCCGATCTCATGGGACTTTGGGAATAGTGAACCCATGGTGCACCATGAGGAGACATGGGGATATAAAACTGAAAACAAAAATAAATATGAAAATAATCTAGTGAAGTATCGGACCTCATTGTGTACCATGGGCGACCATGGCGCACCACGGTTAAAAAAATACAGAAAAACAAAAAAAATGAAAAGTATTTTTTTTGTTAAACAATCTCATGGGGTACCCCGAACGCCCATGAGTCTACCAAACCTCCCATAGTGCACCACGAGGACCCATGGTCACTCACGGCGGATCATAAGATATTGGAAAATAATCTTGAATAAACAAAATATATTTATGCCAAATATCCTTGAGTAAAATGGCCATGGTGCCCCATGAGATTTCTCATGAGATTCTCATGAGATCCATCGAAAATGTGTTTCAAGGGGCCTCATGGTGCGCCGTGGTGAACCATGGTGTTACATGGTGGGTCATGGTGGGTCATGAGATCCACAATAACTAAAAAAGAGATATTTTAGCGTCCCCATGGGCGCCCATGAGAATGTAGTGGTGTCTCATGTCCTCCCATGGCACCCCCTGGAGTATTATGAGACAGCATGGTATCCCATGGCACCCCATGGTGTGTCATGGGGTAACTCTCACTGTATGTCATGAGACCCCATGGTGTCCCATGGGGCACCACGAGACACCATATTGATTCTCATGGGCGCCCATGAGATAGCGGCATTTTGGCAATAAGTTTTTTTTGTCATCTCACGAGACCCCATGGTGTCCCATGGGGCACCACGAGACACCACATTGAATCTCATGGGCGCCCATGAGATAACAGCATTTTGGCAATAAGTTTTTTTTGTTATCTCACGAGACCCCATGGTGTCCCATGGGGCACCACGAGACACCACCTTGATTCTCATGGGCGCCCATGAGATAACGGCATGTTGGCGATAATTTATTTTTGTTATCTCACGAGACCCCATGGTGTCCCATGGGGCACCACGAGAGACCACATTGAATCTCATGGGCGCCCATGAGATAATAACGAACGGCATTTTGGCAATAATTTTTTTTGTTATCTCACGAGACCCCATGGTGTCCCATGGGGCACCACGAGACACCACATTGATTCTCATGGGCGCCCATGAGATAACGGCATTTAGGCGATAATTTATTTTTTGTTATCTCACGAGACCCCATGGTGTCCCATGGGGCACCACGAGACACCATATATTATTGAATCTCATGGGCGCCCATGAGATAACGGCATTTTGGCAATAAGTTTTTTTTGTTATCTCACGAGACCCCATGGTGTCCCATGGGGCACCACGAGAGACCACATTGAATCTCATGGGCGCCCATGAGATAACAGCATTTTGGCAATAAGTATTTTTGTTATCTCACGAGACCCCATGGTGTCCCATGGGGCACCACGAGACACCATATTGATTCTCATGGGCGCCCATGAGATAACGTCATGTTGGCGATAAGTTTTTGACGGCATCTCACGGGCCCCATGAGGCACCACGAGATACCACGGGCTGTTATGGGCCACGCCGTGACGCCCATGGTCCACCATGATCACAAAAGAATCGTCTTATTGGTGCACCATGGTTGTTAGGATGTTGTAAGATAAGCGCCTGCCTGTGGACGGCGACGTCTTAAGACAAGTTTCAGAATAAAATACATGAGCACTGCTTGTAAATCTGTAAATGTGTCTATCGCACTTAATTTCCTCCGAGTCTAAGACCATTTCCTACACACCTGATTTCCGGGATCGCATTATTCCGGCTGGAAAAAAGTCCGGCCGTTCTTACCGTGACCCGAATTTCCTAGGCGGAGTCTTGGGGGGTGTACAACAACACAACAACCTTGACCACATTTTCATCGAGTGCGACCGGAGTTCTTGACGTGCCGCTCCCGTAAAGCGCTCCCATCAACCCTTCGCTGAAGGACTTTCTATTCTGCACGCTGGCTGTTGATGGTCGCTCGGCACGCGTCCCTAAAAAAGAACGTATCGCATGACACCAAGCATGGAGAGGCCGCAACAGGCCAAACCGCCACGTGACAGGAAAAAGAGCCGTTTTTTGTCAGAGAGGGGAGGACACCGCAACCGATTCCTCGCTCCCTAGGCCACCGATCAAAGCCAGACTGGTCCGGGCGTGCTCTCTGTTCCGTGGTCTCTCCCGGAGTAGATTGTATCGGTAGCTCATTAATCCAACCATTCGAAATCGTCGTCTGCGTGTGCACAAGCTGTCTGTAGAATTTTGTTTCCAGGCAGCAAGCAGTCTATTCTCAATGTTTCACAGTTCGGAAAAGCAACGGGCACCACGCGCATGCTTATCCCCGTCGATGGAGAGTACACGCTGCCCACAAAACATACTCCGGGAGAGACCAAGGAACAGAGAGCACGCCCGGACCGGCCTGGTTTCGATCGGTGGCCTAGGGAGCGAGGAATCGGTTGCGGTGTCCTCCCCTCCCTGACAAAAAGCGGCTCTTTTTCCTGTCACGTGGCGGTTTGGCCTGTTGCGGCGGCCTTGGTGTCATGCGATAGTTCTTTTTTAGGGACGCGTGCCGAGCGACTATCAACAGCCAGCGTGCAGAATAGAAAGTCCTTCAGCGAAGGGTTGATGGGAGCGCTATACGGGAGCGGCACGTCAAGAACTCAGGTCGCACTCGATGAAAATGTGGTCAGGGTTGAACAAAATGCCGAAATTGGAAAGTGCTGTTTCTCACGAAAGGAAGTCAGGTGTACGGAATCAGCAGCCTACCACAAGAACAAGACCCCCAATCGACAGATAAATCAGACTTCGGTTTAAAGAACGGACTTCGGTCGAAGAACGGTCCGGAGCCGTCACCGCATTTCAATTCCGAGAAAACAACGGAAAGACAAGCAAGCAACACGGATGGCATTATCTGGGAACACCTCACGTACAGGCGCCCGAAAAACCTCCAACTCTCCGTCGCTCCTGGCGCAGGTAAGCCGTAAGCCCCTACATTGGCGCGTACATTCTGCTGGTACCTGCCAGGCAGAGACGTTGCCGTATCTTTAGGGTGTGTAGCAGCACGGTGCCCCCATAGGACCAAACCGAAATCCTTTCGTCGTCGGAGAGAGAACGAGCCCTTTCGTTGACACACAACCACACGCGCCGGAATGCTTGTGACATCCTACCTGGTGTAGACCTTGGAGGCTATCCCTCGCCTCCTCACACATGCCCGAAACCACTCACATACATACGCAGCACGTTGTTAGTGGATATATGGACAGGCAGCAGCAGTAGGGATGGAAGAGAACAGGAAGAATGAGAAAAAGGCGCGACAGATGTAGTGGTCAAAGAATATGACATAAAAATCTGCACGAAGGCGAGGTGGGTACTCTAGGGTCCATAGGGTGGTGGGTGACGTACAGCAGTGTACTGCTGTACATGTGAACGCCCCCAGCAGCAACACGCACCCGCCCGTGTAACTTGTGTCCCTGCCGGTACCCTCTCTCTAGATATGTGTATGGCGGTGTACATATCCAGCTTTGGTATTCCCGTGTGCACTGAGGTTCTTGCTGCTGCTGCTCTCTCAACAACAGCGAGCACACGCGGACAAGCGTGACGTTGCAGCGCAGGTAGTAGCTGACCTCCCACAGGGGGAGTCGAGAGCTCCCCAAACGTGTAGTGGTAAAATCGTTGCGAGGATAGTAGTATAGGAAAGAAGTTTGCACGGGGAGGATCCTCTCCCCATCCCTCTCCACGCTCGACAGCGTGAGTATGTTTGTGTGTTTTTTCGTTCGTGTAAGAGCGCGTGACAGCAGACTCGTACACTACACCGCTCCAAAGATAGAGGCATGCGATGCATACATTGAAACAGGCGGCACCCCTCCGCAAGGGTGATGGAACATAACCTAGATGCACCTCCTCGATCAACCACCACGGAGAGGTTAGAAAAGTCATGGCCAGGTGACGGGAGTCTGTGCGTGACCGCGATCATCTACAAACGGAAACCACCATGTCTACAGCTCATGCTGTTGGAGGAGTGGGGAGATGACACAAGCGCTTCGACGGGCAAGCCAGGTATTGTGTTTATCTCCCACAGCTGCAATTGCAATTCATTCTGCAACGTGGGTCTGCTTAACGTATACTATGCTGTAGCAAGACACGAACAGTGAATGTGCAAGCGATAATAAGCGTAAGCGGTGGCACCGGCAGAGCTCGAAGTATTTTAGATGCTCTACATACCAAGCTCTCCCGCGACATCGCTCCTCCGACGCAATGGAACTCTCTTCTTTTCATTTGGGGGGGGGGGAGGGGGACGACTCGAGCGGGAAGAGCGAGGTGCACGAGAACAACTCAACTTATGCCTTCACTAGTTAAATGATAGGACCGGCAGTAGTAGCGTTGGAGTGTTGTATGAGCCCACCCGTACCTCCTTTCACCATCTCCGTATGTATACTCGTGTACATGGGGAAGGGAACATAAGCGGCGTGAGGGTGCTTCGCGGGGCTTCCGCCCTCGCTGCTTCCGCCCTCGCTGTTGCCCTGCCCCCCCCCCCGGCATGATATGCGTGTATGATACGTCTGCATATCATTTTATAGGGCAATTCGGGAGTTGTTCCGGAAGAACTAATCATAGGAGTAGAGATTTGGAGATGTCCGTCCTCCCACCAATCACGTGTCGAAAACAGGAAGGTTTGTTCGTCGAAGCAGAGAGAATAAACTGTTGTTTATTTTGTAACAGTGGAATTAGAATTTGGCTTCATTTTCTACCGGAAACCCAGGGTCACGGTGTTTGCAATTATTAGTCTATAGTTGGGGGTGTCATTCCGTGATCGAGTCCACGCAGGGGCTGTAGCAAAGTCGGGTAACGTGTGACAGCTACAGAGCGCGTGAAGCAACGGAAGGACAGCAGCAGCCGCCTAATGCAGTAGCGGCGGCAGTTTAGAAAAGGGCGGGACGGGACACGGCGCAAGCATTGGGGAAGCGACCAGCACGCGACTCTCCATATAAAGGTGTGTACTCGTGTCCAACATCCATCGTGTCGGCCGTGTTCCTATTCGCGTCCCGCTACTCTTGTGACCTCACCGCTGCGTGCGTTTAGCACGAGGGGGGAGGGTGCAGTAAGATAAGCGGCGGCAAGCCACCGCAGTCTCGTTCGCCGCGCCGCTCAGATAGGTCCCTTCCCAAACATGGGATGCGGTTCATCCCAACCGAGACGTACTCTCGCTGAAGAAAAAAATGCGGTTCATCCCAACCGAGACGTACTCTCGCTGAAGAAAAACAATTCAACGGCAAAAAGAAAGAGCGGGGCCTGTTGTATGGTCGCACGCTGACTTGTCGCGGTTGCTGTACGTGCCACGATAGCAGCCATTGTACTGCACGGGGTGGAGGAACCCTGCGGCATCGTCTAGAAGGACTTACACGTCAGGCTTCAACTCTTGGTGCACGTTTCGCAGGCTGACGGAGAAGCCTAAGTTCCTAGGGCAACGTGCCGGGGACCTTCATGTGTGGGAGTTGATAGACTTCGTAGCCTGGTGTTTCGAGTCTGAGGGTAATCTAGCGAGTACAATATCCGGAAAACTCACGGCTGTACAACATTTTCATAGGCTGGAAGCTTCTGTCGAGCTAGACTTGTCGTCTCCGATGTTGAAATGTGCGCTAAGGGGGATTGCGAGGAACCACGTGGCTATGGGGACGGTACGCCGTGTGCGCCTGCCTGTGTCTTGGCGTATGCTGCTGGACGGGGAAAGCGCAAGCCAGAACTGGGGGGAAGGGGGCAGAGTGATGTGGCTGTGTCTGTGCTTGTCCTATCTTTTTATCACACGGTCTGATGAGGTGTTCGCGAATGATGCGGGCAGGGTGCATGAGGCACACTGTCTTACGAGGGCGGACGTAGCATTGTTTGCTGGCGAGACGCAATTAGTCTTTAGTCACTATCGTAGAGCAGACCGTGTCGAAATGAGGTTTAGAGGGCACAAGGCCGATCAAGAGCAGAAAGGAAACATACGGGTTCGTACGCGAGACGAAGTCACCGGACCGCAGTCAGGTGTGAGAGCACGCGGCGGCGCGGTGGCTCTTGTGGTGGAGCTGTTATCGTGTCATGCGACGTTGCCTGACTCCGCACCGTTGGCTTCGTACCGTAGTGGAAGAGCAGTGAGAGTAGTGAGGTATACTGCTGCCCTCCGTGCAGTCAGAGAAGGGGTAGCGAAGTCGGGGCGTAACCCCCAGGAGTACGCGTTGCACTCGTTGCGAATTGGAGGCGCGACGGCTCTTGCATCGGGCGGAGACATCGCAGAACGAGTGATTCAGAGAGAAGGGAAGTGGAGGTCGGATGCATACAAGCCGTACGCGCGAAACAATGTAGAGGATTCGCGGCGAGTGTCACGGAAACTTACAGACGGCAGTAGGATCGTATCGAGACAGCCGGGGGAGGGAACCGTCTGGGGGAACGGATAGTTGACTTATTCGGTAGTCGTCCAGAAACTGACCTCGATGTGGGTGTTGTAGAATGGTGTGTACCATTTGAGGACTTGGTCAGTTTTGGGACTCCTGCGTTTGCAGTCGTAGTGCCCCGGCTAGTATTTGTGGGGAGAGAGATGGATTTGTAAGAGTTGACGCCGGCCTTTGCAGCTAACGCGGCCGGAGAGACGATGAGCGTTTCGTGCGTCTCTCTCCCCAACACGTAGCCTAGAAACCGAAGAAATAATGAAGCAATTCGAAAGAAAACAAAATAAAGTACTTACTGCTGTAGGACATCATGTAGGAGGGAGGTACTGTAGCTGATTGTCTGACGGTCACGCTGGCGAGAGGGTGTGGCGGGCGACAGACTTACAGCACAGACTTACAGCACAGCAATGCATGAGACCGCTGTTCGGACAAAGGGCAGCGAAAGGCATGCGTTGTAGTGGGCGTCGGGTTCGACTGTCATGGGCGGTTGCCTTCTGGCGGCACCACAACAAGCAAACGAGGCGACACAGCAGTTGAACGTGCTCTGCTGTAATCTGCAGTTTGGTCTTGGAGCTTGCCACACAGATGGAGCCCCTCCTCAAACAGAGACAGCAAGACGCACACACACTGCCGTAGGCCAAAGGGCGGCTAAGTATCCACATACGAGGCGTCGGGGGCTGTTATTGTAGCCCGTTGCCGTTGCTACTAGCTTAAGCTAGGGGGGCACGTGTTGCACATTATCACAACACCAGGGAAGCAGCTGGTTAATCAAAGATGGATGATAGGTTCGTCCACACCAAACAAAACTTGAACTCGTCCCCGGGCTGCCCAGCAGCAGTCAGTCCTGCGTCCACGGGAGACTGCTGTGGACGGGTGATGTGTGAGCCTATGCAGTGGCAGTGGTGGCCTCTGTCTGAGGTTCCTTCCATAGTAATCTTCGTCTCCTCAACTCTCTCTCTACCCCGCTTATTTTTAGCGCTTCGCGGGAATTAGGTCAAAATTATTGTTTGGAAGCGGCGAGACCCTTCCATGTTCATATGGATGTTTACGATCATTCGAGGCAGCGTAATATCGCTGTGTGCCTCACCCCAGGGAGGTTATACATGCCTAGCGCTACGAAGAGACCCACACACTCTATCGGTCCGCTTGCGTTTGAGGATGTAAATGTATGGGGTGTAATTTTATCGACGGCGTTCGAGGTTCGAGAGTGTATACGGAGCGCGACATGACCGACCGCGTTCGAGGGGCTAATTCGCACCATGAACGAAAACTGTACACGTGTGACTGGGTGTCAACGTTTCTGTAAGCTCGCTGTGTGATGAGGGTTTGTCCTGTGTACTCCTGTGTAGTCCCACATGATCGCCCTGCTTCGGGCTGATGTTTTTTACCATACGGTCAATCTTTGCCCTTCGTCTATTCTAATAATTCTGCCACAATGTCTACAGGCCAGCTTCATGGCCAGGGCTGGCGTCGCTTTGGCCGCCGCTTCGAATTGTGGTTGGGGGATACACGTGGAAAGAGGCTACGCGAAATCTTTGAGGCCGCGTCTGCGGGAAGCGTCTGGGCGAGGTGCGAGATTGAAGACCGTTTCCCAGTTCAAGGAAGGCTGGATCACGCTTGTTGCAGGAGTACACTAGTCTCGGTTTTTGGGGTTGCAGAATTAGGCGATGCATTTACTGGCAATCTCTGCACGGGGGTTTGAAGGGCGGAAGCAAGGACGACCCCTGCTCCGCGTGCGAGGTTGAAGTAGGGGCGCATCGGAAAAATAGTTGTTTAAGCAGTGGTGTGGCAAAAGGGTTAGTGATTGACTTTGGTAGCGCCCTCGTGCTTTTTATCGTCGGAACGGGTTCTGTCGTAAGCGGCGGCATTCTGTTGAAGGTCGACAGGGAGCGATGAAGACAAATTAAAGGCACGTTGTTCGTGTTAGGGTGAGGGCTAGTTTGGATGACCTAACTGGAGGTCGTATCAGAAAGTAGGTATCTGAAACATTGGCGGTGGTTTTTTGCGAACAGCATCCGTAGGTCCACACTTCGTGCACGTTTAGGCGCGTGCTCGTTTTCCATTCCTCCCGTACTTAGTTGTACGCCCCCCCCAATCTTCTTCCGTGGGAACAATTCCTCCCCAAGACGATGAAGGTCCATATTTTTGTTCTTGGTTTGAGGTTATCGATGGGAATCGATGGTTCAAACCTTGGCGTTTGAGATTGCGAAGAACACATGCATCATTAAGCGATGCGTTGACGAATGCTGGCCGCAGAAGGATGCTGAACGATGAGTTTCCTAAATAGCGTTCGCCGTGGAGAAGCCGGACGCCGCCCGTCCATATGCGTGGTGCTTTTTCCGCTTCGATCCTTTTTCAACGCGGCACCTTGATATTGCCCAAGAAGCATATGTGTCTGCCGTCTACCATTCATTGTATTCACGGTCTACCTTCCACCACGGTGAGGGAAAGGCTGCCCCCCCGACTATAGTCTTTGAGATAAACTCAAGCAAATAAATCAAACCCCTCCGCAGCAGGTGAAGATACACTTCCTACGCGTTCGACTCAGCTCGCACACCGGATCCGGCATGTATCACCTGGTGTGTGAAGAAGTAGGGGCAGCACAACCAACCCCATTACCCAAAGTGAGACTATTTACAAGACGGACATGTTTCGCCCATGGCTGGTGTCAGGCTTGATGTGGATGTACAATATAAAACCCTGGCTGATTCCATGTCTGTTTCACCTTCTGCATGTGGTCCTCCCGCTGTTGCTGGTGTTTGCCCGGCTGCGGCGACGCAGGGACTGCAGGCCTGGCGTTGGAATGCGTGGCTTACTTATGGGGAGGAGATCCTTACCGCACACTATATCAAGTAAGTGGAGGAGAAGCAGTTGTAACCGAAGAGGTGCGAAGTGTTGATAGTGCTCCAACGACAGTGCTCGGCTAGACGAGGGTTGGGTTGACTGTCTTATTTGGTTGACGTCTTCGCCGCAGTCGAGCGGCACGGATGCTGCTAGTGTTTCGCCGGTATTTTATAGCCTTGGCTAGACGTTTATTTAGCCGTTGGGCATGTCAAGTTACGCTTAGGGCCCATGTTGCAGAGAGCCCCCCCCCTGACCTAACTGAAGTCACTATTGGACACCCAGTTGCCGTTCTCGTCGTTCTACCGAGTGTTTGGGCAAACTTACTCGCCCAACGCACCGACCCGACCTACGGCGAGTGACTGAAAAGATGCTGATGCTGATGCCGATGTCGTTCCCGTCAGGTGAAACAACCCTTTTGCGTGGACGCCAGGAATCTCGCGTGGATCAGAGGAATCGGTTCAGAAGAAGGTGAGCCCTCTTCTACATTCCCTGTACCGCTTTGCCGTGTTGATGGGTTACTGTTGTATTCTTATCCCTTACCCAGATCATTCAATGCAAGTATTGGATTTGGTTGGGTGAGGCCTCCTGCGCCTGCAGGAGGGCCTCGCCACAAGTAACCCTTTGGGCTGGGTGTACCCAGGCCCAAAGTGTTTGAATGATCAGCAAGTTCATGAATATAGTAAGCATTGTGTAGGGCGGGTGGGGTGGTCTCAAATATTCCCCTTCTTCTCTGCTCCGGCGTATTTCGGGAGAGAAAAGGGGGACTGAACTAGGTGGGGTCATTTTCCAACATCCTTTCTGGAATATCTGACTCTTCCCGATTTCGTTCCGAAATCTAGATGCGTCTCAAATCCGAGATTACTGTTGTATTCTTATCCCTTACCCAGATCATTCAATGCAAGTATTGGATTTGGTTGGGTGAGGCCTCCTGCGCCGGTCTGTGGTCCCGCCCATTACTTTCTTGTTAATTATCCGATCTGTCACATCATATTTATTGACCACTCACGCCTCTAAGCTAGGTCTCGCCCACCCAAACTTTCTTTCTTTATTTATTTATATATTTATTTATTTATTTATTTATTTTTTTTCGCGGCGAGCACACGCAGAGAAATCGCATGTGAAGTCAGCCGACAACGGCAACGCGTTTGAGTCTGCGTACAGCTCGCTACGGATCCTCTTGGAACCCGTTGCCCCCACACTAGTAGTGGCGCCAACATATCGCTTCGCTACACTCTCCGTACGCCACCCGGCAATTTTCATGATAGCGTCCATCGCCGTTCCGTCAAGCGACTGCGCTACCGAACCTCCAACGCGGAACGAGTGCATAGTGTAGCGGTGCGGCAGTCCCGCCGCTCGCAGATGCCCTTGTAGGGCAGCCGTCATCTGAACCGCTGTAAGCGGAGCACAGCCCCGAGTTCCATCCAGCAGAACGATAGGAAACAGATGTTCTTGGGACAAATCCCAGCCAATACCCTCCGCCGCACTGATGTAGCCCGTAACATTGCTTACAGCACAAATAGACGGGCAAGCGACGTCCGGACGCACGACCACGGCATCAACGGAGTCGCGGAGGGTCTTGCCGAACTGGAAGTTGAAAATCAGAAGACCCTGCCCCGCGGGCAACCGCAGAACTTGCGATCCCATAGTGAAGGAGAGATCATGGCCTCGCCGCATGGAGGCGAACGCCAGCGAAAACAAAGCGACGTCCGTGGTGAGCTCAATACGTTCCGCCTTATAGGACGCAGTCTGCGCGCGAGAGCGCATGTCCCTCAACAGATCGATGAGGACGTGCGGTAACATAGCCTCTGCCTGGTTGACAGCGACACCCACACGTTTTTGTTCCTCCCCCGTGAAGACGAGGTAGGAGTCGACGAGAGGACTACAACAGGGGTTGCCCGAGCGCGCGGCAGGGTCCCAGCTGCTGTCTTTTCCCAACTGTTCTTGCATCGCCATCTTCAGCTTGGACACGATCCCTTTCTGCATGAACGCGGCGGCATACCGCTTAGCACATGGCGAGTTTGGAAGGCAATCGCGGCCGTGAGTCGTACCGACACCAGGGCATGCCCTGTCGTGCACCCACTTGGTACCACTACCTTGTGTGTCCAAGAAGCAGAGGTAGTCAAACACGTCTCGGTCCGACGCCTGCTTCCAACCCCGACGTTGTTGAATCGCCGAAAGTATGAAAGCGTCGAGAACCCGTCCGCTACGGCGCACTTACGCTGTTGAGCACGACGGTTAGACGCGGCCGAGAGGACCTGATCACCCCGAGCGCGCAGCGCGTCGAAATCGATCAACACCCGAGCCGCTTGGGGGTCACGCGGTACCGGACGCCCGCGGGCAGGCTGAACACCGCAGGACCAACAATAGTTGTAATGTCCCACGTTTTCCGTCTGGCACGACGAACACGCGACAAACTGGACACAGCCGCCCGGAGGAAGGGTGGGGACCTGTGAGACGAAGCACAAGCCATCTACAAGCCAAAGGGAGGGAACTGGGCAAGATGGACGAGAGTCGCATGCTGCATTACAAGGTACCGGTGTCAATCAAAGAGATTTTTTTTTTTTTTTTTTTTTGAAGAGCGGCGGCCACCTAAGAACAAGAACCAAAATCAACCTCGTAAGCTACCATGGACCACCTCGGGTACTTCCACTCTTTCAGGGACCCATCTGGGCAGGGCCACTGGAAATATCCCCCCGCATTAGGCGGGGAAATCAGCAAAGACCGTACTGCCGCCTGCTGCACTCGAGGGAACCAGTAAGACCTATAACCGGTACAACAATAACCGCATGCGCGTGGCACTCCGCAAGGTGTTGCACTACGTGGCCCGCCATCACCGGCGGCGGGAAACAATAACCGAATGCTCGATCCAGAGAACCTGGGCGCAACGACACGTCTTGGGCGAAAACATCTACACCCGATGAACCCTCGCAATCATAGCGCGAGAAAAACGGCAGAACAACGTCCGACTCCGAGATACGTTGAGCCGAAGCGTCGGAGGCCATGAGGTCGATAGTAAACGGCCCCATGTCTGCCCAGAGAGCCTGAAAGGCCGCCGGGTTGAGCCTGATGATGCCCTCACGCGAAGGGCGAGAGATATCATCAGCGACGACATTGGCAGCCGACGGGACCCATTTGAGGGACAGCATAAACTCATACTCGACTTGTAGCTCGAACAAACGAACAAGAAGTGCGTGCGTTTCTGGGTCGCGCGCCCGCCCCCTGTTGAAAGATCCACACACCGCGGTGTTGTCGACGTCGATGAGCACGTGCGCCCGCTGCAAGGAAGCCGGAAAGCGCGCACAGAATAGGCGCAACAAGTGGTACAACGCAAGCATCTCTTTCTTGTTAATATGTTTGTGTAGCCAATCGTCGGGGAACACGCCACCTGCGCGGTATTGAGCTCCTTTAATGTTAATAGCACCACCCCAGCCAAGGGAAGACGCGTCTGATGATCCGTCGATTTTGACGATGAGGTGGCTCGCTCGCTGCCACGGCCCTTCGTGTGAAGAAGCCGTCAGCGACAGCCACTTCTGGAATTCTTGCCGTAGATCCGCGTAAGCATCACGTGTCAGATCGATCTGACGCTGGTTGGTTTTGTCCATCGCGGAAAGGACGGCAAACATGGCATGCGTCCAAAGCGACGCCGGCCGAATCGCCACCGTCATGCTCATGCACTTACCCGCAACGCGCTGCAGCGTTCGGTAGGACACGCCCCGATCGGCCAGAGCTGTCCGCAGTAAGCCATGCAGCTTGTCCAGCTTCTCTTGCGGGATCCGGAAGGTCATCGTCTCCGAATCGCAGATGATGCCGAGGTATTGTAGAGCTGTGACGGGTCGAAGCTCGCAATTCTTGAGTGACAGGAACTGTCCGCAGAAGAGCGAAGTCAGCATGGCGACGTGAGTCGCTTCCCCGGCTGCCAACCACTGATCCCTCGCCGGCCGACCATATGTGGCCAGAAAGTTGCTCCGCCAAGAATCATCGAGGTATGCGAGAGAAGGGGCGCCTTTGGAACGCTGAAAGGCCGCCTTCGCTTCGCTGAGAGTATGGTAGACGTACGGGCTGAGGTTAAATCTGAACGGGAGGACGCACCAGCAGTAGTCGACGCCCTTGTAGGATAAGCCGAAGAGAGGCCATGACGATGGCCGCAGAAGAACATGATGAAACGCTGAGGAGTCGTCGAGTGACGTCATGTAGCATCCCGACGACGCAATGCTAGCCACGCGCGCTACCGTGTCCATGGCGAAAGGTATTTTCCGTGTGCAGCTGTTAAGCGGTCGAGCGTCATAAATAAGACGCGGTTTGGACGTCTCCACCGACAAAGCCATGATCATGCGAGGATGCACCGGACCGGTGGAGCTCTTGACGTCAGCCCACCGGGAAATGCAACCTCGGGCGAGCAAGGATTGCATTTCCGCGTCGACGAAGTTGTCAAATTCCAGCGGCCAACGGTGGTTGGAGAAAATACGCTGCGGGAAATAATCAACATTGTAGGGGAGAGACGGCGACTCGCCTCGGAATTTGGGAAGCAGAAGGTCATAAAGGTCAACACCATCCCGGATGTACGAAGTCAACGTATCTCGTAAGGGATGATCACGGAGAATGCAGTCCTCCCAGAACCCAGCATGGGCTCGCACGAATCCTGGGACGAAACCCTTGGCATCCCACACGGGAGCCTGCCATGGCAAGCGACGTAATTCGCCTTCCATCGGGTCCCGGGTGACCTCGTCCAAAGTAGGAAACCCGCGAGAGGCCGTGGGAAAGGCGCCCACTTGCGCCCACTCGGACTCATCTGGCGGCAACAGGGGGGCCGGGGGCATGATCCACTCCACGCTTTTGTGGCGGAGGTCAAGCGTCCGCAGCCTGTTTTCTGCTGCCACTTACCCGTGAGTCAAGCGTAAAAAGAACAGTTCGGAGTGGGGCGACACAGACAACGATTTCGAATTTCGGTGGAGGGGCGTCGGGAAAACAGAGATCAAGATTCCCCCCCCCCCCCTCCCCTGCTCTTTTTTTTTTTTTTTTTTTTTGTGAAGAGGAAAACTGGGCGCGGAGAAGTGACCGCACGGGTTCCCATCAACATATAAAAGGCACACAGCATGGTATATATATATTTCTTTTCGGGGCCCAATTTGTATGGCCGCGTGTGAAATTACGTTACAAAGCGAACGTCGATTCGATGCTGTGTATCCAGGCGTACCGTCGAGAAAACATGACAGCGCACAGACCAACTAACACAACGTCTCGCCGGGCTTATCCAAGTGTAAGTCTACCTACTCACAGACGGGATTGCTAGCTATGGCGATATTGGTGTGCATATGTGTTGGTGTTAGTTGGGCGTGCACCACGAGGTACGTCAGTACGCGAGAGGCACATGAACTAAGACGGCATGTGACCGTGTGGTGTGATCGTAAACAACCCGAACGATCACTACTTATTATTAGGTGGGTGTGTAGTGTGCGCGTTGGACACGCAGCCCCCAAGGGAAAAGGCACCGATGAAACGGTATGTATATATTGGCCACGCAAACCCAAAACGAAAAGGGTGCGGCCGAACGGCCAATAGTAGCATATGTATGAAGCACAAGCTACATGAATCAAGACATTCTCTAGGTGGGAGGGATACCTCCCACGCGGCTGCCGGCGATAAGTGCAACGCTAAAACGAACGACAACCTCAGAATAGTTCGTGTCGACAAAGGAAAGATCCGCAAAGCCTGAGGGAACCCAGCAACGAGTTAACAAAAGGCGCCCGGCCCCCCTCACTGCACACACCTACTCGGGGCGGGAAGACGGAATGCAGAGCCTACGCAACTAATAAGGGCAACCGTTGGACCGGTGTCCGGCACGCCAACATTTGGAGCATATGGAGAACGCACAAGTCTTGTGATTGTGGTTGGCGTTCCTGCCCGCGGCCTTGCATTTTTCGCAAGTGGGGCCGCCCGCCACGGGATGGAGATGCTGCTGGGCGTCCTGGAGAGCGCCGTTAAACACGTCGATCTTGGACAGACCACGGTTACTCGGAAGCGATGCGCGTGCGCCCCCGCCCCCCCGTGATCCCACTGCCTTGGCCTTGGACTTCCTGGCGACGTCGCCGCCAAGCGGAAGGGTAACAGATGGGTACTGCAGAGCGGCAACACTCTGTGCTACGCCGCTGGAAAAACCCTGCGGCGCGAGGCCCGCAGCGGCTCCAAGGCTGGGAGGGGAAGAAAACCCCCCACCGACCTGGAGAGAGGAACCGCCGCCGGCCGCCGCGGCGGGCTTCAGCTGAGGACCCCCAGAGAGACCCAAGGCCTTCTGGATTCTAATTGTACTGGCGTAGTGGTACAACGCGTGTACAGCCAATGGGACGTAGCGGCAGGACCTCGGCAGCGGCGCGCCGCAACGGCACCAATTCATCACAGCGACAACAGCTGTGAAACGATGAATAACCACATCAGCGCGTGGAAATGCAGCCGTCACCTCTAACGGTGGGTAACAGCCACCAAGGGGGGGGGACTCTAACAAAAGAAACAACACCAGCGTGTGGTTCTACAGCGTTTCCGACATGAACGATCGAACGGCGTGTACCAGCCAACACAACGCAAATTTCGTCATGAGGCCAACCACTTGCGCAATAATAGCTGGACAAAGGTGTAACAGCCAACCAATGTAGCGGTAAGGCAGCTGACAAGCACATCCGGCTGTGTACGGCAGTTACGAACACCAAACAGACAGTCGTAAGCATAGCGGCGTATGCTAAGGTAGAGTCTACTGCGGGCAAAACATCGGCGTGTCTTGCAGGGATTTCGTCATGAGGCAACTGCTTGTGCATGATGGCTACAGAATGGCGTGTAACAGCCAACATTTGTGACAAACAAATCTAACGACGGTCGCAAGCATATCGGCGTATGCTAAAGGCAAGGTCTGCTGCAGGCAAAACATCGGCGTGTCTCGCAGGGATTTCGTCATGAGGCAACTGCTTGTGCAATGATGGCTACACAATGGCGTGTAACAGCCAACGATATTTAACAAACAAATCTACCGACGGTCGCAAGCATATCGGCGTATGCTAAAGGCAAGGTCTGCTGCAGGCAAAACATCGGCGTGTCTCGCAGGGATTTCGTCATGAGGCAACTGCTTGTGCAATGATGGCTACACAATGGCGTGTAACAGCCAACGATATTTAACAAACAAATCTACCGACGGTCGCAAGCATATCGGCGTATGCTAAAGGCAGAGTCTGCTGCGGGCAAAACATCGGCTTGTCTTGCAGGGATTTCGTCATGAGGCAACTGCTTGTGCGTGATGGCTACACAATCGCGTGTAACAGCCAACATTTGTGACAAACAAATCTAACGACGGTCGCAAGCATATCGGCGTATGCTAAAGGCAGAGTCTGCTGCAGGCAAAACATCGGCGTGTCTCGCAGGGATTTCGTCATGAGGCAACTGCTTGTGCAATGATGGCTATACAATAGCATGTAACAGCCAACATTTGTGACAAACAAATCTACCGACGGTCGCAAGCATAGCGGCGTATGCTAAAGGCAGAGTCTGCTGCGGGCAAAACATCGGCTTGTCTTGCAGGGATTTCGTCATGATGCAACTGCTTGTGCGTGATGGCTACGCAATATCGTGTAACAGCCAACATTTGTGACAAACAAATCTAACGACGGTCGCAAGCATATCGGCGTATGCTGTAGGCAGAGTGTGCTGGGGGCAAAACATCGGCGTGTCTTGCAGGGATTTCGTCATGATGCAACTGCTTGTGAAATGATGGCTATACAAAGACGTGTAACAGCCAACATTTGTGACAAACAAATCTACTGACGGTCGCAAGCATATCGGCGTATGCTAAAGGCAGAGTCTGCTGCGGGCAAAACATCGGCGTGTCTCGCAGGGATTTCGTCATGAGGCAACTGCTTGTGAAATGATGGCTATACAATGGCGTGTAACAGCCAACATTTGTGACAAACAAATCTACCGACGGTCGCAAGCATATCGGCGTATGCTAAAGGCAGAGTCTGCTGCGGGCAAAACATCGGCTTGTCTTGCAGGGATTTCGTCATGATGCAACTGCTTGTGCGTGATGGCTACACAATCGCGTGTAACAGCCAACATTTGTGACAAACAAATCTAACGACGGTCGCAAGCATATCGGCGTATGCTAAAGGCAGAGTCTGCTGCGGGCAAAACATCGGCAGGTCTTGCAGGGATTTCGTCATGACGCAACTGCTTGTGCGTGATGGCTACGCAATAGCGTGTAACAGCCAACATTTGTGACAAACAAATCTAACGACGGTCGCAAGCATATCGGCGTATGCTAAAGGCAGAGTCTGCTGCGGGCAAAACATCGGCTTGTCTTGCAGGGATTTCGTCATGAGGCAACTGCTTGTGCGTGATGGCTACACAATCGCGTGTAACAGCCAACATTTGTGACAAACAAATCTAACGACGGTCGCAAGCATATCGGCGTATGCTAAAGGCAGAGTCTGCTGCAGGCAAAACATCGGCGTGTCTCGCAGGGATTTCGTCATGAGGCAACTGCTTGTGCAATGATGGCTATACAATAGCATGTAACAGCCAACATTTGTGACAAACAAATCTACCGACGGTCGCAAGCATAGCGGCGTATGCTAAAGGCAGAGTCTGCTGCGGGCAAAACATCGGCTTGTCTTGCAGGGATTTCGTCATGATGCAACTGCTTGTGCGTGATGGCTACGCAATAGCGTGTAACAGCCAACATTTGTGACAAACAAATGTAACGACGGTCGCAAGCATATCGGCGTATGCTGTAGGCAGAGTGTGCTGGGGGCAAAACATCGGCGTGTCTTGCAGGGATTTCGTCATGATGCAACTGCTTGTGAAATGATGGCTATACAAAGACGTGTAACAGCCAACATTTGTGACAAACAAATCTACTGACGGTCGCAAGCATATCGGCGTATGCTAAAGGCAGAGTCTGCTGCGGGCAAAACATCGGCGTGTCTCGCAGGGATTTCGTCATGAGGCAACTGCTTGTGAAATGATGACTATACAATGGCGTGTAACAGCCAACATTTGTGACAAACAAATCTAACGACGGTCGCAAGCATATCGGCGTACGCTAAAGGCAAGGTCTGCTGCAGGCAAAACATCGGCGTGTCTCGCAGGGATTTCGTCATGAGGCAACTGCTTGTGCAATGATGGCTACACAATGGCGTGTAACAGCCAACGATATTTAACAAACAAATCTACCGACGGTCGCAAGCATATCGGCGTATGCTAAAGGCAAGGTCTGCTGCAGGCAAAACATCGGCGTGTCTCGCAGGGATTTCGTCATGAGGCAACTGCTTGTGCAATGATGGCTACACAATGGCGTGTAACAGCCAACGATATTTAACAAACAAATCTACCGACGGTCGCAAGCATATCGGCGTATGCTAAAGGCAGAGTTTGCTGCAGGCAAAACATCGGCGTGTCTCGCAGGGATTTCGTCATGATGCAACTGCTTGTGCAATGATGGCTTTACAATAGCATGTAACAGCCAACATTTGTGACAAACAAATCTACCGACGGTCGTAAGCATAGCGGCGTATGCTAAAGGCAGAGTCTGCTGCGGGCAAAACATCGGCTTGTCTTGCAGGGATTTCGTCATGATGCAACTGCTTGTGCGTGATGGCTACGCAATAGCGTGTAACAGCCAACATTTGTGACAAACAAATCTAACGACGGTCGCAAGCATATCGGCGTATGCTGTAGGCAGAGTGTGCTGGGGGCAAAACATCGGCGTGTCTTGCAGGGATTTCGTCATGATGCAACTGCTTGTGAAATGATGGGTATACAAAGACGTGTAACAGCCAACATTTGTGACAAACAAATCTACTGACGGTCGCAAGCATATCGGCGTATGCTAAAGGCAGAGTCTGCTGCGGGCAAAACATCGGCGTGTCTCGCAGGGATTTCGTCATGAGGCAACTGCTTGTGAAATGATGACTATACAATGGCGTGTAACAGCCAACATTTGTGACAAACAAATCTACCGACGGTCGCAAGCATATCGGCGTATGCTAAAGGCAAGGTCTGCTGCAGGCAAAACATCGGCGTGTCTCGCAGGGATTTCGTCATGATGCAACTGCTTGTGAAATGATGGCTATACAAAGGCGTGGAACAGCCAACATTTGTGACAAACAAATCTACCGACGGTCGCAAGCATAGCGGCGTATAGGCCTGCTGCGGGCAAAACATCAGCGTGTCTTGCAGGGATTTCGTCATGAGGCAACTGCTTGTGCATGATGGCTATACAAAGGCGTGTAACAGCCAACATTTGTGACGAACAAATCTACCGACGGTCGCAAGCATAGCGGCGTATAGGCCTGCTGCGGGCAAAACATCAGCGTGTCTTGCAGGGATTTCGTCATGAGGCAACTGCTTGTGAAATGATGGCTACATAATGGCGTGTAACAGCCAACATTTGTGACAAACAAATCTACTGACGGT
>FN648790.1:3908-42826 GCA_000310025.1 Ectocarpus siliculosus | reverse complement strand
AGTGCGTACACATACATACATTTTTGTTCTTTAGGTAGAGGTACTTGTCGTCGGAATTCGGCATGTGCTGCGCTAACGTGTCCTGGTAGTGCTGAAGGAAGCCGATGGCCCTGTCCCTCTTGGGTGAATCTCTGGTCTTTTGCACAGGACATCTTTACACAGACCCATCAACACACAATTATGAACGATACAGGAGTGACAACATGCACGAACGGGAAAGACGTCGTCAGCCAAAGGCCAAAGGACAAGTACAAGTGAGCTGCCCGCTCATCGAATGTACGTATTTATGTATGTTTAATTAAGTAGACAGCTATCTACTACTTACTGCTGCTGCAATCTCTACAAACATACTTAATCTTACATAGTCTATGTCTATCTTGAGAGCAGCATGCCTGTAATAGTACTGCTTATTGACAGTAAGTGGTAGTATTTACCAAACGAGGCCCAACACGCTAGCAGCCCACAAACCAACACACACACACACACACCTTGTCGCTGATCTAGACGCCGGAGCCTTTTCCGTCCCTTTGCATGAACATATGAGGCTGTCGGAAACCCTGAAGAACTCCCTGAAGGCTCGATTGCAGACAGGGGTGCCCGCCGCGATCATGCTTCCCTGACTTAGCTTCGCGAGGGGGACGTGCTCCGTGACGAACCGCTTGCGGTCTTCCTCTCGCGTGAACCCTTTGAAAATGGCCTGCTCCCGTTCCAAGAAATCCCCGTCGTGACAAAAGCTGTTGTTGTTGTTGTCGTTGCTGCTGTTGCTGCTGTGGTTACTGTTGCTGGCGCCGCCCTCGTCATCATCCCTACCCCCCCCGCCGTTGGCAAACAGCTCGATGCAATTCAACCTGCAGCACCGCAGCTGCTGCTGCTGCTGCTGCTGCTGTTCGTTGCTTGTTGCCTTCATGCGCTCCCAACACTCCTGCGCGGATTGTGGTTCCCCCCACTTACTTGCGCTTGGAACGCTCCTGTTTCTGTGGAGCCCCGAGGGTGTCTCCCGAGTCATCCTGTCTCCTGAAAAGGGGAGTCGTTCGTGCCCTCTTCTGGCGCCTCTCTTCCTCCTCGCGCTGCCGGCGCGCTTTGTCCGCTGGGGTATCTGCTTTCCCGAAGAGCCATGCCGCAGAATCCGCCACGGGCATCGCTTCGTTGGACGCTTACTACGTGTGCCCTTGGTTCCTCGGTTGGTTGCTGTGGTGTGTGTGCGTGTGTGTGTGGGTTTCTTGAAGTAGAGCTCCCTGTATCGTACCTCTCGCGTCTCGACCCGGAAAGAGAGAGTGGTAGAGCAGTCGATAATCGATGTGTCATCAACAAGCGGACATCTTTATTACAGGGCTCAGGGCAGCGCTTTGTAATCAAAATGACCAGTGAGAGAGGCCAGACGATTTTTTTTATCTTTTTGGAGACCAGAGATGCCAATTCGATTACATCGGAATCTATCGTGGTGTGAACCGACACGCGGACGTTTCCGCGCAGATCTAAAGAAAAAACGCTCGTTCTACGAACGATATGATAAGTTTGTAATCGAATCGAACGGAAAAATCGTCGCAAAGAAGAATATAATCCCAGCGGCACAAATTTTGGTCGTTACGATTCCAAAGTTCATCCCTGCGCTCCTTAATCTAAGACACCCCATTTCTCGAACTGTGAGATTAGGGAGTCCAGAGGAGACGTAGGGCAACGCTACTCGTTATGTTCCCGATAATCAAGCGGGGTACCTCGAATGCGTACTTAGCATTAGACCCGCAGGAGGCCCGCTGATGCCCGTGGCCGCGTGGCGTGCCGACACCCATCAACCAAACAATCAATCGTACGTCCCCCTCTGGCCTCCGTTTGTTTGTTGTCACCTTCCTCCTCTCTGTCCTGCCACGCGGGTTCAAGGCTCCTCCGACCGACCTTGTCATGGCCAACGGGCAGCGAGGACGAGGCCGTCGTGCTGTTGGTGGCGGTGGTGGTGCTTCGTCTTCTGCGGGTGACCACGGTGATGATCCGACAAGCGCAACAAACATCGGCGAGGTCTTGGCTTCGCACTGCGTGAAGGAGTGGGACGTGCCACTAAAGCACATCACGTTGGCGGAGAACAGCAGGCAAACCAGCCCGACCGCGGTGCAGGACGTCGTCGAGAGCATCCAAGCTCATGGATGGGTGGATAGCTTTCCGCGAGTGATGTTCTCGGATCTGACAGAAGGGCAAGAGATGACTGCCGAGCTCGCCGCTAGGCTACATGCCGTCGTCATCGATGGAAATCATCGCTTGGCTGCCTGCAAGGAGGTGTACGGAGAAGATCGGCTCATCAGGTGCACGTGCTACCGGTTCATCGCGGATAGCTTCGCCAGGCAAATCGCCTCTGACGGTGAGATGGAAGAGTGTACTCTCGACAGTGGATGAAGCAAACACGGTCTTGTTGGGAAGACGTCTGTTTCTTACGCTTACTTACGAGCACTCCTCCTGCTGCTCTCAAACACATCTATCGCCTCTCAAGCTTGTCATAGAAATTGCGTCGGATTTTTGTACTTTGTTTGGAGGGTATGTATGTTGCATATGGTACATACTTACTTGTATGTTAGGGTGTGTGTAGCAGTCGAGGTGTCAGACGATAATGTTACAAAGGCGCAGCAAGCAGCAGCAGCCGCAGCCGCAGCAGCAACGAAGAGATGATGAGCACGTCGCTGCTCGCGCGCCTCTTCACGTGCGGAATTGACCGAATTAATTATCGATACCACGAAAAACACAGCAACACCGCAAGAACAAGACTAGCATACGATGTACCCTTTTGAGGTACTCCAATGAATAACACCATTATTAGTTGGTGTACTGCGGTACAGCAGTTCCTGACACAACGACACGGTAGTGGCGGTAGTGACTCCTCAACAACGCACCCACACATTTCCGATGGATCGGTGACTCGTCTCCTGGGCCACCGCTGCCGCTGCTGTACACCCCAGTGTGCAACGTCACGACGGCCACGTTCCAAGCGCGGACAATCTACGATCAGCTCTATTTCTACAGTAGGATGATGACGTCGCTGATGAGCCAGGATAAAGAGGCATCATCAGGTCGCCGGCGGTCTTCTAATGGTCGTTCGAAACCGTCTGTCACCGCGGCTAAGCTAGCGTCATGCTGGAAGGGGGTGAGTGCGACTGACGCATTCTTTTGGTGCTGATACTCTCCATATTTCTGGTGGGTGTTTATTCCTGTAGCCTGTCGCCGACATCAGGCCATGTTACTACTGTACTGTTACTACTGTACAAGCACCAGTATTTTCGTATTATAGCATTGTTTTCTGTGCTTTTTGCTGCAATATTCAGGCTGGTAGCCAGGCACCGGCAGCCAACACCCTTCGCCAGTGGATTTCTATCGTCAACGACACGAGCCAGGAAGCACTGATCGCGCTTCGTGCTCTGACGGATCAACGCGTTCCAGGGTACCAAAGCATCACCAAGGCCTTCCTCGCCGACCCTCGCGTGCGGGACTTGAAAGAAGAGCAGCCGCAAACCCAGGCCCTCATGTTCGACATTTACGTGAGGTATGCAATATGGGAGGCAACGAGTAAGACCATCCAAGTGTGATACAAGCGTGATATATTAACATGCTTCGTTCGTCGTTGACATCCTCTGCAACTGTATTGCTGTTGGCGGTAGTGTTTGTGTCAAAGGTTCTACGCTGCCATGTTGATCACTCGTGTATACCAATATAAGCGGACGATCAGCGTCGGAACGCATGCATCCATGCAGACCATCCTCGATTAGAACCCCACCGTGTGGTTTGGGTACTTCTGCAGGATGCCGAAGACGTCCAAAAAAGGAGACCGCGAGGGGTTGGACGAGATAGGCTGGGCGTTGGCTCGGGCGAAGATGACGGCGTCTTGGGTCGAGGGTATTGAGCACGTAGTGCCCAGAGACCAATGGTCAGACAAGCTGAAGGGGTGAGTGCAGCGACAACGTAGATTGGGGCGTGGCACTCGGCAATATTGTTCTTGCGGTGGTTGTCCGTGATTGGTAGGGGCAACCCTAGAAAGAAGACGACGAACATTCACTAACCTCGACCGCATTCAATATCTTCCCGGGGTTCCCATGGCCCACATCAACAGCACCGTCCGCGACTTCGCGTTCGTGAAGACCGGCCACTACGCTAACTACGTCAAGCCACACCAACTTGAGAGAGAGGCGGAGGTACGCGAGCTCCGCGAGTCGCTTCCTCCGCACATCAAGGAGCTCGACGAAGATGTAGTGTTGGCCATTCGCTCGAAGCTACATCCCACCATCAGGAAGGTGAATCCCGTACAATTTAGTACTGATTTGTTCGCCTAAGCGTGTTTGTAGCATTTTTCCTTGCGGTTCGAGTGCTGTACAGGGTATTGTGGATGGGCGCAGCCAACCCAGCACAAGTTATTATGTGTTTGTTTTGCTGTTTTGCATATGCACACACCCTTCTTTCCCCCCTGCCCGTTATTGGGACGGGTTTCACTAGCACATCTGCAATCACTCGGATAGGGGCGAGCGAGGAGGGTTGGTCGCGTTTCTCCGCGCAAATTATTACAGGCGGGACATAGTCGCGGGTGGAAGGCCAAAGTTTTGTTGCTTTCTGTTGGTTCGTCGTATGGCAGGTCATGCGCGAAGACCTCAACTTTCGCCCGATGCTCGTCGAGCACGAGGAACTGTACGAAAGCGCTTTGAACAAGGTCAGAAGCTTGAAGCTGCAAGTCACTCAGCCAGTGCAACCACGTCCACGAGAACCCGTCGGCAACCCCAACAGCGAGGGTCTTGCCTGCACCGTCTGCAAAGCACCAACCTCTTCGAGGTGAGGACCAGGGAGGTACAGGATGAATGATCACGCCTGTTGGGAACACGCCTATATTTCATATGCGGCCTGTCCGCTCGCGTGGCCGACCGTCGCAATCTCACCGCGAGTTTACGCCGCTCGCATCCCATGCCCGGTGTGACCCTTCTTGTCGACTTTAACACCGGTTCGTGTCCATCTTACCATTAATTGTATATTTTCGCGCGGCCTCCATGTATCACGCCATGTACAAAGTAGGAGTTACTTCTTTTACGACACGACAGTGTTTAAATATCGCCGCCCTCTTCACCCTTGTTGTCTCTCGTCCCCATTACTCTTCGCTCCCCTCGCCTTAGCTATTCGTGTTCCGTCTGCAAAATTCGCCACACTGGTGGTTGCGCGAACACCGACTTTTCGGAGGACAGCGAAACGTCGAAAGTCAGAGACTGCAAGGACTGCCACCTCAGCAAGCAGCCACAGCAGCAGCCAGAGGAGCCAGCGGAACCGGAGGGTCCTGAGGAGGGGGAACAAAGCCAGCAGGATGCCAGCAAGCGCCCCGCCCCAGGACGTTCGGGAGACGGGGAGGACGGTGGTCCGTCTTCCCCCTCCGGACGAACCGGCGCGCGGGATAAGGGGAAAAGGCCCAGGAGGGACCCAACCCCCTCGTCACCGGCACCGACCTTGCCCACTCTCCCGTCCTCGCCTGGCGGCACGGGTGACGACCTCAAGACCCTACGCAGGTACTGTGACAATGAGTGATGAAGGCGCGATGTACACTACTAGTACCATTTCCCCAAGATTCGCTCTAGAGCTTGTTGGTCGACGCTAGGCCCGAAGCAGCAAGAAATAAATAAACAAACGAATAACCCTAACCCTGACATTATTTTGCTTTTTGTTCCCGTGGTTTCCATGCCGCATGCCCCACCACCCACTGCTTGCCGTCGACATACAGGGCTGAGTGCATCCGCATCAACGACGCTATGCCGCTTAGTCGTGATTTCCGCGTGGAAGGACCCGACTCTCCTATCGAGGTCGACGGTGACAAGGCCATGCTCTTGTTCGTCGATCCCGGTGTGAACGACGATCTGCTCAGGGAAACTGCTCCCTGGAAAGACCGCCTGAGCAAGATCATCTACCGCGTGTGCGACTTCTTGCACGAGGAAGGCACCATGATCGTCCACGTTCCTCACTCCTATCTTCACCATGGTCGGCGCATCGAGGGTCAGTGTTGTCTATTTATTGCTTTTTCTCTCTTGTACGAGCTTTCACGTCAGCATGGTCGTCGTCGTCTTGCTTTCGATTTTGTTTTAGCGGGGAATGACGTGGAGTTTGGAGGGACTATCTGGGCGCGAAGAAGAAGACGCTCCCGATGCCCTTTGTCCCCTCCGTCACGTACGGACTAACAGGCGCCGTCCTTGTTCGATTGTGTCGTGTTGCTTCTTGTTTGCTCCTTTTTCACCGTGTAGACGCCCTCAAGCGGCCCGATTTGGGACTGGTTGTAGAAGACAATCCGCTGGTGGTTGTGTACGGAAAGAGGGGAGGTGGAATCACAGCTACATCCAAGGCAAACCATCTTTCAGGGGGCGTCGACATCTTTCTTATCGCTCATCCCGATGGCGCTAGCTTCCGATGCAACAAGGACGTGCTGCCGCAGAACGTTCCGGATAAGGTTTGGGCAAATGGCGAGCGGATTCCTGTCAACAATGGCCACGAGTGCGTCATGAACGACGTTCCCTACCTTGGGGCTTCTCGATGCTTCCACAACAACGTCGCCTCCTGGAGGATTCAACGGTGAGCCCCTGAGTCTTGAACGAGCCGCTTTATTCCGCGACATGAGAGGCTCGTACGTGAAAATAAAATATTTCATCCTCGTCACCCATGAAATGCCCACATGGCGTGTGGGGTTTGGATATATCTCCATTCATATAGTTTGTTTTATTTCTTGTTCCCAACTTCCGGGGGGGATCTCACCCCTCACCCATCTAAGTAGCACATTTGCGTAGATGGCGGTGGCCCGTGAGTGGGTAGAGTGGGGGTTACTCTCCTCGCGTGGTAGACCATTAACCACGCGTCCTTGACAGGACGGCCCACGCGGTAGATGGGGGTGGGGTGTGTTTTCATGGGGTACGAGGGGGGGGGGGTGTACTCATAGTCGTGCATGCCGTAGTCGTTAGACCATTGACCTCGCATCCCTACAAAGCCGGGACGGAGCACGCCGGGTTCTCACCGGACCAGGTACGAGGGGGGGGGGCGTATCGACAGGATGGGAAGAACTATTTGTTGTTGTGCGGGTGGTGTACGGGGGATAGTCGTCTTCACTCAATCAAATAATAACATACCTGGACGCCCTAACCCTCGTTCGATGAGTGCCAAGTACCAGAATTCCACATGCCGCACAAGCCCTACCGTAACCCTCATACCTCACAGTTCTGTATACTCTGTCGTTTTATGCATCCCCAAGTTTCACGAAGCAAGGGGACACCGTCATGACGCTTACCGCCGACAAGGACGGTGTCCTCGAGACAGCACTGAATTACGGGCGGAATGTGGGCTTGTTCATAACGGACCCAAACGAGCGCGAAGGCATCATCACACGGGTGGAGCGAGCCTTCGAAGACCCCTGGAGAATGGGAATATTCATGGTGGGCACCCGAAGGATACTTGTTGTTGTGCAATAGCGACATGCATTGCAGCGTTCCCCTTGTCAGCACATCCCTAACACAGGTCCCCCCCCCCAGTGAGTGTAGGTAGACTTGCTCAACTTCCTTTTGCTTGGTAATGCGTCCGCTTTCCTGCCGTCGTTGGTATTTATTGTAGGAAAGTCGTGGGGAATACGTGCGATGACTGTGCTGAAAAGTTCAATACCATATAAATATATATGGATGTGTAGTCTACAAGTAGAGCGAGATATTACATATGCGTGCAGGTTACGCGTTCTTTAAGCCCACCAACCGCCGCTCCGGTCTTTCCTTTCTCAACTCCTGTATACTTTGCTGCTTCCAATCTCCAAAGCGGAAATCACCGGCCACCAACATCCACAAAGTCCGCCATGGCACGCTGCCGCTTGGCATTCCCCCGGAGAATACCCCGCGAGGTATCGTCGACCAAATCGACACCTGGACGAAAAATTTGGTTTTAGGGGGGAAGGATGAAGAAGGCGCTAGGATCCAAGCCATGGTTGAAGTGGCGTGTAAGGTGGCTCGTGACTTCCAGTGGGAAGTACGCCTGGACGTGAGTTTATTGCAAGAAGCTGCCTTGCATATTTGCAGTAGTATTGGCATGTGTATGTATGGATGTCGGGAGGTGGGCGGCCGTGATGGATTCGCCTCTCAGAAACAAAAACTTTAATCTGATAAAAAAAAAAAATCGCGGTCTCACCGAACCCTTGAATGAATGTAGGTAGCGTGCACCGTTTCATGTCGCAAACTCCCCAAACTAATTTGCGCAATATCTCCCTCGAATCTGTTGTCCAATTTGTACAGTGCTCTACCCTCTTGTTCGTTAGAACCATCTGCCTGCTCCTGTTCGTCTCAAAACTCGTCAAACCTCAACTCTGTGCGCATGTCGTGCCGCAGCCGCCGGAAGAGCTAGGCGTTCGTGCGGCTCTCTTCGCCCTGGATGCCCAGCGCTACAAGGTGGGCGCTTCCGACCTTCCCGTGTGGGGGGAGTACATCGTGTATGATTCGCGCGAGCAGGCCTATGCTTCGATTGAACCCGACGACGACGACGAAAACCTCCAGTACGTGCGACTCCTTCACGTCGCTGACACCCAACTGCTAAGGCGGATGTGCAAGGAGTCCGAAGAGAGCGTCGTGTCCGAGGACGCTGGCCTTTATCTTAGGGTTGCCACATCTTGCCCGGCGTTCTACGCCTTGTGGGATGAATCCGAAGATAACGTTGGAACCCACGAGGTTCGGAACAGGTGTACACGAACTGACTCGACGAGCAATCTGGTTGCGAAGTTCAGGGGAACCGGCTCTACTGAGTTCCCTGTGTTCCTCAAGGTGTGCCAGGAAATTGCTGCCGAGGGCCGGGGTCGGGTGGTACACGTCCAACCAGGCTTGTCTGTCGTTCGCCCTGGATCGTACAAATCGCCGGAAACGGAATCATCCTGCAACGACGAGGGCGGGAGTCCCTAGAGCTTGTTGTTTTCCATACAGAGGTAGTACAGAGAAGTCGACTACCGTTTTTTTTTCTTGCATTTGTTTTTTCGGCCACATGGGTAATGGCAATATAGAGATGGCCGTCTTCAAGGAACAATAATTGCTGTCTGTGTCGTTGGTGTGGAGACTGCTCCGGTACTAAAGGCAATAGGAGAGGGGAGGGGGTTGGGAGGGTGTACTCTTCTTTTTTTGGGGGGGGGAGGTACCGGGAAGAGCATGATTGAGTCTACTGAGGAACTCCCGAGTGCACCCTCGCCAGTTTCTCTCAGGGTGTATATTTTTTTCTGTTCGTTTCTTGCCCGTCGACTAATTTCGCATCGTTTCACATTCAAGTAGCAGCACGGTAGAACGAATTAATTGTAGGCGACGGACACACACCCGTTTCTTGGGCAGTATCAACGTGCAACGTCCCAACGGTATCGGTGTGCGGAATGATCTACTTTGTTGGACGGGCGTCGGTTTACCCATAGCGAGTGACGGAGTGTGGTGTGAAACGTATACGTTGTTCGAAATGCTTGGCGGCCACTGCCATCTCCTCGCTTCATCGTCCCTGTTTCTATGTGAGTGGACGATTGGTTCTTTCAATGGTACAAAAGTAAAAAAAAAAGGGAACTTTTCTTGTGTTGTTGGGTGGGCACTCTCTTCTACTGAAGAAGAGGGTTGGAGGGTTGGACCTTCCACACAAACGAAGTGGGTAACCGTACAAATTTAGTACGCGCCTCTACATGCATCACATTTAGACATTCGGTTGCTGTAAGACGACGGCAACGCTTCGTCTCCTGACGTTGCCAATGCTGTATACAGAGGCGTGTACAAACAGTCACGAATAACGTGCCTAGGATTACTCATCTCGCTGCCTCTCGACCTTTATCACATGCGGCTGCTTTCAAACCTGTTGCGACAACAGCAAGCACGAGGGGCGCTACAAACGCCGAACTCAGAACCTTCTGCCACACCACTGCTGATACTATTATTGATGCGCCGCTACCTCTCACTCTAGCATGCGGAGCGGGTGTGGTCCCTCGTGCGTGCTCCACCCTTCATGCCCCCGCGCAACAAACAGTTACCACCGAATCCTACGCCAACTTACGCCTAAAACAAAATAAGAGTATCCACTTGCTGCCCGAACGTGCTCCATACTTGGGAGGGAAAACGGCCTGCAATCCGATTGGTACGCACTTCTAATTATTATCCCCGCCCCGCCGCGTCGCCTTCTTTCGATCACGTGCAGCCCCAGACGTGGTCTCAAGCTTTCCCAAGGTACCGCCCCGACCCATGTTCCCCTGTCCTCCATTGCAAGCTGTTCCACTCCTGTGTAGCCTCTTTCCATCTCCCCTGTCCTCCATTCCAAGCGGTGGTCCAAGCAACGACGCCCCTGACCATGGAAGACGCGGCCAAACGTATCATCAGCTTAGACAAGGGGCATGGAGTGGCAGCATAGCAAAACAGAGCCAAACAAGGAGGAAAAGCGTGACGAGCACCACGACAAAACAAAATCTATCTCGTGACATTGCAACTCCTAGTATCGGTCACTGCTCCAGAAGGAGAGCTTAACTAAAGCAGGAACGACGTTTCACACCAAGAGTGACAACAGACAAAACTCATTGTGAGACTACACAGAAACCCCCCTCGTCAAATGGCGAGCGCACCGCAACCCTGACTAGTGATCTAGTGGTCATCGTGCTTATCAACAGGCAGTACAAAGTCGCGGAAGAGCGTCTGTACACCATGCTTCCGTTGTTGATATCGAATACCCCTACCTTCTCATCATGTAAAACACCAATACAAGTAGCCTACAGTAGTACAGCAGTTGTTGTGAGAGAGGCACCGTACCTGGCTCGCAAATAGAAGAAGTTGGCTCGTCTCCCTTCTTCTACTACAGCAGCAGTGAGTGCATCATGGGCCCTCCCAGATAGGCGACATCTCCCTTCTACAGCAGAAGTACATCATGGGCTCTCCCAGATAGGCGACCAAAACCAAGCTCGGATGACCCCCTGCTTGTCTTTAGGCAGGAACGCACTGCTGTTCTCGGACCCGGTGTTGTCTGACCTGTCCGCGGGGATCGAAGCAGTGCGTCCATTTCATCACCCTTGCCGAACGGTACCCGTCACCAACATTTGGTTCGACTCGTCGAACAAACAATCACACATGATTACGTCCATTTTAGCCACTCCGTCTGTGCAACGGACGGTGGTGGTATACTGCTGCTGCAGGTTCAGTTTCACGGCGGAGAAGGAAATACGGCAGTAGTTACTGCTGTACGACAACACACATAAAGAAGAAGACTACTACAATACCTACGCTGACAGAGGGGGGGCGAAGTCCTATGCATACCTACCTGCGTACACACGCTGTGCTCTTCTCCTCGCAACCCTTTCTGCCACTAGGTTTGCGCAGCTCTCTACTCCTTCGCCGCGTGCTGTGTGGAAGGTCAGCTACAGACAGGTCAAAGGCTTGCTCGCGTGTGCTGTTGTTGTTGTTGTGCGAGGGAGCACGTACACTTTGTTTATACATACATGAGGAGCGGTCGTTGCAAGGAAGGGTCAAAACAGAAGGAGGAGGAGGAGGAGGACATGCGACCGAAAAAAACAAAAGGTGGATAGACCACCGACCGGCACACGTTTCGAGAAAGAGAGAGTACAGGCAGAGCCACAATAGACCCGCACATGTATCAAGAGAGAGCGTGCCGACAGGGTCACGAGCAAATCAGGCAGGCGTTGCTTGTGGCGCGCCCTGCTCGGGTGGATGTCCAAACGAGATCGGCCTGTCCTTGATTGGGCTGACTTTTCGTTGTTGCCCCGACTGCGCTCTTCTTTCTTCTTCTTCTTCTTCTTCTCCATCCTACCCGTGATGATGCCCTGTATCTCTCCTTCTATCCCTACTGCTGCTGTACGTCTGTCTATCCACTACCAACGTGCTGTGTGTGTGTGTGTAGAGTAGGGCGTGCGTGAGCCGAGGGACAGCAGTCTCCAACATGTACGCCAGGAGCCACGACACACGTAAAGCTTTTTTTTTGGGTGTGTGTGTGACCGAGGGCTCGTTCTCTCTCCCTCTCTCCGACGTGGTGATTAGGTTTTTTGCCATGAGGCCGCGGTGCTGCCTACACGCGCCAAAGCAACGGCAACATGTCTACCATACACCAGAGCATGCGCACACCAGCGTAGGGGCTTACCAGTGCCCGTTTGGAGCGGCGGCCGATGAGGAAGTTTTTGGGGCGATTGGTCGTTTGGTGTCGCAGGCCGTGACGTGTTTGATTTGGTTTTCGGAATCAAATCGACGGTTTGGCGTCGGTTCGGGACCGTTCCTCAACGCGAAGTCCAGTTCTGAACGCGAAGTCTAAGTTTTCCCGGTTTGTTGTTGATGACGGTCGCTCTACGCCGTCGACGTGCGGCGTTGAGCTGTTGTGCTCTGTCGGAATGGCGACTTCTACGACGGCTGTTGATGGCCTCTGCCGACGCACATTATTGTGCTCTACGATGGGCGTTGAGGGCATCGGCGGAGGAAGCACGCTGAGCCCCTCGACGCGTGTTTATGTCGGTGGCGTTGGCAACTCGGTACCGGCGGTTGCTTGTGTTTGTGTCGTTTCGTCGGCGGTTGCTGCCGCGATCACTTGGATCGGTCATGAGTTGGGGTGTACCGTGCGTGGTAAAGCGCTGGGTTGCAGTGTGGTAGGGTTGAGCGCTAGAAACCTATTGGTGGGGCTGGACTTGTGAATGACGTGGGTGTCATGTTTCGGAATCGTTAGGAAGGCCCAGTAAAAACAGTCAGATTTTCCCGATTGCTGTTTTGGTGTCATACTGCTTACTTCGTCAGTTGATGCTGATGTGCACCGAAAGTCGCGTCATACGAGCCTTTTTCCGTCCATGGCGTCCGGCTGTTTCAACCTGATAGTATTACATGTTTGGGACACTCTGACGCACGACCATGGTTTTTGTTGTCGTTTGCAGTGCGCATGGACTCCAACACGTACTCGGTCTTTCCTGTAATGCCGCAGTACGCATCATCCTCATCGATCGGGTGTCTGGTGTGATGGCAGCTGATCGAACAATCACTGCAGCTGTCCCCAAAATATGCCAATCTTTGCGGGTACATCAAAGAAGAAAGCCGTTTCAATTGGCAGCGCCTGCGACACGTTTTTGGGTCTTCTGGTGGAGAACTACGGTGTAGTGTTGTGATGAGTTCGCGTAATCACTCGTGGTGGTATGTTCAATGGGTCGGACGCCGGAGAACCACGAACTGGTGACAAACGTCACAAATTGTCGAGGGCGATCGGTAATAATAGGGTGTTTGCGGTTTGGTTTTTGGATTCGAACCCAGAAGTGCGGAAGAAGTCCGGCGTGTATTAACAAATGTGAAGTACAGGTTACCGTCTTCTACTTTTTCAAGTTTTGTCATCCTATGTGACGTCACCAAGTGGTACATCTTGCCCTTTTTTTTTATCCTCATACAAATATGCACGTATGGAACAAGCATCTCGTTCTCGCCCGTCCGTCCGTGTACGGGTAGGTCTACCAAAGATGAAATGCACAGACGCGGCGCAGTGCAACGAATATTTATTCAGAAACGGAATATGTCGACGAAATTCCCTTACAAACATGGAGAAGGTGGGCATCGTGAAGTTGGAGCTTTCCTGCGTCTCCGGGGTAAAATCGTAAAAAAAAAACAAAAGCGGAACGTGGACTTCGTACAGACCCACCGGTCTCCGGCAGTGTCAAAGAAAAATGCCAACCTGAAATTGTCCTGCTGTGAAGCAAAAACAGTTATCGAGTTATCTACGTATGTATGCATGCACGCATTTTTTTTTTCTGTCGTTGTTGCACGGACACTTGCTTGCATATAGTCACTGCTGTATGTATCGGACGGGGTAGTGCGTGGAAGATGCTGTCACAACACAGCTAACTCCACACTCTTACGACTATGTACAGTCGGCGTCTCGTCGATACGATAGTCGCAGGTGGGCATGATGAAGGTCGACCCGTCCTGCGTCGTTCGCTGTAAAATGATAAAAGCGAAAGTTGGACTGCGTAAAGATACGGCGGTCTTCTCGGCAGTGCCAAAGGAAAATGGAAAAATGCCGCAGGGGAGATAGATGTCCCTATATGCTGTCTGGGAAATCGTAGACATACAGGTAGCTTTTTCTGACGCTATGAATTCATTGCTATTCTGTCTCTGACTCTTTTCTATGACAGAGATGGATTCGTTGTGTCATATTAAGAAAAAAAAAATGCATCATGTTGCAAAAAAAAAAAAAAGGTGAGCGGGATAATAATAAATAGAACACCGTATCCTCTGTTGTTGCAGGCACGTTTGCTTGCACAACCAACCCGGAACCCAAACCACTCTTGTCTTCCGGCGTAGAAGACTCCAATCGACGCAAGCACCGGTAGGAGAGTGCGTGCAAGATGCCGTGACAGCACAACTCCACTCTCCTACAACATCTATGCATTGTAGTAGTACTGCTGTCGTCCGAGCACCATATATGTGGAAGATCTCGGAGGGGTCCTCCCGCGCGGTGACGACAACGTCGCGAGAGCTCTGCTTGTGTATCTGTCGTCGATACATGAAGCAGCCGCACGACACAAGAACGGATGTTTTGCATCGCATTGTAGTATGGTTCGCCGTGGCAGGAAGTATCCCATCCAGTTGGTCTGTAGCAAAAACACAGCAGCACGGCGGTAGTCGAGCTATGCATGCAAATGTTTGCTGTGGCTGCAGGTATACTTTTGCCTCCACAACCCGAGAATCCCACTGCTGTATCTCGACCTACAAGACTCCACACAACAAACCATCGCTGGCAGAAGTGCGTGGAAGATGCTGTCACAGCACAACGAAGTCGACACTCGTACAACTTTTATGTACAACAGTCGGCGTCTGGTCCATACCGCTGTACAAAACGATTATCAGAGCCATTTTGGTTTTTTTTTCATAGTAATACACAGTTTCGGTCTGGGGCTCCAAATTTGCTGAGATAAGGAAGCATATTTGAGATAAGAAAGTTTCCTGGAAACTTCCTGCAGGCGAATATTTTCCGACTTAAGGCGGCTTCATGTGATTGGCTGTGGGACGACAGTCACCCAACGAACTTCCCCTGTTCGCAGGTACTACTTTGTTGTGGTGCGCTGCGTGACAGCTGCACCCTGATCACCGCGCCCACTGCTGTTGAGTGTGCGTGCATGCATGCGTGTGCGTGTCTGTGTTGCCCCCTCAACCCCAGCACACGAACTCGCACCAGAACAGCGACAGGAAGTACACATACTGCCCGGCAGCCCTGTACGAAGTGCTGTGAAACGCATTTCAAGCGTTGGGGAGAGGGCGTTTTTTTGGGGGCGGGGGCACATCGAAGTCAAACACGCTCTCTCAAGTAGAAGCAGAGAATGCTCTTGCGGCGCGTCACCAGAAGGCAACTGCGTGCTCTTGCTCCTCTCTGCCCTTTGCTGGCGGTGCTGCCATCTCCTCTACGTCGTCGGTTGCCGCGGTTCGTTCCGGCGCTCTTTCTCCCCCTTGCTTCAACCTGTGTGTGACGGGCGCGTGTTGCTGACCTAAAGCGCGCAACAACCACCCCCAACTTGGTTTTCTGACCGCGCAGCCTTCCCCTTTCTGTGTTGGTGGCGCGCCAACTTCAGGGCCTTTGCGCTGGGCGCTGGGTTTTATTTAGGCGGCCGCTGGACATGCTCTTGCAGACTGTGTGTGTGCGTATGGATGGGTGGTGCCTGATGATGTGTTGTGTGTGGTGCCTGATGTGTTATTCCAAAGAAAGCTGCTAAATCGAAAAGTTGGCAAAATTTTCCACAAAACGAGCCTCCCTCCGCTGTTAAATCTGATTATTTTCCCCTTATCTTGGGTTCTGGCGAGACTGTCGGGAACGATCCTCAGAACGATGGCTTAACTCAAAATATATTTCCTTATTTCAGCTTTTTTTCGGTTCCGAAACTGTCTAATAACAAGAAATGTATCACGTCACGACGATCATCCTGTGAGTATAGGCCTAACTACAATTATGTCGGAGACCTGAGACGCAAGAGTTCAATCTTTGTTGCACTCTAAAGGCAAGACATTTTTTTTCGGTGCATCAGTTCGCGGTCGCGTTGAGACTTTTTTTTTCGTCGGCTGTTGCCCGCTGCAGCGGGCCAGTCTCAAATCACAGCGCCCCTGTCGCGAGCTGGAATCTCCAAAGGCGAGTAGAGTTCCAGCACGGTCAATGCACGCAACCACTCTTTAGTCATTGAGCTAGAGGTTGCGGCGCGGTACATCGGTTTTAATTGTTTTCAAATGGGGTTTAAACAGTTTTTTCGGCCGTCTTCGCCGACGTGGGCGTGCCACTTTCACGATCACAGCGCCCCTGTCGCGAGCTCTAGACTCCAAGGGCGAGCCGAGTTACAGCACCGTGAAGTACGGCTAAAACTCCTGCATCCGGCCGCGTCTACGCAAGGGATTTCAAGGGACTGTGATCTCTAAAGAATCACGCAGCTCATTGGACGAGATTTCGGAGAACGTCAATTCATCAATCATGACACATACTTGAAGTACAAGCATGCATGCATGTAGTACCTAGCACAGATTTTTTTTTGCCGCATGGTCTCATCTATCTGTAGATAGATATCGACAGACTGTCCGTACTATGTGGTATGCGTTGTAGGTACAGTAGTAGTGCATGCATGCATCCTGTCACCTTCTCTAGCGTAAGCAATGCGAACTGGAGTAGTATGTATGTGCATCGTGTATTGTCACCGCGCGGATGGTTACGTACTACGTATATGCCACACACACCCTCCAAGATGCACGTATTCTACAGCTGTAGTAAGGAAGATTGGACAACTGTAGAATGACTGTTGTTGTTTGTGGTACGCCACAACTAACTTTAGATTGCTTTGTTTTGAGCTTGAACATGCACGAAAATCTCACGGCATAATCAATTGCTGCAAGTGCTGCAAGGTTGGAGGCGGATGTCTTCTGTAATACTGTGAACACTGCTGTTGTTGTACTGCTGTTGTTGTATTGAAGGTGCAGCTGTAGACTGCGCTATATCGTATATATACAGTTAAACAAGAGAGATGAACTTTTCGTGATACCACACCGTTTCATGGAATAATTGCTGGAAGTTTGTCAGAAGTTCGAATATTTGCTGGAAGTTTGTCAGAATCTGTGCAGAGTGAATGAAAGAGTGCACATTTCGTCGAATGTTCCGAATTTCCTCTCCAAGGTAGTCAGAATTTAGCCTGTCTGTAAAGCGTGAAAACGTGCTCCAGCCCCACCGGCCCCACCCGGTCACTCTCATTTTCGACTCCCCTCTCATTCCCGCATCGACCTTCAGCTGCAACAAAACATGAACGCCCTCTCCCGTCGCTCCCCAGCAAAGCGTAAGTCCACCCAGTCAGAGAGTCGTAGTGGAGAGTCCCGCCGCCCTGTACAAAAGACCGACCCCAACTGGCCTTGCCCCGGGCCCGACTGCGACGACGGCGGTCACCTTTAGCTCATTAACAAGCGCGACGGTAAAGGCAAGTTTGCCCCTTGCGACCGTAGCAACAAGCGCGACAAGGACGCAGTTGTAGCGTATCCTGCGTATCCTGCACCATCCTCACCCCGTCGACAACGTACCCCAAGCCGTGCCAGCTCTGCCTCGCCCCGGTGGGAGGTACTAATTCGCTCGGGATTCAAACCGAACAGGTCAACAGCCGCGGCTACAAAGGTAAAAGCAATTTCTCTCTATCAAGGAATGTCCGCCTGTCTCCACAACAATGCCCTTTTTGCTTGCTGTTGTTGTCAGAGTGGAATACTATCCACGCGGTGTGACGTCTTTACGCTGGTGCCAACTCGTCCGACGGCAAGAAGTTCAAGCACGTCACCGAATGCGGATAACACGCAACACGCATAACTAGCAAGATCTCGCAGACGAAGACGTGCTGGAACCTGAACGGAACGTCGACGTCGCAATGCAAACAATAACACACAACACGACTCAGACCCTGAACTCGATATGATACGTCAACATTTTAGCCAAATGAGGAATCGTGCACCAAGTTTACCGGCACCGAGTCTAGACAGCCATCGCGGTGATGCTAACAACCAAATACGCCTTCGAGTGCAAGACATTGACTCGCAATCGGGACGCCTCTAAAACACACGCATTTGGATGATCCACAAAATATCACATGTTCTCACTCCAATGCTCAACTTTGGAAAAAAGAAAAACATAAAATCGCTGTAACAAAGGCAAGTCAGATATCCATCCTCTCAAATCTATCCCCCACCATCTTATTGCGCTGTTTGAAAGTACTAAATTCATTTCTGCTCAAAGAAGGTACACAGGGATTTTCGGATTTACTGCATTAGGCGCAGGTGGTATTTAAAGAATGACATGGGATGAACCGCCAGCCCCTTCAATGCTCAATGCTCACCTTGCATGGACGTGCTTACAACCGCATATTCGACCTCCAACAACATTCATTATGAGAACTATTCCGTGTCGAACAACTCGAGGTTTTACATATACGATTCTGAATTCACACAGAACATTTCATCTCTTAAATTAGACGCAAACATCGCGACAACTTTACTAACGCATGTATGTGCACAACAATATTCCGTGGGCACAACACAATACCGATCTGCTGTAAATAGCATAATTAATCAACCTAACGCCCACCACGCTGAATCCGCGGACCCTGCGTACATTGAGTTCGCTGAAGTAAGCGGAACAAACGACGGACCCGTTGTAGGTGAAAAGGTTTCAGCACCGGAAATTGCAGCTTTAGTCTTCACATCAGGCCAGGAAAACAGCGGATCACGTGCTGTAGTAACTTATCCACGTGACAGTCCGGACGACAAGCCTAGCTAGGTTCCTGCCCCTGTGGAGTGCAGCGTACGAATCTCTTCAGTTTCCGATGCTAATGCTCCACGGCTACGTTCTTACCGGCGCAAGAAAAGAGAGGCGACCGTAGCTTGCATCTCTTTTTCGTTCGCACCGGGCGAAGCTAGACAAAAATTCACGTACACGCGACTCTTTTGGCTTCATGTTACACCGGGAACGGCACATTTCTCAAATACAACGCGAACATCTTCACACCGTTCATTCGGTCACCCTGCGGCTTCATGCCCTTGGTATGCAGTGCACAGCCTTCACACCTTCCCTTTAAGCCTACTACTGAGGACGAGGGCGCCTCGGCGCCCGAAGTCCGGAGCCCTTGTATATATAACATGAAGATTGTTTCTTTTCCGTTGATGCACATGCGCATACCCATGAAGAAACAAAATGTGAAGTCTTCCCGCCGTGCGGACGCAAACACGCACATCAGGGAGGCACGCATGAGGCATGCACCTGGCGGCGAGCGCATCACACATCACACCGTCGAGCAGCACGACCAGCAGCGTAGACATAGGATTGATTGTGACAAGATAGATAGATGGCAAATATTGCATAAGGCTCACAACTTGCCCGCCACATTCGTCAAGTGACAGCAAAAGCAGTCTACATATATATACATTGTATCATACATCGCGGGACATTATCATCATGGTTTTATCTACATACTCACAGGATGGTCGTCGTGACGTGATACATTTCTTGTTATTAGTCTAGTATGGAAAAAAAGAAAATGATGGCTCGATTTTGTATTTCCACAGCAGTATGGACCAGACGCCGACTGTACATAGAAGTCGTACGAGTGTCGACTTAGTCGTGCTGTCACAGCATCGTCCACGCACTTCTGCCAGTGCTGGCTTGTTGATTGGAGTCTTGTAGGTCGATATACAGCAGTGGAATTCTCGGGGTGTGGAGGCAAAAAAGTGAACCAGAGCAAAAAATGCATGCATAGCTCGATTACTGCTGTGTTTTTGCTACAGCAGTAATGACTAGACGCCGAACGACGTCCGCGTACTACGGCAACGACCTAACTGGATGGGATACTTCCTGCCACGGCGAACCATAGTATAATGCGATGCAATCATCCGTTCGTGTGTCGTGCGGCTGCCACATGTGTCGACGACAGGTACACGTAGAGCTCTCGCCATGTTGTTGTCGTTACCGCGCAGGAGGACCCCTCGGAGATCTTCCACATGGTGCTACAACGACAGCAGTACAACTAGCTGTACATCGATGTCGAAGGAGAGTGGAGTTGTGCTGTCACGGCATCTTCCACGCACTCTCCTACCGGTGCTTGCGTCGATTGGAATCTTGTAGGCCGAAATACAAGAGTGGGTTGGGTTCGCGGGTTGTGGAAGCAAACCTGCCTGCAACAACCGAGAAGGCGGTGTTCTATTTACTACAGTATCCCGCTCAACTATTTTTCTATTTGCGACATGTGGTTGCATATTTCTTTGCCACTGCCGAAAAAGACCGCTGGATCTTTACGCAGTCCATCTTTCGCATTTCCACCGAACGACGCAGGACGGGTCTACCTTCATCATTGTTGTTGTTGTTGTTGTCTTCCCATTAAAACCGTTCCGATCTGTCCCTATCCAGTACCTTCATATATCCGTACTGATCCAACACTTGACGCTGTCGATTCCCATGGTCACAGGCTAACTTACCCTAAAAAGGAACGCCCAAACAAACTGGCCCCGAAGGGTCCACAACTCAATAGAAATCAACGACAGATATTCTGGAGTCCTCCGCTCCCTCTGCGCGCTATGCGAGGTAACAACTGAGACTAGGAGTCAGCATCACGGACCAGAGAGAAAGAGGTACACCCCCTTGGTTCAATCTTGGTGCTTCACACGCAAGCAGAGACAAGGCCATCTGACCCAGAAAAATAGAGAAAAAAGAGCGACAAAGAGAAAAAGAGAAAAATAGAAAAAATATAAGGAAACAGGAATAAAAGATAATCATTCCACGACGCAAACGTCGGCGTCTCCATTTTTTTTTTGTTCCCTTCGCACTCCTTCCTTGCGGCGGTTTTCACACCGACTTCGAACGTGGGGTGCAATTTCCTCTCTTCGTACCTTCCTCGTCGGCCTTCTCCATCGTTATGTGCATAATGTATACCTCGATTTTTCGGCTTTTCGATTCCGATAGACAAGACTACGGACTGACATGTCCCTTTCACCCCCGACGGGACCGCGCGCTCGTTGAGTGCCGAAATTCTTCACCACTTCCTTGCCTCTCCCAACACCGTCCCTTCTTCCCGCCCCTACAAATCCTCTCCCCGTAGCAAGCTCATAGAGGGATCCGGACAACCCTTCTTCTTCCTCTTTCCTTCCTTCCGGACACTCACCACCATCCGTCCTGGATGTTGGCCCCCAGCCCCATTGGGGGGCGGGGGTCCAATCCTTAACCCGTATGTTCTACATACGCTCATCATGAGGCCTTTTTGTACGGGGGTGCGTGTACTGTAGTGGGCTATGCGTAATCTAGCCTCAGATGCTCCTCAACCAAACGCACGCTATGTGACAGAACGCCCGCTTGGCAACGTGGGTTTGGGGAGACTGTCTCGAGACAGCAGGCACACATTGCTATTCGGTACGTGACACAATATAACACATCCCCTGGGCAGTATGTTCTACGAAAGCCGTGTACACACATTCGTGCACACCAACACAAGTCATAGAATGCTTCGAGACAGCAACCGTCTGCCCGGAAACGTCCACACAGATGCACATACTACATGCACACATACGGTGGATATATGCGCTCGTTGTAAAACGATGTATACGTGCGCTGCGTGTAGGACGTTCTGCAACATGCTTCACTCACACGGGGATACGGAATGACGTACTTCTAAGTACTTCATGTACAGGGGCGTATGTGCTCGAACGCCTACAATGTTTCCAAACAATAGGCGCTCGTACAGCGGTGCCGTATAACGTATGTGCATGCGCACATGTTCTCGAACCTGAAATATCGACGTCGTTTGTATGGAACCGTGTGCATACTTGCATGCACGTATGGGTTCGCATGCGCGACGCTGTGCAGCGTCCCGAAAGGCTACAGTCGTCTACTCGGACACTTCGCAGAAGGCTCCTGCACTATCTTTGCCTTAACGGGATGCTAGTGTACGTACGGTGTCCTTTTACTGAACGTGTCCCGGGTGCAATGAAGGCGCTTAGTTTTGGCTACCGTCGTACTCTTTAGTAGGTTAGCCTGAACCCGAGCGCAAACAAAATAAATTGAAGTCGCTTGCAGGGTGCCCTGCTACTGATTGTTAGGCTGGCTTCGGCCACCGTCGCACTTTCAGTACATTAGTCGGATCCGGAGCGCAAAATAATGAAAATCGCTGTTATTGAGTGTGTGGCTGATTTCGGCCACCGCCGCAATCTTAGTCGGATCCGGAGTGCAAATAAATACTGCTTGACATGATGAGTCGCTTGTACGGTGCCCTGCTACTGAGCGTGCGACTTGTTTCGGCCACTGCCACACCGCCGGTAGGTAGGCTGGCTTCGGCCACAGCCGCGCTTATGCCACCGTCGCACTCTTAGTAGATTAGTCGAATCCGGAGTGGAATAAAAGTCGCTCGAACGGTGTCCTGTTACTGAGCTCATGGCTAGTTTCCGCCACTGTCGAACGCTCGGTAAATTAGTCGGATCCGGAGTGTAATAACGATTCTTACCCTAACCTTAACCCTAACCTTTGTGGCTAGCTTTGGCCATCGCCACAAACTCAGTAGGTTAACCGATCCGGAGCGCAATAATAGTCGCTTATACGGTGCCCTAGCTACTGATCGAGGCCGGCTTCGGCCACGGTGTGGTAGTTGTTCTTCCGTCCGCCTCGGGAAAAGCGCAATGGACGTACCGAACATAGCGTAGGATTCGATAGAAAGAGAATAACACGAGGTGGTTCCACACCGCCGATGCCACCCATGCATGTCGGCGAATACCGTCAACGAGCACATATGCTGTGGGCTAACAAACCCGCACCCGACAGACCCTTTCTGCATCGCTACCCACATGCCTCCCCCCCCGCATCTGTACCAGGAAGTCCCGTTTGTATTTTTCTGTTCTCTTATTCTGTCGGGGGGTGGGTGGGGGGGAACCACAACATCGACATCATGAATTGGTCTCAACATTTATATACTCTTGCGCGAACAGACGTTTCTGCACTCTCTACACAAATACCCGTATCCGTCTCCATAAAATCTCGGGGGCTTTCAAGAGGTTGCGTGTACGCTATCTCTGTTCCCGATGTGTCCCTTACTACGCTCATGCAAGACGGTTGCGCCCGTATCGATGACAGCGCCAACGTACGTCACACACACGCTGCTCGTCTTCCGTTCGGACAGTTTGTAGAATGTGGAGGAAGTTGCTGAAATTATATGGAAGAACAATGGAGATTGCGTCCGGATTGTCGTGTGAAACTTTATGGCACGTGCTAGAAAGCTCGAGACTTGTGATGGTGAACTGCGCCCTAGATCCGTGAAAAAAACCCGACGACCATGAACCTGTATACAGGGTTCCGATAGCCCACGTCCTAAACTGCTGTTTGACGGTCCATGTTCTAAAATGGAAGTTTATTCGTCGAACAGACAGAATAAAATGGCGTTCATTGGTGGAACAGTTTCGGATTGTAGCTGCATTAATTGTTCGGAAATCTGGGGTCACGAGGGGAAGAAATTCAAAACCCGTCCCTGTCATTCCTTTGAGAAGGGAGCGCGAAGTGGTGCAGCATGCCGAGAAACGAGCGGAAGCTGCAGACCGCGCGAAGAGAAGGAAGGACAGCAGTGGCCGTGCAACGTAGGAAGCGGCAGTATAGCAAAAATGGCAAAGAAGGACGGGACAAGGAGCACTGGAATAGAGCTCTGCGCCACAGCAGGCCCTTTCCCGACAAAAGGTGCCAGTGCCTCTTCTCTTGTTAGACAGCAGTCATGTTCATGAGGAGGAAGGAGTGCCTTCCAACATGACTCGCGCGTCGTGACCTGCTACTGACCTTCCCGCGTGCACCCATGCTACTCACGCAAAGCCTCTGATCCTTCCCCATCGACTCTAGATATACACAGGGTACTTCTGGGGTGGTTGAGGTTACTGCTGTAGAAAGAAAAACACACAAAAAATAATGTCAAGATGCATCTCGTTCCAACTCGCCGGCGAATGGCGATAGCTGGTACCGCTCCAGACGTGCTCAGTATTGCGTCCTTCGACTTCCAGAATTTGTCTCTGAAACAGCGACAGCAGCCACAGCACAGTGCTGAGGCGCTGAAACACGGAAACGGAGGAAAAAACAAACAATAGCGTCGCTAAATATTTCAGCAGGGGAGCGTGTTATCATGCGTATGCGCGCTTGCCGTTTCCTACTGACAGCAGATACTGTTGAGGCAACAGCACTGTCACTGCAGTTGCTGTACAGCTATTCCTTCAGCTGTGGCTACAAAGTAGCTGGCATGTGATGCGAGGTTAGGTAGGCAAACACACAGAGTGATATTATTATCCACACAGACGCCCAAGCTGTCTTCACCTGACGGTTACAGACTTGGCAACGCCTTCACAATACCGCATAAACCCATGCAGTAGAATAGAGTCGTTCTTGTACCGCAATTACTCCAACATGTCCTCTCAAGAACTACGTCATTCTAGTACCAATGCATCAGATCCAATTCTCTCTCAATGTCCTCTCGAAAACAATATCCATGTCCTCTCGAAACAATGCTATCTTAAGAACTTCTGTCTCAATATCAATTGTTTTGCCTTTCTCAGCTGCGTTGCATCAGCAGCGATTTATTTTCCTTCGACACAAATCTCCCGAATTTTCTTCTAACATATACACACACATACACCATCCAACCCTCAAGACATAAAGTCTGATTACGAAGAAGAGGGGAGGTGATCAAACTCCTAACAGCATGCCACGGGCGCGGAGAAACTCCGACGGGTTTAGCCCTTTCGTAAAAATGTCCGCTTTCTGAAGCGACGTCGATATTTGCTTCACGTCTACGACTCCATCAGCTACCAGCGACCTTACGTGGTGAAACTTTACGTCAATGTGCTTCGTCCTTGGGGTGATACGGAAGCTACGAGTTAATTTTAGAGCTCCCGAGTTGTCCTCCCACACCACGGTTGCTTCTTCCTGAGTCTGATTTATGGTGTCCAGCAGGTGGCGGAAGTACTTGATGATGTTGCACCCCTTCGACAAAGCCACGAACTCTGCTTCAACGGAAGAGGTCGCCACCACCGTCTGCTTGGATGATGTCCATTCCACCGGTCCACCAGCGAAGTACAACACGACTCCCGTGGTGGAGTAGCCCTTGTCTAGGTCGCCTGCAAAATCTGAGTCGACAAACGCCGTAATGACGTTTCCATCTCCGGCGTCCTCGCCGTAGCGTACACCGATTGATATCGTACCTTTCAGGTACCTGAGTACGCGTTTGAGTTTCTGCATCGCCCTCGGACCTGGTTTCGCCATACTCCGCGTCAGAACCATTACGGAGTGAGTAATGTCGGGCCTTGTGCACCTGCTGAGATATAGAAGCGAGCCTGTGGCGGAGCGGAAATATGTGGTATCCTCCGCTGACAGCACCTCGTCCTCCAAGACGGACACCGGTCCAGCCTCAGACGGAGATGTCGTCGGACGCGCGTCGGCCATGCCGAACTTTGTCCAACACTGCGTTGGTATACGCTTCCTGTTCCAAAAGAATCGTCCCTGCGGCTCTGTCTCGGTTGATTCCCATACCGAGTAGGAATCTGGCTCCTCCCAGGTCCACCGTTTCGAAACGCTCATTCAGCTGATCGACTATGCTCAGCACTTTGTTCTCGCCCTCCCCGGTCAGCATAATGTCATCCACATAAACGAGAAGGAGCACATCTCCGTCGTCCAGGATGTACAAGCACGGTTCAGCGGTGCTCTCAACAAATCCGATCTTCAGGAGAAAGTCGTGCAGAGTGCCCCACCAGCCTTTTGGGGAAAAACGCAACCCGTAAAGCCATGCTCTGAGCTTCCAGACTTGCCTGGCTCTCCCGCTGTCGCACGAGAATCCTTCCGGGGGAATGACGTACACTGGTTTCGATCTCGGTTCCATCCTCGCGTGGAGGAACGCCGTCCTGAGGTCGGCTTGGCGAAGAACAAGTCCATTCTTGGCTGCATGCGCAACTATCAGATGGACGGCTTGGAGAGACGCTACCGGTGCAGCATTGTCGGTTCCGGTCTCAGCTTCGTAAAATCCTTGCACTACGATTCTCGATTTCTGTCGCACAGCGATGCCGGCCTCGTTGTACTTCCATTTGTAGATGTATTTTGACGGGATGATTTGAGCATCGCACGGGGGATCGACCCACTCATAAACGTCGTGGTCTAGCAAGGAGCGATTCTCCTCCTCCATGCTTTTCATCCATCCAACAGCATCTGGTCCGTTGACCGCTGCGCGGTAGTTCGGTGGATCGGCGGGCATGTATCCTAGTTGGCCAGGTATCCCTTGACCAAGGTTCCCGATCCCACCTCCGATCACCAGCGCGTATTCCGTTTCGAACACCTGCTCCGTCGTAAACAGGTTCAGACGGTCCCGCGGCCTTGTCGTACGACCGCTTTTGCGCACCGCGGGTGGTTCTTCGTCCGGTCCGTCGTTCGTTTCTGCTAGTTCTGGTTCCTCGTCTTTTGTCTCGGCCCCAGTAGTGATGATGCCGGGCTGGAAAATCTGGCCTTGTTCGGGAAATGGGTCAGACCCGTGCATGGGGCGGGCGACGTCGCGGGCATCTACCTCGCGGAATGACACTTCAGCAGAGTTTGTAATTTTGAGTGGTTCCGCCGGGTCCCATAGCCGCCACGTCTTGCTGGTTGTATTGTATCTCACCATGTAATACTTCTTGGCCCTGGCAGAAAACTTATCGTTTCGCGAGCGAGCTTCTACGTGTTTAAACGCTACAGACCCCCACTCATGCATGTGCTTCAAGCTGCCGAGTGGTTTGTCCTCCCAAACCTCAAGTGGTGCTTTGCCGTCCAGGACGTCAGTAGGTGTGCGGTTCTTGATGTAAATGGCGGCCTTCACGGCTTCCGCCCACAGTTGACGCGGTAGGTGCGGAGCTCCAAGCATGAGACTACGTGCTGCACCGATGACGGTCCCGAAACCGCGTTCGGCGACAGCATTCCCTTGAGGGACGTACGGGGGGCTTGTCTCCACAGCGATCCCGAAGGACCGACACATTGCTAAGAACCTACCCTTGAAGTCGGCTGCGCCATCGCAATGGATTTTCCCGATGCAGATGCCCTCGGGATCGGCGACTTCTTTAATCAGTGTTTCGAGCGCGTCAGTCACTCCATCCTTTGTCTTCAGGGGAATGCCCCACCGCATGCGAGATTTATCGTCGGTGAACATTACGATATGCTGACATCCGCTATACGATGGCACACCATGTTTTCCCCACAGGTCGAGATGCATAAGCATCATTCGCGTCAGTGAACGGGCGCGGCCAACCGGGGGGTGACTCGCCTTCTTGCTTTTGGATACATCGCACACTTCGCAGTCACCTGGTTGAGTGTTGGTGATGAACTTGATGCCGGTGCCTTCCTTATCCGAGAGCTGCTTCAGGGCGCGCGCATTGCAATGTCCCATCCTCCGGTGCCAGACACCGGCATCGGTATCGGCACGGAAAACCAGCGGAGAACTAGGCAGGTCGAGATTCAGGTCGTCCAGGATGAGATTCACGACGTACATTCGAGGCACCTCTGCTGTTGATATGGGGAAAGACAGGTTCCGGCTTCGCAGGGCCGGAGGTGCCGAAAGTAGACCCGTCTTCACCCCCTTCTCATCCAACGCTCCGACAGAAAATATGTTTGCTCCAAGATCCCGCACAAGCAGAACCTCCAATTCTATCGGGACGGGTTGACCTTTGTCATTCTTGAGTTTGAACTTCAGCGTACCTTTCTTGGTGGCGCTGGATGTGCCGCACGAACCCTTGATGCGGACGTCGCAGTCAACCAAGTCGACTACATGTTGTGAGACTGGGCTCTCGCCGCTTACCATGTGTCCCGAAGCGGCGGTGTCGATGAACACCCTCGTATGCTCGGCGGGCGCTGTCTTGTCCACTGCACGAAAAACGTTGGTGTACGCGACCAGCTCCTCATGCTGTATCGCGGCAGGCGGGTCCATTTCCTGCTCGTAGGAGGCAGCAGGCTCCTCGGTTTCCTCTGCTGTGGCAGGCGCAATCGGCACCTGCAATGGGACAGCACGTTCTAACAATGGTAGCGAAGCTGTGGCAGGCGCAGCCAACACCTGCCCTACATTGACATCGGACGCCTCCTCAGGGGTCGATGCAGCAGGCGCAAACGGCACCTGCTCGGGATCGCCTATGGCGATGTCGAACGATTCCAGCGTGAGGTCGACCTCGCGCGCGTGCGTGAGCCACGCCTGTGTCGTGGCTTCCGCGATCGTGTTGACCTGCTGCTGCTGCTGCGGTTGCTGTTGTTCACGGTTCGAAAACCGCGTGGCATTGGAGGCGCGAAGCGGGCAGTTCGTCCAGGTGTGTTCCGTAGAATTGTGACAGTAACTGCATAAGCCGTCCCTGTCGTACCCGCGTCTTTGCTGTGAGTGGTTTGGCCGTCCAGAGGGCCGGTTGTCGGAAGACGCACCACCAGCTCCGTTGCCAGAAGTTGCGCCGCCATGGTTCTGGTCGTTGCTGTTGTTCCCCCTCGACGACCCGTTGTTACGGTTCGACGAGTTGTTCCAGCTGCCACGTCCGCGTCCACCGCGCTGCGCGCGTCCACGACCATGATGACCGCCGCCCTTACGGAAAGAACGCGCTCCACCGTGTGTGACGGTATTCAGCGCACGGCTGCTGCTTCCGGACGCGTTCTTCGAGGCAACTTTACCACGAATGTGCATCGCGTGGAACGAAGTGGCTCGGTCGGCGACCTCCTCGAAGGACAAGACGCTCCCAGCAGCCTGGCCGCACAGCAGCCCTGTCTTGAACTCTTTGTAGTGGTCGTCCGGCAGTGCTTTCAGGAAAGCGAACGTCTTTCGGTGGTCAGCCACCGTTTCGTTATACACGGCTAGCTCCGTGCAGATCCGGCGCATGTCTTGAATAACATTGGCCGGATCAAAGTCGTGGTCCGCAGTAACTGCCAAAGATATGAACTTCTCGTGCAGCTCCTGCGTACGGTATACCCCAGCGGCCTGGTACTTTCGTTCCAGGGCGAGGAATGCTCCACGACCGTCTCCGTTGTAGGAAGACCCGATAGGCGCGTATGCCTGCACAGTCTGTGAGGCCGCGCTCTGGTAGCCCCCGGTTTCAGATGTAGCGAGCATCAGCCGGGTAAAGATCTGTCCGTTCTTGTCCTGGTATCCTTCCAGGGCAGTTTGGTATGCCAAAGTCTGGTTTGGCGTAGCGCTTGGTCCAGGATCCGTAGGGGCTTTCTCCACTCCCAACAGAACCTTGTGCAGCTTGTCCTCCATAAATAAGGAGGTCTGCAGAGTTCGCCAGCCGACGTAGTCGCCTGGGTCACCACTGAACTTGGCGAATCCTCTTCGGATCTCGCCTGACGAGCCGGTAGCCATGCTTACCGACGCTTGTGACTCTGGTGTACTAGCTCGAGCAACTCGAGGCTCAAAACCTGTTGAGGCAACAGCACTGTCACTGCAGTTGCTGTACAGCTATTCCTTCAGCTGTGGCTACAAAGTAGCTGGCATGTGATGCGAGGTTAGGTAGGCAAACACACAGAGTGATATTATTATCCACACAGACGCCCAAGCTGTCTTCACCTGACGGTTACAGACTTGGCAACGCCTTCACAATACCGCATAAACCCATGCAGTAGAATAGAGTCGTTATTGTACCGCAATTACTCCAACAGATACCTTCTGCGTATTCAACACCGGGCACACTGCATACGTTTTGCGTCCGTACTTGTATGTTATGTGCGATATCTGTCCTCCAACATATTCTGCGCACGCGGGGCTACATAATGACCGGTGCCGTGGAGATAAAGATAAAACCAAAGCGCCGCTAACGTACGGCAGGGGGGGCGTGTTATCGTGCGTATGATTCTGCGCGCTTGCCATGTCCTACGGACAGATGTCTTCTGCGCCTTCAACACTGGGCCTTCCACACTTTCCTTATCGTGACGCCGCACAGCACGGAACGCGCCGAAGAGCGGCTGCATCTGTGTTTTCAGCACGGAACGTGCCGCCGAGCGGCTGCATCTGTGCTGTCAGTACCAGCACGGGACGCGCCGCAGAGCGGCTGCACCCGGGGTAGTAGGCAAGTGGCATTCACTGAATTCAAAAACCTCCACAAGTAGGTGTACCGAAGAGGAAGGAAGAAAAAAATAGTAAATAAAGATATAGTTTGGTACCGTAGCGTGCGTGCCTCTGACTTGTTTTCGGCGGTTGCCTCCGACAAATTGGCGGACGCTTGATGTTGGTAGCAATATTTGCGCAACGTATGGAGCGGTAGTGTCTGCTGGTAGTGGGCAACAGGACACAGCACCTCACTTATTTTGGGTTTTTCCACTACAGACGTGCAGAGTCGGACAACAAGAGACTCCATAGCGCTGATTCCTTTAGGGATACTTTCCGTGACTGAAGGAGGCTCGCGCCAGTGTACCATTAACGTATTTCGATAGAGAAGTGGCCAAAATCGGGTACACCCGGTCAGAACACGGCCATAATCGGGTACCCCTATAAGACGCTGCTGGTAGCGACCGCATGCCACCATCCGATTGGCCGGCGCCCGCCCCTACCCGGCCTTGGTCGTCTTTCCACCGGGTGCACCCGATCTTGGCTACTCACCCCCTGGAGCGGTACCCGGTTTTTCTTTCCCCTACCCGAAAATGGCTGGGCTGTTTCATCCAAAACCCATGCACACAATCACGGGTCGGACGCACACCACCGGCCCTCGTTTGTCACCAATGAGCAAGTAGCGGGAGGGAGAGAATATATCTAATTTTTAATGAGTCCCGTGTGTGTTGCATCTCGTGAGGGAGGGATTCATCCAGCTCTTCTTCTCGATCAGTTGCACAGACAGACCGCCAGCCGTTTCCCCCAAGGGAGACTTCCACCGCCGGCGGAGGGTCTGCCTCCGCCCGACGGGCGGTCAGAACGTCCGAATTTTCGAGGGCAGGGCGTTGCTGACGTGTACTTGTGTGCATGGGTTTTGGTCGAACAGCCCAGCCCTTTTCGGGTAGGGGAAAGAAAAACTGGGTACCCCTCCAGGGGGTGAGTAGCCAAGATCGGGTGCACACGGTGGAAAGACGGCCAAGGCCGGGTAGGGGCGGGCGCCGGCCAACCAGATGGTGGCATGCGGTCGCTACCAGCAGCGTCTTGTAGGGGTACCCGACTATGGCCGTGTTCTGACCGGGTGTACCCGATTTTGGCCACTGCTCTATTGAAATACGTTAATGGTACACTGGCGCGAGCCTCCTTCAGTTACGCAAAGTATCCCTAAAGGAATCAACGCTATGGAGTCTCTTGTTGTCCGACTCTGCACGTCTGTAGTGGAAAAACCCAAAATAAGTGAGGTGCTGTGTCCTGTTGCCCACTACCAGCAGACACTACCGCTCCATACGTTGCGCAAATATTGCTACCAACATCAAGCGTCCGCCAATTTGTCGGAGGCAACCGCCGAAAACAAGTCAGAGGCACGCACGCTTCGGTACCAAACTATACCATCTACTTCTACTTCGTTGCAGCCACTACCGCTCCATACGTTGCTCCAATTTTGCTACCAACATCAAGCGTCCGCCAATTTGTCGGAGGCAACCGCCGAAAACAAGTCAGAGGCACGCACGCTACGGTACCAAACTATACCATCTACTTCTACTTCGTTGCAGCCACTACCGCTCCATACGTTGCTCCAATTTTGCTACCAACATCAAGCGTCAGCCAATTTGTCGGAGGCAACCGCCGAAAACAAGTCAGAGGCACGCACGCTTCGGTACCAAACTATACCATCTACTTTACTTCGTTGGGACGGACTGCAAGACCAAGCAATACTACAGGTACCAGCCGTACTCCACAACCTATCGCGTCGTTGTCATCGGAGTCCTCAGCTTCTTCCTGCTGTCGCGCCTTCTTCTTCCCCTTCGACTTGGACTTGGACTTGGCCTTCGACTGTCGCTCATGTCCAGTAACATGGTGTAGGACATTACAACAGGATTCACCAAGAGGACTCGAATCAGAGGCTGATCACAACATAACGCCAGCAGCCCGGGTACACGTTCGTATGGACTGTCCAGCACCCGTTTTGGAGGGGTACGTGGCGGAAACTCGACGGATGTTTGTACCACGCTAGTTTTTGCAAATAATCAACTAATGATCGGAGCGTCTTAAGACTCCAAAGAGGGTTATTAAAGCATAAACGATGCGCCGCGGCAGCAGCACAGTCTATCGTCACCCAACTTGTGTGGCATAGCTTTCGCAATTAAGTGAGAGGCTCGCAGATGTTCCCCCTTGACACGATATGCGCGGTATAATGCAAATTGAAACAGGAATTGTATCAGCCTAACCCCAACCCACCGTGTCGGCAGAGCCCTCTTCTTCTTGCTGTCGGGCTTTTGGTGACTTCGTCCTTTTCTTCCCCTTCGGCTTCGCCCCGGACTGTCGAAAAGGAAAATAAGATCGCAAGGAAATCATGGAAGGAATCAAATAGTACCAAGTGCACAGAGGACCACCACAATTGGTAAGCCTCTAGACGATATCCTTGATCTGCCACTTAAACATTGCTGGGTGTATATTGCGCGATTGAGCAGGAAATTCCTGAGCTTGATATTTGAACTCCACGCCTGCACCAATACATTTAGACCATGTAGCCTGTCAATAATGCAGGCAACCATTGACCTACAGTAACCACTGATGCACATTTGTAAAAAAACAGAATCGAAGGTGTTTGTAGAGTCCAACCTACCGGACGGTGATCCTCAGAGGCCTTCTCTCCCCGTTGTTTGGCTGTCTTCTTCGACTTCTTCGGTTTGGACGTCTGATGGCGATCAACAACATACGGAGTACGACAGCAGTAGTGTCGCCATGAATGTCACGAGGGCGGTGATAGGCGCATTACCCCGAGCGCAATCGGCTCTGAAACAGCGAGTGTGAGGTAGCCAAGCAACGGTGATGGTGGAAGCCAACCTTCCGTTCTTCGTACTAATGTATAGTAGTGGGTACTCGCTGCCTCTCATCATCAAGTCTACAGGATGAACAATCTTCCTTGTTCCAAACAAATTACCATCTCACAGCAGTCTTATCAGCAGTGCAAAAAATTCTATAATACAACAAGAGCACGAAGGCACATGTAATTGTTCGACGAGGCATACCGCTGTAGGGACCCATACAACAGTGGGAGCAGCTCGAGACAAAACAAAATGTTCAAATCTCATATATTCCGCAAGCACCGTATCTCGATCGAATACAAAGAGAAGAAGGCGCCCAACCTACGCCACGGAGAGCACAGCATGCACCAAGCACTAACCATACAGATCAACAGCAGTATGCATCCTATAGTCACGACGTACCGGGTCCTCTTCCTCGGCGTCCTCATCCTCGGCTTACGCCCCTGTCCTCTTGGCCTTCCCATGCCGCTGGCGCTTGCCAGTCGGAGGTGTGGCCGGTGTGGCAACTGAGCCCGACGCGGTCGAAGCACCACGTTGCTTCCCTTTCCTCCCTTTCCCTTTCCCTTTCCCGCTTCCTTCGCCAGTGTTTTCGCCGTTCTGGGATGAGCCGTCTCCTCCGGCCTTCGCATGTGTACCACTCCGACTCCCGCCTCCGCTCCCAAATAGGGCACCACGTGGCCTGACTGAAGACCCGCCGCCTGGAAGTGCGGCGGATTCATGACGCTGTTGCGAATCACCCCCACCTTCGACCCGCTTCTGGTGCGAACCCGACGCACCACCAGCATTGCTCCCCTCGCCACCCAAGGAGAAGCCTGGCATACTAGGTATGGAACCCGGTAGTCCCTTACCACCCGCGTTGTTCATTGCGGCATAGGATCCTCCGGCTTCATGCAATCGCCCTCTTGGCGTCCTCTTCCCGGCAGACCCATGCGCACCAGCAGCATTTGGCTCACGACGCGGGGGTGTACCAGCGGGCGGCGGACCTCCTTGCTCTAGGGTAACTAGGGCCGCGATAGCCTCATCCTCCCTGTCGCCATCCTTTTGTTCTTGACCACGCTTCGAGCGACGAGTCGCCGGGTGACGCGGAGGGAGTCCGCGATCAGGTGAGGGTGTTTTCTTGGCAGACGCTGCCCTCGCAGGTCTGCTACCACCCCGCCCACCCACGCCCCCCGAACCTCCACCACCGCGACTGTAACGCAGTCCACGTACCGAACCTCCTCTGGCTGCAGACCGCGTGGTTGTAGCGCCTGGCATAGTATCTGTGATCCAGTTCCTGGGAATTGAGGTGTCGACAGCAGGACCGAAAAAAACTTCTCTGACCACCAACAGTTTGTGGTCGGAACCCTGTCAAAGAACCGAAAATATTTGCTCACCGAGACCGAAAAAAAAATGATTGAACGTTTCGACCTGTTTGTTATACAGACATGGGGGGCGGGGGTGCATTCCTACATTTTTCAAACCTGTGTGTTTGGTATTTGCTTCCCCAGTTTTCTACGTAGGTCTAATGAGTCATCTGTTATTGTGGGCATGTCATCATGCATTTGTTCGTATGGAAGAGAAAACGCAACAACTTGGCGGATGATGATCATGTTATATATATACTTACAGGATGGTCGTCGTGACGTGACACATTTCTTGTTAGTAGTATGGAAAAAAAAAAAAAAATGCTGTGATAATTTTTTTCGTACAGCGGTATGGACCAGACGCCGACTGTACATAGAAGTTGGCGAGTGTCGACTGAGTTGTGTTGTGACGGCATCTTCCACGCACTTCTGCGAGCGTTGCTTTGTTGTTTGGAGTCTTGTAGGTCGAGATACAGCAGTGGGATTCTCGAGTTGTGGAGGCAAAAGTATGCCTGCAGCCACAGCAAAAAATTACATGCATAGCTCGACTACCGTGCTGCTGTGTTTTTACTACAGACCAACTGGATGGGATACTTCCTGCCACGGCTAACCATACTACAACGCGATGTAAACATCCGTTCTTGTGTCGGGCGGCTGCTTCGTGTATCGACGACAGATACACACGCAGGGCTCTCGCGACGTTGTCGTTATTGCGCGGGAGGACCCCCCCGAGATCTTCCACACATATATATGGTGCTCCGACGACGGCAGTAGTACTACTGTGCATAGATGTTGTAGGAGAGTGGAGTTGTGCTGTCACGGCATCTTTCCCGCACTCTCCTACCGGTGCTTGCGTCATGCAGTCCTCTACGCCGGAAGACGAGAGTGGTTTGGGTTCCCGTGTTGGTTGTGCAGCAAACGTGCCTGCAACAACAGAGGATACGGTGTTCTATTTATTATTATCCCGCTCACCTTTTTTTTTTTTTTTGCGACATGATGCAATTTTTTTTTTTTCTGAATATGACACAACGAATCCATCTCTGTCATAGGTAAAGAGTCAGAGTCAGATTAGCAATGAATTCATAGCGTCAGAAAAAGCTACCTGTATGTCTACGATTTCCCAGACAGCATATAGGGACATGTATGTCCCCTGCGGCATTTTTCCATTGTCCTTTGGCACTGCCAAGAAGACCGCCGTATCTTTACGCAGTCCAACTTTTGCTTTTATAATTTTACATCGAACGGCGGGGGACGGGTCGCGACCTTCATCATGCCCACCTGCGACTATCGTATCGACGAGACGCCGACTGATCATGGTCGTAAGAGTGTGGAGTTAGCTGTGTTGTGACGGTATTTTCTACGCCCTACCCCGTCCGATACATACAGCGGCGACTATGCAAGCAAGTGTCCGTGCAACAACGACAAAAAAAAACGCGTCCATGCATATACATGTAGATAAGTCGATATATATATATCTGTTTTTGCTTCACAGCAGGACAACTTCAGGTTGACATTTTTGTTTGACACCACCGGAGGCCGGTGGATCTTTACGAAGTCCATGTTCCGTTATTTTTTTTAACGATTTTACCCCGGAGACGCAGGAAAGGATAAAATGAATGGCAACATGTACCACTTCGTGACGTCACATAGATAGGATGACAAAAGAAAAGTTGGAAAAGAAGAACACGGTAACCTGTAGTCTATTTCACATTAAATTTGTTAGTACACGCCGGACTTCTTCCACACATCTGGGTTCGAATCCAAACACCAAACTGGAATACCCTCATATTATCGATCGCCCTCGACAATTTGGGACGTTTGCCACCAGTTCGTCGTCCTCCGGCGTCCGACCCATTGAATATACCTCCTGGAGTGAGTACGCGAACAACTCATCACAACACTACACCGTAGTTCTCCACCAGAAGACCCAAAAACGTGTCGCAGGCGCTGCCAATTGAAATGGCTTTCTTCTTTGATGTACCCGCGAAGATTTGCATCTTTTGGGGACGGCTGCAGTGGTTATTCAATCAACTGCCATCACACTAGACATCCCGTGAGGATGATGCGTACTGCGGAGTTACAGGAAAGACCGAGTACGTGTTGGAGTCCATGCCAACTGCAAAGGGCAACAAAAACGATAATCGTGCGCCTGAGTGTCCCAAACATGTAATACTATCAGGTTGAAACAGCCGGACGCCAAGTGTGGAAAAAGGCTCGTATGACCCGACTTTCGGTGCACATCAGCGTCAACTGATGAAGTAAGCAGTATGACACCGACACAGCAATCGGGAAAATTTGAATATTTTTATTGGGCCTTCCTAAAGATTCCGAAAGACGACACGCACGTCGTTCACACGTCCAGTTCCACCAATAGGTTTCTAGCGCTCAACCCTACCACACAGCAACCCAGTGCTTTACCACGCACTGTACACCCCAACTCATGACCGATCCAAGAGATCGCGGCAACAACCGCCGTCGAGAAGACACAAGCACAAGGAACCGCCGGTACCGAGTTGTCAACGCCACCGACATAAACACGCGTCGAGGGGCTCAGCGTGCTGCCTCCGCCGATGCCCTCAACGCCCATCGTAGAGCACAATATTCCGCGTCGGCAGAGGCCATCAACAGCCGTCGTACAACTCGCCATGCCGACAGAGCACAACAGCTCAACGCCGCACGTCGACGGCGTAGAGCGACCGTCATCAACAACAAAAGGGGGTTGCCCTTCAACGACATCTTTCACGCCGAGGACGACTCCACCTCACTACGAGCCATTGTTGGAGACCGCCAGCGAGCCTTGGAGGAGGCGCGACGAGACCAGGGCATCACAGCGCAGACCGGAGATCCTTGCCGGCATTGTGGCGCCAAACTGTTCGCTAAAGAGTCCAAGGGCATTTGTTGCAAGAATGGGAAGTGCATCCTCCCGCGACTGCCGCCACTACCCCCTTCATTGAAAGAATTGTACGATTCTCCGGAGCCATCAGCGCAGAGGTTCAGGAAGGAATCGAGGATGTATAACTGCCGATGCAACTTCGCCTCGCTCAACGTGGAGGATGGTGAACTCAAAAAACAATTCGGTGACCATCTCTTGTCCGTCCAAGGGAGGTGAGATCGATTCACATGTGGAACGATATATGCTACGATTGTATAATGAGGTATAAAACGAATGATCCTATAACGATATATTTTCCTTCGTGGTTTAAAACGAATGATCCACGTTTTTTGTCGGGATTCTTACCTTTTCATATCTAATGGGCTGGTGCGTAATCGAAATCCGTCGACTCCTGCCTCCGCTCCCCCCGACCCACCTCCCCACAACGACACAGCGACATTCTTCCCGACGTCCCTCCCACAACCCTCCCCGACACTCCCACAAGCTCCCCCACACCCGTCCACGACATCGACATGGCTCCTACGACGCGTGGCAAGCGCACTCCCAGCGCCAAAGCAAAGGTACTCTTGCCGTTTCCTCGCAACGTTTTAACACAATACCAGCGCCCGCCGACCCATTCGTGCGTCTTGCCTTCACGCGACCACGTAGAAGCCCATGATCACGCCTTCCCCCAAGACACGGCCCGAACACGACTCATACGTTACCACCTCCATACCTTCTACACCCACCTTCCCTACCGTCTTCTTGCGAAGCGGACACCGCTGATAGATTTTGTGAAAACCTCTTCAAACGAATTTGTCTACTTTGCACACCCTTACTCAAAGCCGAAGATTACTCACCCTGTGTCCGTCCCTCCTTCCCTTCTTCGTTCACGCCTCGACGTCCTGTTTAGGCCGCCTTCGCCACCGCCAGCACGGGAGCGACTCCAACCAAAAATACAACCTCCCCCAGGAACGGGAAGGGCAAGGTCCGCCATCCCCACGTGAGTACGTTTAGCACGTAGATACCGTCCACAAAGCAACTTACGGCGTTCCGCAAGATTCGTTTTTTTTCTAAGTATTTTCTTTGTCGCGCGCATGCGTGCGTAGTCCTCCGTTTTTCCAACAGCCTCAACCTTGCCCATGGCGCGTCCAGGAACTTCGACCACAACGACATTTCTCGGCCCCCGTCTCCAACCGAACATTGCTAGCTCTAATTCATGTGCGCGTTCTGTGCTTCCCGTGCGACACAACACCGAACCTCCAACGGGTATGATATTCTATGACACGGTCGCGTTTTTCATCCCTGACTCTAGACATGCTGCCATGTGAACCATCGCCCTGTCATCCTTACAGCAAAACACATGAACGACGTGAGCCCATGCCCACAAATCCAACCATCATCCAACATTTTACTCCTCCTCATGCCAGCAGCTTCAGGTGTTCGTACCATGAAAACACCGTGCGCACGCCACCTGCCCTACGTCGTCTTGGGCGATCATTAGCGATGTACGGATGTCGCGCCTGCAGGGATCAGGTGTACGTGTGTCCCCCAAATACCAAACCTGTCGCCCGACATCCACTCCCAAAACTTGTGAACCTTTCTGGCCGTCGAACGTCGGACTGCAACAACCTCTATGACCGACCGCGCACATGAATTCGTAGAATGAAGTGTGTACCAGCATCCTGTCGTGGTGTTGACGAGATCGACATCGACCTCTATCGGTTCAAAAACCCTTCAAAACTTCTCAACTTCGACAATCGCCGGCCAGCTGCTCCGAATATTTTTGTAGAGTCGAAAACTTACAATAT
>FN648789.1:2829-39726 GCA_000310025.1 Ectocarpus siliculosus | reverse complement strand
CGTGAGGGTATTGTGGGAAAATATGCAGTAGACAACCCTTCAACTGTATGTGAGTGTGCAGCGGGCATCGGTGAAATGACCACACCGCGGTAACAGCCAGAAGGTGTAACCGTAGTCACGGACAACAACAAGCTGTGCGTGTGTGTTGCCGCAGCTGCCACTACAGATGGAGGGAACTATGGACGGGCTACGTACATATGTATGCCACCAATCATTCATGATGTTTCGTAAGGTATGACGTACGATGTGAGGACCGGGCAACAGCGGCAGGCCTTTATCAATAGAGCGGCAACATGAAACACCAGATAGCCATGGTTGGTTGTTGTGGGCACGCATTCTGTTAGTGTCCGCAGAATACATACTTCAGTATATATGTACACATGTAGATCCGTGCCAAGAAGGGCTTCGATTTTTTTTTTTTTTTTTTTCTTTTTCGACGTGCATACAGTACACATGCACCCCCGACATCGAAGTGTGAACCACCAGTATGGTACGACCAGACCTTCATCGTAGTCTTCTAAAGAGAAGCGCGTGTAGCTCGTCCTCAGATGCACGAGAGGGCGTGAGGATTCGCACAACCTAACAACAACAACAAACAACAACAACAACAACAACAGAAATGTGCCCCCTTTTTTTTTTTTTTTTTTTTTTTTTTTTGAACACTTTCATCACTTTCAACACTTGGCATATTTTATAGAATATTGAATATTGAGCAGCGCACCTCTGGTTTTGCGTGCGCTCGAGTCAGCAGAGCGATCAGCTCGCGGTCGTCCCTCTCGTGCGGGCTCTCCGCCCTCCCGCTGCTGTCGCTCGGCCCCCCACTCAGGTCAATCTGTGCTTGCATTCGCTGCGCCAGCTCCGCATCAGATAAGTACGTCGCCGGGGCGGCGGCCGGGGCGACAGCAGCCGCCGGTGGCGCTGCCGTCGCGGACCGCGCCGCCGAACCTCCGAAGTGAGCAGGCAGAACAACGTCCTCTACTGCTTCCAGCAGCACACAGCCTTCTGACTGCAAGAGGCGGCCATGGCGGAGCGCGAGTTCCACCGTGTACTCGGCCAAGAGCTTCTTCGCCTCGGCCTGGCGATAGGCAACGGACTTGTCGCCCGCCCGCGAAGTGGCCACCTTCCTGGCGCGCGCCAAAACTGCTGTGTAGGTCTCCTCCCCGGCAAGGGGCGGCAGCCGAGTGGCCACCTCACCCAAACGGAGGACCAACTCCTCCACAGTGCCCTGATCGCAACCGAGCCGGTTGCGGTCGAACACCCGCCCAAGGTCCAGCGTTGCCCCGGCTCCCGGCACCAGCGCCGTGTAGCACGGCAGAGCGTAGGCCGCCGTGGTCGCGTCCACAAACGCGGCCGTCTGGCGGTCGGGCCGGGGAGGCAGCCCAGGTGGAGGCGGGGAAAGCGGTCCCATCGGCGCGCTGGCAGCCGCTGGGGCCGCGGCAGCCGCCGCCGGGGCAGCAGCCGCTGAGGAAGAAGGCGCCGCCGCTGAGGAAGCCGTTGTAGGAGAAGCAGCCGCCGAAGCCGCCGCCGTGGCGCGCCGCGTGTTGCGAGGCGGCATGTTACGACTCTCGAATATATCCCTTCTCCTCTATAGCTCCGGCGTATTTCGGGAGAGAAAAGGGGGACTGAACTAGGTGGGGTCATTTTCCAACATCCTTTCTGGAATATCTGACTCTTCTCGATTTCGTTCCGAAATCTAGATGCGTCTCAAATCCGAGATTACTGGAGAATCCAGAACGTCGTCGTGTCCGAATCGCAGATGGTATCGAAGTATTGAAAGGCCGTGACTGGCCCAAAACTCGCACTTCCTGAACGACAGGAACTGTGGAGATCCCCCGCCCCCCGCCCCCCCCCTGTTTTTTTTTTTTAAGAGGAAACCTGGGCGCTGAAAACGGACAGCACGGGTTCCCGTCAACATAGAAAGGCGCACAGCATGATATATATATTTTTCCTTTTTGGGGGCCTAATTTGTATGGCCGCGTGTGACATTACGTTACGACGCAAACATCAATTCGATGCTGTGTATCCAGGCGTACCGTCGAGAAAACATGACAGCGCACGGACCAACTAACACAACGTCTCGCCCGGCTTATCCAAGTGTAAGTCTACCTACTCACAGACGGGATTGCTAGCTACGGCGGAGTTGGTGTGCATATGTGTTGGTGTTAGTTGGGCGTGCACCACGAGGTACGTCAAACCGGGAAAACTTAGACTTCGCGTTCAGAACTGGACTTCGCGTTGAGGAACGGTCCCGAACCGACGCCAAACCGTCGATTTGATTCCGAAAACTAAATCAAACACGTCACGGCCTGCGACACCAAATAACCAATCGCCCCAAAAACTCCCTCATCGGCCGCCGCTCCAAATGGGCACTGGTAAGCCCCTACGCTGGTGTGCGGATGCTCTGGTGTATGGTAGACATGTTGCCGTTGCTTTGGCGCGTGTAGGCAGCACCGCGGCCTCATGGCAAAAAACCTAATCACCACGTCGGAGAGAGGGAGAGAGAGAACGAGCCCTCGGTCGCACACCCCCCCAAAACAAAAGCTTTACGTGTGTCGTGGCTCCTGGTGTACATGTTGGAGACTGCTGTCCCTCGCCTCACGCACGCCCTACTCTACACACACACACACACAGCACGCTGATAGTGGATAGACAGACGTACAGCAGCAGTAGGGATATAAGAAGAGAAACAGGGCATCATCACGGGTAGGATGGAGAAGAAGAAGAAGAAGAAAGAGCAGGCGGGGCAACAACGAAAAGTCAGCCTAATCAAGGACAGGCCGATCGTTTGGACATCCATCCGAGCAGGGTGCGCCACAAGCAACGCCTGCCCGATTGACTTGTGACCCTGTCGGCACGTTCTCTCTTGATACATGTGCGGGTCTATTGTGGCTCTGCCTGTACTCTCTCTTTCTCGAAACGTGTGCCGGTCGGTGGTCTATCCACCTTTTGTCTTTTCGGTCGCATGTCCTCCTCCTCCTCCTGCTGTTTTGACTCTTCCTTGCAACGGTCGCGCCTCATGTATGTATAAACAAAGTGTACGTGCTCCCTCGCACAACAAGAACCACAGCACACGCGACAACGCCTTTGACCTGTCTGTAGCTGACCTTCCACACAGCACGCGGCGAAGGAGTAGAGAGCTGCGCAAATCTAGTGGCAGAAAGGGTAGGTATGCATAGGACTTCGCCCCCCCCCTCTGTCAGCGTAGGTATGGTAGTAGTCTTCTTCTTTATGTGTGTTGTCCTACAGCAGTAACTACTGCCGTATTTCCTTCTCCGCCGTGAAACTGAACCTGCAGCAGCAGTACACCACCACCGTCCGTTGCACAGACGGAGTGGCTAAAATGAAAATGATCATGTGTGATTGTTTGTTCGACGATTCGAACCAAATGTTGGTGACCGGAACCGTTCGGCAAGGGTGATGAAATGGATGCACTGCTTCGATCCCCGCGGACAGGTCAGACAACACCGGGCCCGAGAACAGCAGTGCGTTCCTGCCTAAAGATAAGCAGGGGGTCATCCGAGCTTGGTTTTGGTCGCCTATCTGGGAGGGCCCATGATGCACTCACTGCTGCTGTAGTAGAAGAAGGGAGACGAGCCAACTTCTTCTAATTGCGAGCCAGGTACGGTGCCTCTCTCGCAACAACTGCTGTACTACTGTAGGCTACTTGTATTGGTGTTTTACATGATGAGAAGGTAGGGTATTCGATGTCAACAATGGCACCCACCGGCCGATCTCGGAAGCATGGTGTATAGACGCTCTACCGCGACTTTGTACTGCCTGTTGATAAGCACGATGACCACTAGACCACTAGTCAGGGTTGCGGTGCGCTCGCCATTTGACGAGGGGGGTTTCTGTGTAGTCTCACAATGAGTTTTGTCTGTTGTCCTTCTTGGTGTGTATCGTCGTTCCTGCTTTAGTGAAGCTCTCGTTCTGGAGCAGTGACCGATACTAGGAGTTGCAATGTTACGAGATAGATTTTGTTTTGTCGTGGTGCTCGTCACGCTTTCCCCCCTTGTTTGGCTCTGTTTTGCTATGCTGCCACTCCATGCCCCTTGTCTAAGCTGATGATACGTTTTGCCGCGTCTTCCATGGTCAGGGGCGTCGTTGCTTGGACCACCGCTTGGAATGGAGGATCGGGGAGATGGAAAGAGGCTACACAGGAGTGGAACAGCTTGTAATGGAGGACAGGGGAACATGGGTCGGGGCGGTACCTTGGGAAAGCTTGAGACCACGTCTGGGGCGGCACGTGGTCGAAAGAAGGCGACGCGGCGGGGCGGGGATAATAATTAGAAGTGCGTACCTATCGGAATGCAGGCCGTTTTCCCTCCCAAGTATGGAGCACGTTCGGGCAGCAAGTGGATACTCTTATTTTGTTTTAGGCGGAAGTTGGCGTAGGATTCGGTGGTAACTGTTTGTTGCGCGGGGGCATGAAGGGTGGAGCACGCGCGAGGGACCACACCCGCTCCGCATGCTAGAGTGAGAGGTAGCGGCGCATCAATAATAGTACCAGCAGTGGTGTGGCAGAAGGTTCTGAGTTCGGCGTTTGTAGCGCCCCTCGTGCTTGCTGTTGTCGCAACAGGTTGGAAAGCAGCCGCATGTGATAAAGGTCGAGAGGCAGCGAGATGAGTAATCCTAGGCACGTTATTCGTGACTGTTTGTACACGCCTCTGTATACAGCATTGGCAATGTCAGGAGACGAAGCGTTGCCGTCGTCTTACAGCAATCGAATGTCCAAATGTGATGCATGTAGACGCGTGTACTAAATTGGTACGGTTACCCACTTCGTTTGTGTGGAAGGTCCAACCCTCCAACCCTCTTCTTCAGTAGAAGAGAGTGCCCACCCAACAACACAAGAAAAGTTCCCTGTTTTTTGTACTGTAGTACCGTTGAAAAGAACCAATCGTCCACTCACATTGAAAAAGGGACGATGAAGCGAGGAGATGGCAGTGGCCGCCAAGCATTTCGAACAACGCATACGTTTCATACCACACTCCGTCACTCGCTGTGGGTAAACCGACGCCCGTCCAACAAAGTAAATCATTCCCCACACCGATACCGTTGGGACGTTGCACGTTGATACTGCCCAAGAAACGGGTGTCCGCCGCCTACAATTAATTCGTTCTACCGTGCTGCTACTTGAATGTGAAACGATGCGAAATTAGTCGACGGGCAAAAAACGAACAGAAAAAAATATACACCCTGAGAGAAACTGGCGAGGGTGCACTCGGGAGTTCCTCAGTAGACTCAATCATGCTCTTCCCGGTACCTCCCCCCCCAAAAACAAAGAAGAGTACACCCTCCCAACGCCCTCCCCTCTCCCATTGCCTTTAGTACCGGAGCAGCCTCCACGCCAACGACACAGACAGCAATTATTGTTCCTTGAAGACGGCCATCTCTCTATTGCCATTACCCATGTGGCCGAAAAAACAAATGCAAGAAAAAAAAACGGTAGTCGACTTCTCTGTACTACCTCTGTATGGAAAACAACAAGCTCTAGGGACTCCCGCCCTCGTCGTTGCAGGATGATTCCGTTTTCGGCGACTTGTACCATCCAGGGCGAACGACAGACAAGCCTGGTTGGATGTGTACCACCCGACCCCGGTCCTCGGCAGCAATTTCCTGGCACACCTTGAGGAACACAGGGAACTCAGTAGAGCCGGTTCCCCTGAACTTCGCAACCAGATTGCTCGTCGAGTCAGTTCGTGTACACCTGTTCCGAACCTCGTGGGTTCCAACGTTATCTTCGGATTCATCCCACAACGCGTAGAACGCCGGGCAAGATGTGGCAACCCTAAGATAAAGGCCAGCGTCCTCGGACACGACGCTCTCTTCGGCCTCCTTGCACATCCGCCTTAGCAGTTGGGTGTCAGCGACGTGAAGGAGTCGCACGTACTGGAGGAGTTCGTCGTCGTCGTCGGGTTTAATCGAAGCACAGGCCTGCTCGCGCGAATCATACACGATGTACTCCCCCCACACGGGAAGGTCGGAAACGCCCACCTTGTAGCGCTGGGCATCCAGGGCGAAGAGAGCCGCACGAACGCCTAGCTCTTCCGGCGGCTGCGGCACGACATGCGGACAGAGTTGGGGTTTAACGAGTTTGGAGACGAACAGGAGCAGGCAGATGTTCTAACGAACAAGAGGGTAGAGCACTGTACAAATTGGACAACAGATTCGAGGGAGATATTGCGCAAATTAGTGTGGAGAGTTTGTGACATGAAACTGTGCACGCTACCTACATTCATTGAAGGGTTCGGTGAGATCGCGATATATTTTTTTAATCAGATTAACGTCTTTGTTTCTGAGAGGCGAAACCATCATGGCCGCCCACCTCCCGACATCCATACATACACATGCCAATACTACTGCAAATATGCAAGGCAGCTTCTTGCAATAAACTCACGTCCAGGCGTACTTCCCACTGGAAGTCACGAGCCACCTTACACGCCACTTCAACCATGGCTTGGATCCTAGCGCCTTCTTCATCCTTCCCCCCTAAAACCAATTTTTCCGTCCAGGTGTCGGTTTGGTCAACGATACCTCGCGGGGTGTTCTCCGGGGGACTGCCAAGCGGCAGCGTGCCATGGCGGACTTTGTGGATGCTGGTGGCCGGTGATTTCCGCTTTGGAGCTTGGAAGCAGCAAAGTATACAGGAGTTGAGAAAGGAAGGACCGGAGCAGTCGGTTGGTGGGCTTAAAGAACGCGTAACCTGCACGCATATCTCATATCTCGCTCTACTTGTAGACTACACATCCATATATATTTATATGGTATTGTAACTTTCCAGCACAGTCATCGCACGTATCCCCCACAACTTTCCTACAATAAATACCAACGACGGCAGGAAAGCGGACGCATTACCAAGCAAAAGGAAGGTGAGCAAGTCGACCTACACTCACTGGGGGGGGGGACCTGTGTTAGAGATGTGCTGACAAGGGGAAAGCTGCAATGCATGTCGCTATTGCACAACAACAAGTATCCTTCGGGTGCCCACCATGAATATTCCCATTCTCCAGGGGTCGTCGAAGGCTCGCTCCGCCCGTGTAATGATGCCTTCGCGCTCGTTTGTGTCCGTTATGAACAAGCCCACATTCCGCCCGTACTTCAGTGCTGTCTCGAGGACACCGTCCTTGTCGGCGGTAAGCGTCATGACGGTGTCCCCTTGCTTCGTGAAACTTGGGGATGCATAAAACGACAGAGTATACAGAACTGTCAGGTATGAGGGTTACGGTAGGGCTTGTGCGGCATGTGGAAATCTGGTACTTGGCACTCATCGAACGAGGGTTAGGGCGTCCAGGTATGTTATCAGTTGATTGAGTGAAGAGGACTATCCCCCGTACACCACCCCCACAACAACAAATAGTTTTTCCCACCCTGCCGATACGCCCCCCCCCCCCGTACCCCATGAAGACACGCCCCACCCCCATCTACCACGTGGTCCGTCCTGTCAAGGACGCGTGGTTAATGGTCTATCACGCGAGGAGAGTAACCCCCACCCCACCCCCTCACGGCCCACCGCCATCTACGCAAATGTGCTACTTAGATGGGTGAGGGGTGAGATCCCCAAGAAATTAAACAAACTATGTGAAAGGAGATATATCCAAACCCCACACGCCATGTGGGCATTTCATGGGTGACGAGGATGAAGTATTTTATTTTCACGTACGAGCCTCTCATGTCGCCGAGTCAAGCGGCTAGTTCAAGACTCAGGGGCTCACCGTTGAATCCCCGAGGAGGCGACGATGTTGTGGAAGCATCGAGAAGCCCCAAGGTAGGGAACGTCGTTCATGACGCACTCGCGGCCATTGTTGACAGGAATCCGCTCGCCATTTGCCGAAACCTTATCCGGAAAGTTCTGCGGCAGCACGTCCTTGTTGCATCGGAAGCTAGCGCCATCGGGATGAGCGATAAGAAAGATGTCGACACCCCCTGAAAGATGGTTTGCCTTGGATGTAGCTGTGATTCCACCTCCCCGCTTTCCGTACACAACCACCAGCGGATTGTCTTCTACTACCAGTCCCAAATCGGGCTGCTTGAGGGCGTCTACACGGTGAAGAAGAAGCAAACAAGAAGCAACACGACACACTCGAACAAGGACGGCGCCTGTTAGTCCGTACGTGACGAAGGGGACAAAGGGCATCGGGAGCGTCGTCTTCTTCGCGCCCAGATAGTCCCTCCAAACTCCACGTCATTCCCCGCTATAAAAAAAAAATCGAAAGCAAGACGACGACGACCATGCTGACGTGAAAGCTCGTACAAGAGAAAAAAAACAATAAATAGACAACACTGACCCTCGATGCGCCGACCATGGTGAAGATAGGAGTGAGGAACGTGGACGATCATGGTGCCTTCCTCGTGCAAGAAGTCGCACACGCGGTAGATGATCTTGCTCAGGCGGTCTTTCCAGGGAGCAGTTTCCCTGAGCAGATCGTCGTTCACACCGGGATCGACGAACAAGAGCATGGCCTTGTCACCGTCGCCCTCAATAGGAGCGCCGGATCCTTCCACGCGGAAATCACGACTAAGCGGCATAGCGTCGTTGATGCGGATGCACTCAGCCCTGTATGTCGACGGCAAGCAGTGGGTGGTGGGGCATTCGGCATGGAAACCACGGTAACAAAAAGCAAAATAATGTCAGGGTGAGGGATATTCGTTTGTTTATTTAATTCTTGCTGCTTCGGGCCTAGCGTCGACCAGCAAGCTCTAGAGCGAATCTTGGGGAAATGGTACTACATATAGTAGTGTATATCGCGCCTTCATCATTAATTATCACCGTACCTGCGTAGGGTCTTGAGGTCGTCACCCGTGCCGCCGGGCGAGGACGGGAGAGTGGGCAAGGTCGGTGCCGGTGACGAGGGCGTTGGGTCCCTCCTGGGCCTTTTCCCCTTATCCCGCGCGCCGTTTCGTCCGGAGGGGGAAGACGGACCACCGTCCTCCCCGTCTCCCGAACGTCCTGGGGCGGGGCGCTTGCTGGCATCCTGCTGGCTTTGTTCCCCCTCCTCAGGACCCTCCGGGTCCGCTGGCTCCTCTGGCTGCTGCTGTGCCTGCTTGCTGAGGTGGCAGTCCTTGCAGTCTCTGACTTTCGACGTTTCGCTGTCCTCCGAAAAGTCGATGTTCGCGCAACCACCAGTGTGGCGAATCTTGCAGACGGAACACGAATCGCTAAGGCGAGGGGAGCGAAGAGTAATGGGGACGAGGGACAACAAGGGTGAAGAGGGCGGCGATATTGAAACACTGGCGTGTCGTAAAAGAAGTAACTCCTACTTTGTACATGGCGTGATACATGGACGCCGCGCGAAAATATACAATGAATGGTAAGATGGACACGAACCGGTGTTAAAGTCGACATGAAGGGTCACACCGGCCATGGGATGCGAGCGGTCTAAACTCGGGGTGAGATTGCGACGGTCGGCCACGCGAGCGGACAGGCCGCATACGAAATATAGGCGTGTTCCCAACAGGCGTGATCATTCATCCTGTACCTCCCTGGTCCTCACCTCGAAGAGGTTGGTGCTTTGCAGACGGTGCAGGCAAGACCCTCGCTGTTGGGGTTGCCGACGGGTTCTCGTGGACGTGGTTGCACTGGCTGAGTGACTTGCAGCTTCAAGCTTCTGACCTTGTTCAAAGCGCTTTCGTACAGTCCCTCGTGCTCGACGAGCATCGGGCGGAAGTTGAGGTCTTCGCGCATGACCTGCCATACGACGAACCAACAGAAAGCAACAAAACTTTGGCCTTCCACCCGCGACTATGTCCCGCCTGTAATAATTTGCGCGGAGAAACGCGACCGTCCCTCCTCGCTCGCCCCTATCCGAGTGATTGCAGATGTGCTAGTGAAACCCGTTCCAATAACGGGCAAGGGGAAAAGAAGGGTGTGTGCATATGCAAAACAGCAAAACAAACACATAATAACTAGTGCTGGGTTGGCTGCGCCCATCCACAATAACCTGTACAGCGCTCGAACCGCAAGGAAAAATGCTACAAACACGCTTAGGCGAACAAAGCAAACGCAAACGCCCTAAATTATACGGGATTCACCTTCCTGATGGTGGGATGTAGCTTCGAGCGAATGGCCAGCACTACATCTTCGTCGAGCTCCTCGATGTGCGGAGGAAGCAACTCTGGGAGCTCGCGTACCTCCGCCTCTCTCTCAAGTTGGTGTGGCTTGACGTAGTTAGCGTAGTGGCCGGTCTTCACGAACGCGAAGTCGCGGACGGTACTGTTGATGTGGGCCATGGGAACCCCGGGAAAATGTTGAATGCGGTCGAGGTTAGTGAACGTTCGTCGTCTTCTTTCTAGGGTTGCCCCTACCAATCACGGACAACCACCGCAAGAACAAAATTGCCGAGTGCCACGCCCCAAACTACGTTGTCGCTGCACTCACCCCTTCAGGTCTCTGGGCACTACGTGCTCAATACCCTCGACCCAAGACGCCGTCATCTTCGCCCGAGCCAACGCCCAGCCTATCTCGTCCAACCCCTCGCGGTCTCCTTTTTTGGACGTCTTCGGTATCCTGCAGAAGTACCCAAACCACAAGGTGGGGTTCTAATCGAGGAGGGTCTGCATGTACGCATGCGTTCCGACGCTGATCGTCCGCTTATATTGGTATACACGAGTGATCAACATGGCAGCGTAGAACCTTTGACACAAACGCCGACAGCAATATAGTTGCAGAGGATGTCAACGACGAACGAAGCCTGTTAATATATCACGCTTGTATCACACTTGGCTGGTCTTACTCGTTGCCTCCCATATTGCATACCTCGCTTGAATGTCGAACATGAGGGCCTGGGTTTGCGGCTGCTCTTCTTTCAAGTCCCGAACGCGAGGGTCGGCGAGGAAGGCCGTGGTGATGCTTTGGTACCCTGGAACGCGTTGATCCGTCAGAGCACGAAGCGCGATCAGTGCTTCCTGGCTCGTGTCGTTGATGATAGAAATCCACTGGCGAAGGGTGTTGGCTGCCGGTGCCTGGCTACCAGCCTGAATATTGCAGCAAAAAGCACAGAAAACAATGCTATATTCCGAAAATACTGGTGCTTGTACAGTAGGAACATGGCCTGATGTCGGCGACAGGCTACAGGCATAAACACCCACCAGAAATATGGAGAGTATCAGCACCAAAAAAATGTGTCAGTCACACTCACCCCCTTCCAGCATGACCCTAGCTTAGCCGCGGTGACAGGCGGTTTCGAACGACCATTAGAAGACCGCCGGCGAGCTGATGATGCCTCTTTATCCTGGCTCATCAGCGACGTCATCATCCTACTGTAGAAATAGAGCTGATCGTAGATTGTCCGCGCTTGGAACGTGGCCGTCGTGACGTTGCACACTGGGGTGTACAGCAGCGGTAGCGGTGGCCCAGGAGACGAATCACCGATCCATCGGAAATGTGTGGGTGCGTTGTTGAGGAGTCACTACCGCCACTACCGTGTCGTGGTGTCAGGAACTGCTGTACCGCAGTACACCAACTAATAATGGTGTTATTCATTGGAGTATCTCGAAAGGGTACATCGTATGCTAGTCTTGTTCTTGCGGTGTTGCTGTGTTTTTCGCGGTATCGATAATTAATTCGGTCAATTCCGCACGTGAAGAGGCGCGCGAGCAGTGCCGAATATTTTTATATTGTTGTTTTTTCAAACTACATAAAACCAAGTGTCAATTTCAGGTTGGCATTGTTTCTTTGCCACCGCCGGAGACCGGTCGATCGTTACGAAGTCCATGTTCCGCTCTTTTTGTTTACGATTCTACCCCGGAGACGCAGGAAAGCTCCAACTTGATCATGCCCACGTTCTTCATCTTTGTAAGGGAATTTCCTCGAAATATTTCGTTTCTGTATGTATGTATGTTCCATTGCGTCGGGTCTATACATTTCATCTTTGGTAGACCTGTACACGGACGGACGGGCGACAACGAGATGTATGTGTGTTCCATACGTGCATATCTGTATGGGGGAAAAAAATGTCAAGATGCACAACTTGGTGACGCCACATAGATAGGATAAGAAAACTTGAAAAAGTAGAACACGGTAACCTGTATTTTACATTGTGTTATACGTTCCGAATTGGTATCTCACGCTGGACCTCTTCCGTACTTCTGAGTTCGAATCGAAACACCCAACAAACCGCAAATACCCTATTATTATTGGTCGCCCTCCAAAAATTGTAACGTTTGTCACCAGTTCGTGGTTCTCCGGCGTCCGACCCATTGAATACTACCACCTCGACTACGCGAACTCATCACAACACTACATCGTAGTTCACCAGCAGAGGACCCAAGAACGTGTCGCAGGCGCTGCCAATTGAAATGGGTTTCTTCTTTGATGTACCCGCAAAGATTTGCATTTTTAGGGGACAGCTGCAGTTGTTGCTCGTTCAGCGGCCGACCCACCAGACACCCCGTGCGGATGATGCATACTGCGGAATTACAGGACGACCGAGTACGTGTTGGACTCCATGCGCACTGCAAACGACACCATAGCCCACGATCATGCGCTGAGTGTCCCCAACATGTATCAGGCTGAAACAGCCGGACGCCAAGGGTAGAAAAAGGCTCGTATGACACAACGTTTGGTGCAGATCACAATCAACTAGATTAATGAAGTAACAAGAATAACACCCAAACAGCAATCGGAAAAGATTGGGTGTTTTTTGTTTTTCTTTCGAATTGCCTTGATTAATATTTTCTGTGGCCTACGGAGGGAGACTTCCCCCGTACCACACGTCCCGCACGGCACAAAGCCTCCGCGGTATCCTAACGTGTCTCTGCTACTAAACACAAATCTCCCTCCGAATACCACCAGACGGGACGAAACTGTTCTACAGTAACAGTCTCGGACGATTGAGCCTCCCAATGGTACGCTACCATTCAGAAAACACCCCATGCTAAGTTAACTTGCTTCTACATAGCAAAGGTGGCTCTTCCGAGTCACAGAAAATATTAAGAGGCCTCTTCAAAGTGAGCCCTCACTCGTAACATCTCTCCTATCCCCCACCTTCGAAAGAAAAGGGGTGGTTTGGCGGGAGAAAAGCCAGGACATGATTGCTAGCTATCGTCCCAATATTGATGTAGGTAGCTGCTGCCCTTCTGCCGCGTGACCCAAAGCGGGCTGCATGGTACATATTGTGTCTTTCTCACAACGTGGCCCTTGGGTCCAGTGGACAAGCGTCTATCAAAACTCTTGCCGCAGGAGCAGCGAGGCAGCAGAATGAGAACTCCGTGAGACCTTTCTCTTGTTGGGACCCCAGAAAACCGAACCAAGACATCCGAACCAACGCGCCCCCAGGGCGGCACAGCAAGAACGCAAATACACACGTAGATCTGGGAGATGTTCCGAATTCGTCCGTGCACAATAACTACAGTTTGTTCGGTCTTCGACAACAAACTTTCATTTTATTGTTTTTCTTTCGACTTGCCTTGATTAGTATTTTCTATGGCCTACGGAGGGAGACGTCCCGCACGGCACAAAGCCTCCGCGGTATCCTAACAATTCTCTGCTACTAAACACAAAATCTCCCTCCGAATACCACCAGACGGGAAAAACTCTTCTACAGTAGCAGTCTCGGGCGATTGAGCCTCCCAATGGTACGCTACCATTCAGAAAACACCCAACTCGAAGTCGTGCGATAACTGCTTCGGGTAACAACAGTATAACCCGTCGGGTGGTCCGATGTGGTACAATACGCTTATATTATCAGTACAGAACTGGTACGATACACACCCTGTGTGAAATTTGACCGCGAAACGGAATGGCACAGCTCAGCCGGTGGGCTTCGTGCCGCCCCGCCCGCCTAAAACACCCCAAACCGGAGGACTCAGAGAGTTCCTCCACCAAGAAGCACACCGGCGAGCGCTACCTCGGAGAGACCCCAGTCTGTCTCTCGGTGGTGGCGTGCAGTACCGGTTGGCGATGACCAACTGTGGGGCACTACTGTAGGAAGCGCTGAGTGTCGTTTGTCTTGCCCTTCTTGCCATAGGCCCGCGCAAGTATGTTGGTTATCATGGACTTGCTTGATTCCTTCTTGTATCTTTGAGGCATTCGCGAAATGATCCGCCTGGTGCCTGGAATGTCTCACTACACGGAGAAACATGACGAAAAACACGGCAAAAAAAACAAAGAAAAAGAAAACGACGGGGATACGTTATCGTGCGTCCGGGCCGCCAAATTTCGTGGGCATTCGGACATAGCCCGGACGGGTCGCCATGGGGCCAGGCGACGTGTGCCTGGCATGGTATCGTTTTTTTTCTTTTTTTCTTTTTTTCCTTGTTCTGGTGTGGGAATTCGTGGCGACACATCGAATTCCTTGGGGCGGTTCAGCTTACGTTGCGGCTTATGATCAGCAAACAATTGAACCGTACAGCACATGGCTTCATCACGGGAAAGAATACGATGGCTTGACCGCGATCGTCTGTGTTGGTTTTACTGAGCGCTCACTTGATTAGCGCGCATGTAGTTCGAACTCGACGCGACGCTTTCACAGCTATGCATCGGTGAGTTCGGGCTGACGGCGTCGGAGAAGAAGGCGGAGATGCTCCTGATGCGCGCGAAGGACAAGTCGACTACAACATCACAGCCCCCCCCGCCTCCACCACTGACCATCGAAGCCGCGGGACAGAAATACGCCAAGCCGACCGAGTTCCGGTACCTCGGTGGTCTCGTCAACGAACATGGCGACCTCACCCGGGAGATCAGCTACAGGAGCAGAGGAGCGTGGGCGTGCCTCAGGCGATATGGCCAGGAGCTCTTCGACAGACCGAAAGCGCCATTCCGACTCAAAATCCGCCTCCTCCAGGCGGAGGCGATGGAGTCACTGCTGTACGGCTGCATGACATGGTCACCACTCAGCGGCCACTATCAGACGCTGCGGTCGACACACCACCGACTGCTCCTTCGAGTTATCGGGTGCAAGCGCAAGAAAGACACCTACCGGCAGGTCTCGTACGCCCAGACGCTGAAGAGGGTCGAATGCCGGAGCGTTGAAGCCACGATCCGACAACGACGCCTACTGTTCGCGGGAGCACTGGCAAAGCAGCCGGACGGGCGACTCCCGAAACGGCTGATGCTCGGCGAGCTGGCGGGGGGGGAAGCCACGTAGGGGGGGACAGGAACAAAACTGGCCGAAGTGTGTGCTCGACGACCTGAAGGCATTCGGGGCCGACCACGGATCTACGAAAACCGATCCATGTTGTCTCGGAACTCCCGTACCGAAAGACACGGCACCGAAGTTAAGGTGGACGGAAGCCGCGAAGGTGGAGGGGGGAGAACCCTGGCATGCGGCGGTGCTGCAGGGAGCTGAGCGGTTCATGACCTCCTGGCACGAGAAGGAAGAAGAGACCAGCCGACAACGATCGCTCAAACGAAACCACAAGCCAACAACCAATGGGGCGGGAGGGGGGCAGGAGACGGACGAGACGGCGAGGGAAGAAAGCAAACGAGAAGAGACGGACCGAGTGGCACGATGCGTGCCGGATTTCTTTTAGCCAATTCCCCCCCCCCAACGCTGCACCGGTGTTTGTCATCGGGGTTGGGTTTTCGTCGCTTGGCAACGACGTTGTAAAACAAGCCAATTCACTTCGTGAACTCGGCAACCAGGTTACAATTTTTTTTTTTTTTACCTCGGTTTTTTTTTGGCGGTAACCATAATGGTGGTCGAGTAGATCATGTTGTGCGGGGTCGAGAAACCTCACTCCGCGCAACGGGGGATGATCGTACCACGTTGTGTTAAAATGGTCAAGCTTCCTCGAGGCAGTTACACAGTGCTTCCAACTGTCTCTGGAAGTGAAAGCACCAGAAAATAAATTAAGTCATACGTAGCTGTCATCCGTACGCAAGGAAGTAAGCACAAGATGCCGAACACCCTTAGCAGGATGCAGCTCACCCTTCATGCGACTCGCCAAATACCTCACGGCGCTTCGCGCTTGGTGATGTGAGAGCCTGGTCCGGTGAGAACCCGGCGTGCTCCGTCCCGGCTTTGTAGGGATGCGAGGTCAATGGTCAAACGACTACGGCATGCACGACTATGAGTACACCCCCCCCAACGCTGCACCATTGCACCAACCCCCCAGTAGTTATTTCGTACCATTACAATGTATCGCTGGGTGGTGGCCATGTTTGCGTGTTTGCTTGTTCGTTAGTGGTCTCTCCACCGTGTGCCTTGTTCTGCCTCATACTTCTTGTTATTTTCGGCCTGGTCCCTCTTTGTCCTCGCCCATTTTCATTTCATTTTCATTTTATTTTCTCTTCTCCTTACGGTTTCTATTTTTATTTTTTCTCTTTTTTCTCTTTTTTCTTATTTTCTCTCTTTTTTTCTCTTTGTTTCTGTGCCAGATGGCCTGGTCTCTGCTTGCGTTGTGAAGTACCAAGATTGAACCAAGGAGGTGTACCTCTTTCTCCGGCCCATGATGGATAGTTACTGCTAGTCTCAGTTGATACCTCGCATAGCGCGCAGAGGGAGTGGAGGATTCCAGAATATCTGTCGTTGATTTCTATTGACTTGCGGACCCCTCGGGGCCAGTTTATTTGAGTGTACCTTTTTAGGTTAAGTTAACCTGTGACCACGGGAATCGACCACGTCGAGTGTTGGATCAGTACGGACATACGAAGGTACTGGGTAGAGAGAGATCGGAACGGTTTTTAATGTGAAGACAACAACAACAACAACAACAATCGTTCGAGACATGACCAAGTTCCGTGAGGACATTCCCGGGTATCATGCATCTACGGTAGATCGATTCCAAACATGCGACCGCAACGATTTTAGGTGGCGAATACCGCTACACCAGCAAAGTCATCTTCACGATAATCGATACCTGACGGAGTGCATTTGTTTTTTTTTTTGTCACGTGCATGTGCTCACGCACCACGAACAATAAACAAGCGTGTCGGGAAATGTTGCGTCGTTGAATGTAGCCGTTCTGAGACAGATCATGCCGGGAGAGAATGCTGCACCAGTGGAGGCGTTGATTCCCCCAAGCCTAGCCCCTGATAACGTGGTATTCGACAACCGTCCAAATATTGATGTAGCTAGCTGCTGCCCTTCTGCCGCGTGACCCAAAGCAGGCTGCATGGTAAATATTGTGTCTTTCTCACAACGTGGCCCTTGGGTCCAGTGGACAAGCGTCTATCAAACTCTTGCCGCAGGAGCAGCGAGGCAGCAGAATGAGAACTCCGTGAGACCTTTCTCTTGTTGGGACCCCAGAAAACCGAACCAAGACATCCGAACCAACGCGCCTCCAGGGCGGCACAACAAGAACCCAAATACACACACACGTAGATCTGGGAGATGTTCCGAATTCTTCCGTGCACAAAAATACAGTTTGTTCGGTCTTCGACAACAAACTTTCATTTTGTTTTTGGGGGCCTTCCTAACGATTCCGAAACATCACACCCACGTCATTCATACGTCCAGGCCCACCAATAGGTTTCTAGCGTTCAACCTTACCACACAGACAGCCACACAGCGCTTTACGACGCACGGTACACCCCCCAATTCATGACCGATCCAGGTAATCGCGGCAGCAACCGCCAGCGAGACGCCACAAACACAAGCAACCGCCGGTACCGAGTTGTCAATGCCACCGACATACACACGCGTCGCGGGGCTCAGCGTGCTGCCTCCGCCGATGCCCTCAACGCCCATCGTAGAGCACAATATCCCGCGTCGGCAGACGCCATAAACAGCCGCCGTCGTAGAAGTCGCCATGCTACCAGAGCACAACAGCTCAACGTCGCACGTCGACAGCGTACAGCAACCGTCATCAATAACAATAGGGGGTCGCCCTTCCATGAATTCTTCCAGGCCGAGGACTACTCCACCTCATTACGGGGCGTTGTTGGAGACCGCCTGCGAGCCTCGGAGGATGCTCGACGCCACGAGGGCATCACAGCTCAAACCGGAGATCCGTGCCCACATTGTGGCGCCAAACTGTTCGCCAAAGAGTCCAAGGGCATTTGCTGCAAGGATGGGAAGTACATCCTCCCTCGACTGCCGTCGCTCCCACCTTCATTGAAAGAGTTGTACGATTCTCCGGAGCCATCGGCGCAGAAGTTCAGGAAGGGATCGAGGATGTATAACTGCCGATGCAACTTCGCCTCGCTCAACGTGGAGGATGGTGAGCTCAAATAAAGTTCGGCGACCATCTCTCGTCCGTCCAAGGGAGGTGAGAAGGATTGACACGTGCAACGATACATACATGCGGCTGTTGTATGAATAGATGTATGTGTAGATTACCTCGTGTAGTCTTTCATTTCTAGTTTTTACGTCGTACAAAACACACTTCATACATAGGATAGCGTATGGTATAGTGGTGTAGATTCCTTCGTGTAATCTTTCGTATCTATCATTCTTTGTGTTACAAAATACAATAGATCAATCGAAAAGCGTATGTTCGTCTTTTTTGTGTACGACGCAATACCCGTACACCTTCGCGTTAAGTACACGTATCGATTTTGCTTTCCGGTCTCCTTCCTTTGTTCTTGGCTTTCATTCTGCTGCCGTCGTATTCATTTTACACGCATCAACCAACACTGAGGGATAACTGGTGCATATTTTTTCTGAGTCGCCAACTACGCCCTTCAATTCATTGTTGCGTCATGAATTATCGCGAATTTTTCAACTTTGCCACTATCAAAGTGTCCTCACACGCATTCTCCACTGCCTACTTCAATGTCGCCACCATTGCCCAGGTATATCTACAAGGGCTCGGACCGATCTTCTTTCGCCATCACCACAGTGGCCAACAACACCATTGACACCATCAAGCAATGCAAATCATTGCGTTGCTTAACGGCGACAGAAGCGGCATGGAGTGCACCATCCACGACATGCACTTCCGCCAACCCGCTGCCGAAGGTGAACATCGAAATATTCGTGCGTTATAAGGAAGGAGCGTTCCACGATGCAAACGTCGACGTCTCCGTTTTTTTTATTCCCTTCGCACTCCTTCCTTGCGGCGGTTTTCACACCGACTTCGAACGTGGGGTGCAATTTCCTCTTTATACCTTCCTCGCCGGCCTTCTCCATTGATATGTACATAATGTATACGTCTATTTGTCGGCTTTTCGGTCACCGATAGACAAGACTACGGAGTGCCATGTCCCTTTCACCCTGGACGGGACCGCGCGCCCGCCGAGTGCGAAAATTCTGCACCACTTCTTTGCCTCTCCCAACACCGTCCCTTCTTCCCACCCTACAAATCATCTCCCCTTCTTCTTCTTCTTTTATCCTTCCGCCCGGACACTCACCACCGTCCGTCCTGGATGTTGGCCCCCAGCCCCATTGGGGGGCGGGGGGCCAAAACGTAACCCTAGTGGGTATATACTGCGCTTCGGTCACCGACCGATAGCTGCGACGGACACTCGTGACCTCGCAACTGGCAAATGGCATCAAATGTGTGCGTACGTGCTAGGTCTGCAATTCGAACCAGTACCCCGGTGTGTGTGTGTCTAGTGACACCACCAACCCAAGGGCATTTTTTTTTTCTCTCGCGCGGTCCTTGTACAATTAGGTGAAGACAAGTGCCGCCGAGAGAAAGGGACACACCAAGAGGCACCGTGTGCCACCAGGTTGAATATGGCTTCGCCGTACCCGATACATCGCTCTTTCAAGAAACGTGTTAGACGTACCGGTGAGTTGGGGCGGCCGCCGCGTCCAACTTGATGGCTCAATAATTCTTTGCTGGGGGCTCCGCTCCAGGCGCCTCTCCCGATTCCCGGTCTCCCAGAATCCCAGGCTCCCAGAAACAAAACAATTTCTTGGCCTCCTACCCTCGCCAATCCTTTGTATCTCTCTCTCTGATCCACCTACTACTGTTGTGTAGCTCTGCTGTTGCACGCCTGCCCAGCGGGCCTTCTCCTTGCACATGACCTCTCCGAGAAAGTGACCAATCCACAGTACTCTTCTCCATTCTGATACGCCGAAATAGAGGAACAAAAACGCCTCTGGCAAATTTGACGGTTTCAGTAAACAGTAGTCTGCATCGGCTTTATCTTCCTCACCAAATTTACTATGTATTGGTGTGACAGCGGTTTGTAGTTTCATGAATTGGGCGGGAACCTGGGGTCACCAGGGGAAGAAGTTGTTCGTCAACCCTGAGTGGTATGCCCTTGTTGTCTTTGTAGAGACTGTAGTGCTTGATGTTTAGATGCTTGTTATCTCTTACACCCGGTCGGGGGGAAAGAGCAGGGAGTCCCACGCGCACGACAGCTGACAACAGCTGGCGTGGGGGCTCCGCACAATCATTCTCTGGTTGTACTACCCAACGCATACCTATGTGCAGGGCACTTGAAGCAGTCATCTCGTCTACAGATCCCACTACATACGCACTCACACGAACACCCTCCCTGGTTCTTCACGCAAAAGTAACTAACCACTGCTGTGGGATGCGTGAAGAACAGGTTCTTCCGCAAAAACAACAAGTCAATGAATACTTAAGGGGAAACCCGGCCACCGGGTCAAAACCCCTCCCTCCAAGGATTGTACTCCGAAAAAGCAAGATTAAAGACGCAGACAGGAGAACACCGACAGAGTCATCGATCCGTGTAACCTTTCTGGCACGTTTCAATATCATCTCCTAGTACCCAATTAAGCCCAAAAGGTCTGCGGCCACTACCGCCAGTTTACTCCAACAAAGCCCAAAGAAAGTCGGTTACAATTTTACTTCTACTGCCCTCCACGCTCGACGAACAACTATCGATGATCTGAGCACCTAACTTCCTCCCTCCCCCTTTATTCCGGCGCATCGCGGCGCCCCAGGGTTCGGTGGTATATGGTATCATCCTGGGACAGCTGTTTTGTCAAACACATCAAGCATGATAAGCCTTCTTGCTTACAACTCTTCCTCCTCCGGCTCTCAGGAATTCAAACTTCAGCCTGCTTACACACAACAGCGCTTCGACCCTCAGAGAAAACAAACTTCCAATTCTCATCAACCATACAGCACGCGTCAATATGGCTGTTCTCCCTCACTCGAAGAAAACCGCGGACCATCATGTCGTGCGATAACCTCCCTCACTCTTTGCCGCGAGTGGTACGCCACACACAATACCTCTTTCATTCAACGCTCGCGGAAAACACGCCTGACTATATGCTGCATCGAGAACTTATCGTTGCTGAGGCTTCCTTTCCTCCTCCAAGACAAACACAGTGATTCTCATCATGGGGCTTCTCCCCTTGTACAAGACAAACACTGATACAGATTGTGGAGACGCCTTGCTACTACGAATCCCTCAAAAAGGTGGATTCGTCTGGTAAATGGGTTTACACCGACCTGCAGCAACAACGAAAATGTCACCTACAAGTACAACAGTGTCCTCCCCTCCCCATTTCCACCTCACGCACACCAGGTGATACTTCGTACATCTGGTACATGGGTCCACACCTACCTGCAGCAACAACGGAGTTGCTGCCTCTGCCTCTGTTAGTATACCCTTGTAAGTGTGTTGAAGATGATGATATCACTTGTATTTAGGACAGCAGACACGATCAGGACACGGCGGGAGAGAGAGAGAGAGAGAATGCCACGACACAGCAAGCACTTCCGCAGGACCGAGCCCCGTGGGTCAACCATGAAAGCAACCCAGGGGACCATCAATTCCTATCTTCACTATGGCCTGTTCTTCAAACAAACATCAGACCAACATCGAAATCGCCCCACCTCGCTGACGTAACACAGCGCACCGGAGCATAATGCAATCATCCAACATTTCCTGAGCGACACATAACCGGCATGCATTTTTCGACAATTATCTGTCCTCGTCGACGTACAACACTGGTGTCCCAATTTTTCCTCATATATTCCTTCAGCGATTCCAACAGTATCCCATCTTCCTGCACATTTCGCAACCTAGAGAACAACGCCACGTGGCCGCAATCAAGAAGTTTCAACCGAATGACTACCAGGAAATATTGAACACGTGGATGCGAACGCCTCCGAGAAACACGGAACCCCCTCCCTTGCTCTTCAACCAAAGTGCACTCATGACAACTAACGAGGATCACCAACTTCGCTACGAATACCATCAAACACCAAATACCGTCAAGAAAGAAGTGCCAATCCAGCACTGTGATGCGTGTTTGCTCCCCTCCCAGCGCTCGTCCCGGCCAGTAGCCTCGCCAGAAAAGGAGTTCCCGTTTTATCACGATGATGCAAGTCCCCCCCCCCACACGCCCCTTCCGACGTGCCGCGGGGTTCCCCCTCACGCCCCTTCCGGCGAGCCACGGGGCTGCTTAGATTTTCTCCCCCCATCACGCCACGTCCGACGCGCCTAGGGGCCTTAGATTCCCCCCCCCCCCTTCGCGCCCCGTCCGACGCGCCATGGGGCCTTTGGTTTTAGTTTTCTCCCTCGCGCCCCGTCCGACGCGCCACGGGGCTAATGTTTACCTCCCCCCCACGCCCTCCCGACGCGCCATGGGGCTGCATTGATTGTTGCCCTCCCGCGCCCCTCCCGTCGCGGCTGCGAGCATACGGCCCTCCCGCCGTGCTATTTTGTTGTTGCCCTCCCGCGCCCCTCCCGTCGCGGCTGTGGGCACACGGCCATTTCGCCGTGTTCTGTGTCACCACCCTCCCACGTGCGATGGTGTCGATCGAGCGTGCGCGGTGACCCGCGCGACGTTGGCGTCTTTCCCCCGCCTGTTCCTACAACGCCTCACGTGCCACATCCAGCTCCTCGTCATCGCTCGCCACCGCAACCGCCATGACTGCCGTCTCGCCCTTCGCCTCCTCCTCACCCTTCGCCGACGGGCACTTGCTCTTATCGTGTCCATACCCGTCGCCGTTCTCGCACTGGGTCAAGAAGTCGGCGATGGGGGTAGTGCACGAGAACGACTGGTGCCCTCGCCTGTTGCACCGGTAGCACCGCCCCCTGCGGCGGCCGCCGCCACTGCGACCGTCTCCACCGCGGTTGCCGTTGCCGTTGCCGTTGCCGCCATTGCCGCCGTTTCCGCCGCCGCCGCGGCCCCCGCGGCCGCGATTGCGACCAGCTTTTCGGCCACCGCCTTTGTCGGTGCTCACGAGTATTCCCTGCTCAGACGCCCTGTGACTGTTGCGGTTTCCGTTCCGGTGGCTCTTCCCCTGCCTGATGCTGGAGTGCTGGGGGCCCACCACTCTGATGACCTCTCCCCGGTCCAGAGTCGGGGCGGACTGCAGGGTCAGTCTGGCATGGTCGTACTCGGCCGGTAGGGCCGAAAGAAAGAGCGACAGCACGTACGGGGCCTCAACTTCGACCCCCCTCTCGTTTAGACGACTTGCGAGTTGCTCCATGGCGATAAGCGATTCACTCGGGTTTTTGTCGGCCGGCATTGCGAAGTTCTGAAACTTGCAACTCCTGCGTGGCGACCTGCGATTCCGGGTTGTGCACCTGCTTTGGCGTCACACATCTCCCGAAGACGGCCTTGTCTGGCTCCCTCATCAGGGCCGAAGACAGAAAGTGGAAAGCTTGGAGGCTGCAGTGGATCTGTGCCTCGGAGTACCCCTCTGCCAGCAACGTAGCTTTGGGTATATTCATGTCCCCGACGTCCGGCTGGCGTTCCGTGGCCCCTACGAACTGATCGTCCATGTCTACCGTTTTAGCAGCCTGGATAACGACCCTCCTCCACGAGTAGTATCCCTGGCCGCCTTCGAGGCGCGGTGCGTGCACTGATACACGTATTTTGTTACAAAGGTTCTGGTGAAAATCGTCTCCTTCTCCGACGAGTCCGCCAAAAACGCCAATACCACCGTGATATGTCTCGGTTGTCTCGCCTTAGGGGAGCGATCCCCTGTCACGCCCGCCACCCGGCCCAACCACCGGGTCTGAGGACGGCGTGTTTCCCTCGTTTTGCGGTGCCCCCTCCTGGGTACCGCGGGTGGACGTAGTGCCCGTGACAACAGCGCCCACCCCAGCGCCGCCACACTCCCCCTCCTTCTCTAACGTTCCAAGGGCGGCTCGGAGCAGCCCTGCCAGCTGCTGTACCTCGTCCATCAGGCCTGAAACTTTGCTATCCAGCTTGTCAACCCTGCCCTGCGTACTAGTGGTGACGTCCGCAGCCTTTGCTGCAACATCGGCGTCACTCATCTCCAGCACGGGTTCCCTCGAGGGATACACTCTAGAGCCTTGCAAGTGTGTTGAAGATAATGGTATCACTTGTACTTAGGACAGCAGACACGATCAGGACGCGGCGAGAGAGAGAGAGTGCCACGACACAGCAAGCACTCCCGCAGGGTCGAGCCCCGTGGATCAACCATGAAACCAACCCAAGGACTATCAATTCCTACAGTCCCGTTGGAATATTCTCACCCGCTCATGCACACACGAACAGCCTCTTCCACTGCGCGCACGGCCACTCCCACGAGGTGCTTCTGAGGACCCTGTTGTAGGTGACATTTCCGTTGTTGCTGCAAGTAGGTGTGGACCCACGTACCAGATGTATCCAACATATTGAGGGATTCGCAGTAGCAAGGCGTCTGCACATTCTGTATCAGTGTCCTCATTATGGGGCTTCTCCCCTTGTACAAGACAAACACTGATACAGATTGTGGAGACGCCTTGCTACTACGAATCTCTCAATAAGGTGGATACGTCTGGTACATGGGTCCATACTGACCTGCAGCAACAACGGAAATGTCACCTACAACAGTGTCCTCCCCTCCCCATTTCCACCTCATGTTGACGCCAGCACAATTTCACCTGCGCCGGTGTCTGCAACTTTCAATACACCGGGTCCTGTGTACTCCTTTTCTTCAGCCGACACGCTGGATACTGTTTTACCCTTGGGCGTGAGTTTTCATCGGCCGCGGGGAGAGCCTGTGCTGCATCCCCTCCTTTGATACACCGGGCCCTTTGTACCCCTTCTCTTCAGCCGACACGCTAGATACTGTTTACCTCGCGCGCGCAAGTTTTCATCGGCTGCCGGGAGCGCCTGTGCTGCATCCCCTCATCTGATACACCTGGTCCGGTGTACCCCTTCTGTTTAACCTCCACGCTAGATACTGTTTTACCTCTGTGCGTGAGTTTTCATCGGTTGTGGGGAGCGTTGTGGGGAGCGCCTGTGCTGTATCCCCTCCTTTGATACGCCTGGTCCCGCGTATCCCTTTTATTCTGCCCCAGACAAATTTTTCGTCGCCCGTGGACAGCATGAAATGGAAGCGCCTGTACCGCGAATCCCCATCATAGAGTGGCTTGTTTTTGGGGCCGAATACCCATCGTCGTACGAAGCACCCGCGATAACACGCCTGGATTTTACCATCGAAAAAGACGAATAACAAGTGCTTAACAAAACACCCACGCTCAGGAATGGAGACGCCTGAACCGCGAATCCCCTTTCGAAAATCATCATAGGTCGTATCACTCTACGAACACCAAATCAGAACATGGAAACGCCTTAACCGCGAATCCCCTGTAGAAACTTTCGGTATCATCCATCACAAGTTAAATCATTCACGATCACTCACGAACTCAACCAGAAAGAAGCGCCCCGCGGTAACGCCGCGCTTTTTTTGGGCCTCGTTCAAAAACACAGCAGATTTCGCGGTCTCGCCCTTACTCCTCTGCGGCATTTCCACGTTCACCAGAATCGCCATGACTGCAATCCTCCAGTTCTCCCGGAGCGATTACTTTTGCCGCGATCAACAGGTTCGTGTGTTGTGCCGCCCGCTACTCCACCGCCGACGCCGACGCCCCTCTGCTTCCTTGTCATTGGGCCGGTCCTAACAGATGGCTCATATTTGTGGCCCTGAGAGATTACCCTCCAGGTTCCACCTCCTGACACCTCGTCCCGTGTGCCCGGGGCCGTCAAGCTACCCCCAGCAGCGTCTCTGCTCGAGCTACCAACCGTACAGAGAAAGTCGATGGTCTGGAAACAACCAAACCCACCATTTGCAAGGACGTCAAACGCCCGCACCGGTTCACCTTCCGTGCCCGATCTACTGTTCCTCTCTCTTCCAGCGGCGTCATCAGTTCTAACGCCAGCCGCAGCGTGCAGCTCTGAGAAGCAGCTGCCTGGCGGAGAGATTCCGACAATCCCACCGCAGCATGAGGCGCGTCTTCCAGCACCGCCTGGCCCCCCTCGGCTTCCGCAAGCTGGCATTGCCTGCAGCAGCGATGACATCTTGTCCATCACCCCCTGCATCCAAACTCCCTGCGTATTGCTTCCCAGCGGGGGGGCAGCGAATGGGTGGCCCGGGGGACCTACTCCCCCGACTCCACCGGGTGGCACCCCAAACCGTGTGCCCGGCGCGGCTCCTCCGCGCCCTGCGGCGTTGCCAGCGCCGCATGACTCCCCCTCCTCTGCCCCCGCCGCCCTGGCAGGCGGCATCTGAAGTTGCCCTAGCTTCTCCATGACAGCAGACAGCACCTTGCTTTGCTCCTCCAGCGTCGTGAACAGCTCCGTCACGCGCGTGTCGATCGTGGTTCCGCCGCCCTCGCTCGCTGGGGTATCGCTAGGCATAATCCCTACAAAGGGGCTCCTTCGAAGGAAACTCTAGAGTATTCGTCAACCCTAAGTGGTATGCCCTTGTTGTCTTTGTAGAGACTGTAGTGCTTGATGTTTAGATGCTTGTCATCTCTTACACTCGGTTGGGGGAAAAGAGCAGGGAGTGCCACGCGCACGGCAGCTGACAACAGCTGGCGTGGGGGCTCCGTACAATCATTCTCTGGTCGTACTACCCAACGCATACCTATGTGCAGGGCACCTGAAGCAGTCATCTCGTCTATAGATCCAACTGCATACGCACTCACACGAACAGCAATAAGAACAAAAAGAAAGCGCGCAGCGGTGTAGCGAGTTGAGATCGGACGGAAGCTACAGAGCATGTGAAGAGAGGGAAGGAACAGTAGTGGCCGTCCGACGTAGACGGTGACAGCATAGCAATCTTTTCTTCGTGGGCCGAGAGAGGACGCAAACGCAGAAGCGTGTGAAACGCGAGGTGGGCGCCGACAAGTCACCCTCCACGTTCACTCCCGAATCTATAACGGCAGCAGATATCGAAGCGTCCCTGGATCAAGGGCCGCGCGAGTGGCTGCTCCCCACATGTACCAAATGTCCGTAGTTCTTACTTCGGTATCTCATATTTGAGGTCGAGTACCTCAGAATCACCATGACCTCGCCACCAGATGTATCGTTTGTTATCATACAGGCACGCAGACGACGAGACAAAAGGAATGAAAACAGGCGTAGACTTGAGGAATGCAGAATACGGCAGTCCCATTGGCAACCCGCGAAACTGCGGGTCGAGTGATACCGCTACGCCCCTCACCCGGACGCCCCACATCTCCCGGTGCCGGCTCGCAGTCTGATCACAATATCGTTAAGATGTCGGGACGGGCATGTACGCGTTCGTGCAGCGGCCGGGTGGTGGAGAGACGGGGGGGACGCGGTGGCGCCGTGGAGGCATCACCGCCCTGTTCAAGGAGGGCTGCCGGTCGGTCACCAGCGAGGGCAAAGGCGGTAGCGTCAAGACTGTCACAAAATAAGTGGCAAGCAATGCTTACAAAAGCGTTCGGGTGACCCCGTGTGTGGCGGCATCGCTGGACTCGCTGTCAAACTTTCGTGTGGAAGACTAGCGCTGGAGAATCGACGACTCAGAGGATGAGGTTCCCTTGGACTATTCGCTACAGAACCTGTTTAGCGACTATCATCACGGTCCTGAAGAAGGATATCGCGGATCCCGAGCATCTCGCCCGTGTGGGTATCCTCGATGATTCCTTTAGCATCAGGCTGGAGATGAGTCGTGAACATGGCCACGAGATGCCGTAAGCACCTCCAGGTTCGCTAGATTCATTAACGACGATCTGAAAGTGTTTGGGTGCGGTAGCCCGTCAGAGGCCGAAAGAGAAAGAAGGTTGACTCAAGACCTTTGGCAGTGCTGCACGGCTGAAACAAAAAAGGTAAGTGTGAGAAAAAAAGCCTCCAACGGGAAAGCGGCCCCCTGTGGAAACCCCTCTGATCAGGCGGCTCGCGGCGCAGCAGACCTCCACACCCAGCACCGGCTCGAGAGGGCGAACAAGGGGCTATAATGTCCAGTTTTGAAGAGAGTTGTGTTAACACGATGCCAGGGCACAGCAGGGTATGTTTTATATGTCCAGGTGCACTTGGTAGGGTGAGAAAGTTGGACTTTAGCTAAAGCGTACCGCACTGCAAAAGCTCCAAGATCAGGGAGGGAGCTTTACACGCGAACCAACCTCTGCGCGAGGTTGGTGTCTTGCAGCCTAATTGTGCTACTGACATGTACCTAGGTTGCATTTCCACCTAATGCAAAAGGTTTGAGGCGATTCGGTGAGGCAGGAGATAAACATGGTATGTTCAAAATTCAAATTTCAGGAGAGCCCACGCCGGGGGTCCGAACGTACGCTCTTGCATGTTGCGCATGTATGCATGTATATCCACTGGATACACCATCCCCACCCCAAGATACTATGGAAATGCCCGATACAATCACGCGAGCTCAGGGTCAGACTATCACAACGATTTTCAGATAATCTGGGTTTCCAGAAGGCAAGTACGACTGTCTTCAAATTCAAATTAATCTCAGTGCTTTGCCATATACTACACTAGCCCAACATGACGCGGGGCGCTCGGCTACGTACACTCCAGGCCTGCTGCAGATTGAAACACCGCAGTGTTGCAAGTCAGGTCTAGACTAATACTACAGTACGTAGTTCGACAGGTTTTAGTCGTCACGCTCTCAGGCACACAAGCATGCCCGTACAGAGGATCAGATCTTCTGCACGGCTGTCAAGAGATAACGAAGCGCCCAGACCTAGACTATGAAGCATACTAGGTGTTCGCTTGCGTAGTAAGCTCTACGTGTCACGTGACATTTTGTGATTTTTGTTATATATCTACTCTGGTAAGGTGTTTAATAATGCGTGGGATAACCCGGCATAGGTCGACTTGTTGTTAGATGACCCGTCGGAGAGGTAGGCGGGGCAGCCGGGCTTGTGAGATTTACAGCCCCACAGGTCAGACCTCGGAACCAGCCTGGGAGCTCTGTTACACCCGGAAGCGGAGGTATGCAGCCATCATGGGACCTTCACCAGCTTGCGGAAGGCACGCTTACCCCGCGGACTCCAGTGGTCGACCACACAGACAGGGGGAGACATAACAAGTGGATGTCCACGGGGCGGGAGCAGGAGAGAGGGCAACCTAACCATCGAGGTGCGCACCCCCATCGCCGCGAAAGCGCGACGTGAGAGGTTCCGGTGCACGCGCCCGACGGACAGGAGGAAAGACCCGGTCAGGAAGGAAACACAGGAGGAGGCTCTCTGTTAGGGTAACGGGTGGCCTACCTAATCGTGAGAGCAACCTCGCGGAGGAGGATTATTACAAGCAGCAGGGCGAGGCCAGAAGGGAGGCAACGGCCCGTATAGATCGCGCAAATGCCGAAGATGAACGGCGTAGGAGTCAGGACGGGAACTCAACACAAGCCGGTTATCAGGCAAGCAAGCGGAATGCGAGTAGTAGACTTTCTACCCCCGCGGTGTTATCTGTAGCCAACCAATAGGCAAGAAGCGACAAAAGGCGCGGGAGTATGGAATGCGGATTGTTACACACAACCCTGGCACCGAGTGTAGCAAATGCCCCCGCAATGTAGCGCTGTGACTACCTCCCGACAATTTCCGGGCTGCCGTTCGGCGAGGTGTGGATACTCGTCCTTTAGAGCGTACGGATAGAGGGTTTGTTTGATAAGCCGTTGTTTTTTCGAGGCGCAGGACGGCACGTGGGCCGTTGATATCGACAGATGCGCCAAATGTTTGGCGACCATGTATTGCTACAAGGATGAAGCGGCGTTTGGCAGTGCTCATTCAGCTCCAGCGCAGCTGCTCGAAAGCGTTGACGGTGACGTTGAGGACTACGTGAGCTTGATCCACTTCGCCATCCTCCAACTCCCTAAAAACAAGACGACAACCAAGTGTCCGTCTTGTTTTTCCTTGCGCAAGCAGGGAGAACGGGGTAACGCCATCTTCCCGTACTGCTAGAATGGCCTGAAGAAGATTATGCCGGCGACAGAGGTGGCCGACAAAGGATGGGGCGTCGACCCACGAGGAAAGGGGAGCGAGTCGGACAAACTTACAGCCGAGAATCGCGTGCTTCGGCTGTCCGAGTATTCTTACATCGGCCCTGACAGAAAGACAGCCACGCTGGCGTGCGGTTGCAATCCGGAGACGGCCCTATGCAACAGGTGCAGGTGCAAGGACAGCAAGTGCTCGCTCGATTGCGGCTGTAGAAGTCGTTGCACCCTACGTCGGCTACCGTCGGCATCCGTGCGAATAGGGGGGAGTCTGCGTCCCGGCCTACGGTGGGCGCTCCTCAAACTGGGCCGATTGAGGATACCGCCCGACCCCAACCACTCGTCGAGATTCAACCACAGCCATCCTCGCGTGTTGCCAATGCCTTCGCACTCTTTCTCGCCTTGAGGAAGCAGGAGGAATCGCACGGAGTGGAACAGAACGACGTGCAGGCAGGGACCCCCGAGTCACCTGCGAGCAGCGGCATTTCCTCCGGCGACGCAGCGGAATCGAATAACGCAGAGCTGGAGGACCCCGAGTCGGACGAGAACGGCGACGGTTCGGTCGGTGTACTCGAGGACTTTTTTTATGAAGTGGGATTCGGGCGAATCTGGCTCCAGCAGTGGGGAATCTGACGGGTCGAGCGAGAAGGGCGTCAACCCGGTGAAGAGTGACGGAGAGAAAGATGATGGTGTTGCGGATGTCGTTCACGACGCCTGGAACTGAGATTTGTTTACTTCTTCAGGCAGGTCCATGTTGCAATCTTTGAAGGGCCTTGGCTTTTGGGGTTGAGGATGTCGTGACGAGCATTCTTCTTGCACGTCAGATCTCCACATCGCAACAAAAGATCTAACACCGGCGCTGCCTTTCTCGTGCGTGTGGTCTGATTTATCTGACCCATGTTTCAATGTCACATTTTGCGCGTCGTTCTTGGTGGTTCAACAGGTCCGTGCTCCACTTGCCCTCCGTTGGATGCATCGGGCAAAGAGGACGACCAGGGGTGGCAGATTATCAGACACAGGAGCAGAAGTCGTAGAACAGCCGGCTAGAATACGCATTTTCGCGACCACTTTTCGTACTGTAGGTGCGCAGGGAGACGGGCGAGAGACGCTTCTGTAGTTTCAGCCAGGCTGGGCGTCCGTGGCTTATTGGAATAGTATTTTCTTCTTCGTGTTTTATCGGCAAAGTGCCTGAAACCTATGGGGACGAGGGCGCGTAGAGCCTGTGCCGTTTATACTGACTGTGAATTAGTTATTTGTTGTATCGTTCGGGCATGATGTTTTGTGACGAACTTTCTTTGTATCATCTTGCTTGGTGGTGCCATGTAATAAGTGGGTGTTCACGCCTCGAGGGGGCTTATTGCTTGTTGTGAACTCAATGCTTTCCTGAGCCAAGTGGGCGATCAACACCGGCGGCAGCTGCTGCCCGCTCTCGTGTTTACTCGTGTTATTGTTGCAGAGAGGGTCGAATTATGTCCGAGCTCACGCTCGCTCCCAAGTACTTACTTGCTCCAGCTTGACCTCTATCTGAGCAATTCAACTTGTGCGGCAAGAAGAGCAGCCCTCGGTGTTTGATGGGTCGGATGGGCAACTCGGGGGGCCCGGAGTTGCGTGCAGTGTTCGTGTGTAACAAATATTTCCTCGCTTTTTCGACACACCCAATACTAAGTGCGTAGTGCTGCGTGCGTATTCCATACTTGAGTGCGAGTCTGAGTGTAGGTGGGCCGCCCGTTTCCTGCGTGCGACATCAGATAGCACAACGTTTTTAGTGACCATACTCACTGTTAGTGTATCTGCCGTGTTACTCTTGCTACTCCGTCCTTCTCATACTTTTTTCTTCGGGATTGAGGAGAGTTATGCTGCTGGGTGAGGGTCCCGAGTCAACAGGCACAAAGTGTGTGCGGTGCAACACAGCAGGAGAAGACGGGGGCACCCCAACAGCAATTTCAGTTCAAATCTAGCCAACGCCATTATTCAAGATTTACTCCGTCTGTAGTTCATCTTGCAGGACAACTCCAAATGCTGTACAACCACAAGATCAGCAGCTAACAGTAACAATGCTCGGTGTTGCCGGCAGCGTGGCAGAAGATAAACATGGGGCCTGTATGCGAACGCAAAATTTGAACTTCATCCGTGTCTACCTCTCTATCCTCGGCACTAATGAAGTTCAACTCTTGTGCAATATACTTTCTGGCACTCAGTCCACCGTCCCTCAAATTTTAGTGGCGATTGATGCTGTGGTGGGCGCGTTCTCGTGCTTGGTCTCTTTGGCGGGTGCACAGCAGCGTGGTTGCGCCGCGTAGATACGAGTCTCACATTTTTTTAGGGGAGGGGCTGCGGGTTGCGCCGACAAGTAAGTTTGAAGCCTACAGTGTACGGAATTCGGCAAACCTTGGTTCTCTAGATAGCTATTGGAATAGTCTATCTACTTGGGAGGATGTACGCCGGTCGCGCTGCTCTTCTGTGTAAACCGATATTTTTTGTTCCGCCGCCATTTTTTTGTTTTTCATTCGTGCAACACTGTTGGTTAGAGAGTGGCATGCACGGCGGAGGCACGAGGGGCCCCGCACGTATCATGTCCATCATACACAAACATCATCCACGCAACCCCCGGAGGCCCCGTAGATCAGTATCCTGCTGAGCACCTCAAACAGCCCCCCTGCTCGGTACGAGATACGATCTACGACACCTACCTCACGAACTGCCAGGTAAAACGGCAGATAAATCATCCATCATTCCACGTCAAACAACTCTGTCAACATAACAATGTCGTACAAAGCTTTCGAATTCTTGTGATATCACATTAATTACTATCCCCTACAAGGTCTGTCAATAAAAATGCTCTATCAAATTCTCAAGCAGTCAAAACAAAACAGTCACCCTTGGAAGAATACCCAGCAAAGATACACATCACATCAGAATCACGTCAGAAAGGGGACGGGTAACTCCGGGAAAACGTGTCCAACGTCCTGACTTACTCAGAACATATTCCTCAGAATAAACATTCATGTTTGTTTGAACTCATTGACCAGCTCAAATAACCTTCGGAAGCACAAAGGCTTCAACCATGACTTACGAGAACATGCCAAGTCCTTCCTCCAATACCCAATGCCTTGACAAATATACCAGTCACACAGCCCCCCTGCTGTAACATCCATCCCGAAAATGAAACCAAGTCCAAAACAAATAAAATAGCTGCGACTAGTATCTATCATGGAACAATACCAATACCCCCCCCCATGATTCTCGTGCAGAACTACCTCACTCATCCATCGTACGTACCAGAGAGCAGAAACATAACAACAGCAAATCAAAGGCCAGTTTAAATTTACAAATATAAGACATCATGTAGGAAAAGGCGCCGCGCTGAAAACACAAAGAACAAAATCAACGAATATTCATCACAAAGTCGCGATGCGCGCAAAAAGCCTCCTTGGGGAGCGGTTTTGTCAGGAAATCCGCGTGTTGTAGGTCCGAACGTACGTGGACTACCTTGGACTCGCCCCGCGCTACACGCTCACGGATGAAATGGTGGCGAACGTCGATGTGCTTGGAGTTAGGGGTCGTAGCCGGGTTACTTGCCAAGTGAAAAGCGCCTACATTGTCCTCCCACACTGGAGTGCACCCCACATCACGCTCCAGAAAGATAAAACTCCAGAGATACCGAAGAAAAATAGCCTCCTTCAGCCCCTCAGACATCGCCACGTACTCCGCTTCCGTCGAAGACAGGGTGACGCTCTTCTGCGTCCTACACAGATACATCACACACGCACCAGCGAACATCACTAGTGCCCCAGAAACATACCGCCGGCCGGTTGCCTTGCTGATGAAGTCCGCATCGACAAACAGTTCCATGTGGTCTCCTCCTACCATACCCCTCTGAAAAGTAATACCGTACCCGCTCGTGGATCTAACATACATCAAGACGCAAAGCCGCTTGCCAGTGCAATCGCTTCGGCGCGTGCGAACACCTCGCAACGGCACGTACCGCGTTGAGAATATCCGGGCGGGTCTGATTCGCCAGCCACATCAAGTGTTCCACCAGCGACCGGAAAGGCGCGTCAACATCGGGCTCGTCGGCGTCATACTGCTCAAGCTTCAAACCAACGACCATGGGTGTCTCTTTGTTCGTCGTCACACCGAACTTGGCTACGATCTTCTCCGCTACAGCCTGCTGCGAAATAGTCACCGTTCCGAATGCCGTGTCACGAGATAACCTGCAACCCGCATACCAGCGCAGTTCCCCAAGGTTGGAGATGGGCACATACCGGTTGGGATCTACACCAAACTGGTCGCACCTGCTCTTGCGCCGATAGAAAATATGTCGTCTACGTGGATCGCAACCACCATGGTGACTACACCGCTCTCGATCAGACGCATCACACACGCATCGGCAGCACAAGACTCGAAACCAAGATGCTTCATGTGACGCATCAAGTGGTTATGCCATGTGCGGGACGCCTGCTTCAGACCGTAAAGACTCCGTCTCAACCGAACGACCTTACTTACTGGAAAGCGCGTCGCACCCAGGGGGTCGACGAATGTACACAACCTCATCCAGTTCCGATTGGACAAAGGCTTGCTCGGCATCGAAATGGCACATATCCCAACCCAGCACACAGGCCATAGCGGCTACCAAACGAATGCTCGTGATGGAAGGGCAAGGGGAGAAAGTCTCAAAGAAGTCAACACCCTCACGCTGCGCAAACCCACGGGCCACCAACCTAGCTTTAGGACGCCCAGGCTGCCCAAACTCGTCTACCTTCCATGAATACACCCACTTGGAGGAGATGACGTTCGTTGCTCGTTGCTATTCCGCCCCGACCTCCTCGAAGGTGCCCACTGCGTTCAACCCGCAGAACTCCTTGTGTTCGGCGTGGGTCCAGATGTGGTGGTGTGGCCCCGCGTGCGCCGCCGCGTATGTCTCAAGCGTCTCTATGTCGCACGCCGGCCCGGTGGGCAAGCCTGCCTCAGCAACGCCCGTCGAAGGAAGCTCGGCAATGGACCGTTTGATCTCGTCCTCCATGGCAAGATGCACAAACACGCCCGGCACCCGCCCATCTCGCTTCGCCCACGACCTCGTCACGGCGGGCGTCGCTACAAACCCCCGCTGCCCCCTGCAAACGCACGTCGGTACCAATCTCATGCACCATCTCTGTCCACGCTCCGTCGGGCGCCAGCGGCGCCGCCGCCGAAGCCGATGCCGATGCCGCCGCTCCTGCCGCCACCGCGGGGACCCCGGCCTTTCCCCCCACCGCCGCCGCGGGAAAAACACTGCCGCCGAAGGTCGCCGCCGTCACCGCCGGAGCTACTGCCGATGCCGTCGCTTCTGCCGCCACCTCGGGAACCCCGGTCTTCCTCCCCACGGCCGCCACTGGGACAAAACGGCCGCCGGAGGTCGCCGCCGTCGCCGCTGGAGCTTCTGCCGATGCCGCCGCTCCTGCCGCCACTGCGGGGACCCCGGCCTTTCCCCCCACCGCCGCCGCGGGAAAAACACTGCCGCCGGAGGTCGCCGCCGTCACCGCCGGAGCTACTGCCGATGCCGTCGCTTCTGCCGCCACCTCGGGAACCCCGGTCTTCCTCCCCGCCGCCGCCACTGGGACAAAACGGCCGCCGGAGGTCGCCGCCGTCGCCGCTGGAGCTTCTGCCGATGCCGCCGCTCCAGCCGCCACCGCAGGGACCGCGTCTTCCCGCCCGCGGCCGCCGCGGGGAAAACACTGCCGCCGGAGGTCGCCGCCGTCGTCGTCGGAGCTGCTGCCGATGCCGCCGCTCCTGCCGCCACGGCGGTGACCCTGGCCTTTCCCCCCACCGCCGCCGCGGGAAAAACACTGCCGCCGAAGGTCGCCGCCGTCACCGCCGGAGCTACTGCCGATGCCGTCGCTTCTGCCGCCACCTCGGGAACCCCGGTCTTCCTCCCCGCCGCCGCCACTGGGACAAAACGGCCGCCGGAGGTCGCCGCCGTCGCCGCTGGAGCTTCTGCCGATGCCGCCGCTCCAGCCGCCACCGCAGGGACCGCGTCTTCCCGCCCGCGGCCGCCGCGGGGAAAACACTGCCGCCGGAGGTCGCCGCCGTCGTCGTCGGAGCTGCTGCCGATGCCGCCGCTCCTGCCGCCACGGCGGTGACCCCGGTCTTCCTCCCCGCCGCCGCCACTGGGACAAAACGGCCGCCGGAGGTCGCCGCCGTCGCCGCTGGAGCTTCTGCCGATGCCGCCGCTCCAGCCGCCACCGCAGGGACCGTGTCTTCCCGCCCGCCGCCGCCGCCGGGACAACACGAGTACCAGAGGTCGCCGCTGTCGCCGACGGAGCGGCTGCCGATGCCGCCGCTCCTGCCGCCACGGCGGAGACCCCGGCCGTTCCCCCCGCCGCCACCGGGGAGAAATCGCCGCCGTCGGAGGTAACCGACGTCGCCGCCGTCGCCGCCGAAGACGCTGCCGATGACGCCGCTCCTGCACCAACCGTCATGACCCCGGCCGTTCCCCCCGCCGCCGCCGCGGGAAAACAACAGCCGCGGGAGGACGCCGCCGTCGCCGCTGGAAGCTTCTGCCGATGCCGCCGCTCCAGCCGCCACCGCAGGGACCCCGGCCGTTCCCCCTCGCCACCGCCGCGGGGACACGCTTACCAGAGGTCGCCGCTGTGGCCGCCGGACCTGCTATCGCTGCCGCCGTTCCTGCCGCCACTGCGGAGACCCCGGCCGTTCCCCCCGCAGCCACCGCGACAAAATACAGCCGTCGAAGGTCACCGACGTCGCCGCCGGAGCTGCCGAAGCCGCTGCCGGTGCCGCCGCTCCTGCCGCCACCGCGGTGACCCCGGCCGTTCCCTCCGCCGCCGCCGCGGAAAAAAAACGGCCGTCGGAGGTCGCCGCTGTCGCCGCCGGAGCTGCTGCCGATGCCGCCGCTCCCGCCGCTACCGCGGTGACCCCGGCCTT
>FN648788.1:0-43298 GCA_000310025.1 Ectocarpus siliculosus | reverse complement strand
GAGCTCGATCTCGACGGTATTTGCGACATGTCTTGCTCGGGCGACGCCTCCCGGATTTGTGGAGGCTACTACAGCATGAATATCTACGAGAACGACGTGGAGCCCGACGACGACCCCGCCTACCTTGGGTGCTACTCCGACCCCGCCGACAGCCGCGTTTTCGTGCGGGAGGCTGCCTCTGACGACATGTCCGCAGAGGCGAGTGAGAGCGTGATACCAGAAGCGTGCAGTTGCACTTGTAGTGGTCGAGTTAATTTGCGTTCTTGAATCGCTGCGCACATGGGTAGCTCCTTTACGAGGTGGATGCGTTGCTGGCTATATTCGACACATTGGGTTGCAATTTCCCTCGAGTTGTCCGAAGCGTGTAGAACTGGCCGAACCGTACTCATGGACCCCCGTGCGCATCGTATATCACCGACGGCACGTGCTCACATTAACACACCACCGGCCATATTTCCATATCAGTCCCTTCCCACTATTGTAGTCTCCTCCCTTCTGTGGACCCTTGACCTCCCGCCAATTTGACCAAACGACCACAGGTCTGCCTGGGGCACTGTAGCGCGTATCAGTACTACGGAACCCAGTATTCGACAGAGGTAAGACTGTTGTACAACTGATCGTGCTTTGTGTGCGTCGCGGAGGGTTGTGTCAACATAGTGTTGGATCTATGTCATGTGCGTCGCACCGGGCGTAAACAGGCTCGGACATGACCTTGTTTCGGTGGCTCTTCCAAGCCACTCACGTGCCTCGGATCATCTCGGTCTCGTGCGCTGTAATTCGCTGCTCTTTTGCATGATTGATATCCATGGACCCCCCTCAGGAGTTGCGGTTGCGCGCATCCCGCCTGTCATGTCCATAGTGCACTCAATGTTCTTGCCTGTCCGATAATGATGTCACCGTCGCACGATTCGCAGCAACCCAACCGAGTAGCGCATCCTTGGGCCATACCATTTCCGACTGGGAAACGTTTGTAACTGCTCTCATCTACCAGCGATTGACAATGTAGGGTTGCTTGGCTTCCATCAGCAGCTCTTTGTAGCTGACTTTTCTTTTGGTAGGAGGCCTCGTGCGTGACTACTGTAGTACGCACCACCCTCTCCAGATACCACCACGGAACGTTCTGTTTCGGTGGTTTCTCGGCAGTTCTCGAGCAATTCTGCTCTATCCGTCAATAGCTTGATCATCGGATCAAAGTGCGTTTTTCCTCCAGGCCATCGTCCGCCTCATTAGGCTTGCTTTTTGGTACGCCTGTTCCTCCATTCTCTTGCTCTGCTGCTAATGACAGCCGTTCCTTGACGCCGCACCACCACCATGGCACCCACCTGGCCCACTTCACGACTGAAGTCCTGTATGCTACAACGTCACGAAGAAATCTCTCCCCTCTCGGCCACTTCACCCTCTCCCCCGCTTCTCAATACTGCCCAACGCAACAGTGCTGGTGCGGTGACGAAAACGCGGACTACGATGCAAACGGCGCCAGCGACGAGTGCGACATGCCCTGCGCAGGCGACTCCGGCGAGATGTGTGGAGGTTTCTACAGCATGAGTGTCTATCAGAACTTCGACGTCAATACTGTGGACCTTTCATACCGTGGCTGCTTCTCCGACCCAGCCGACTCCCGCGTTTTCTTCCAGAGCGTGTCCTCTGACGCCATGACCGCAGAGGTGCGTGGGAGAGTGATGAAAGGCGTGTGTAGTGTTTTTTCTGCGGAGTCACGTGTACCTGTTCAGGATCGTCTTGTTTTCGTGCAGTTGTAGTTGCTTTGAAGTGTTGTTAGGCACCCTCTTTTCCTTCCGACGTCGACGTCGCGTTATCATCTATCTTCGTCCGTGAATGTTTGTCAGAGGCTCTCGAGATCACTGAGAAAGCCAACTCGCCATCGATGCACCCGACCCTCTACATTGCTGCCGGTTGACGTGCCCCTTTATCTTGTCCTTCCCCGCTCCGTCTAATGATCGATCATCCGGAAACACTTGAAACCCCAAATGGCAACAGCTCTGCCGGTCGCAATGCGACGCGGACTTCTACGGAACGCAGTTCTCTACGGAGGTGAGGTCGTTTGTTTTGTTCTGTATTCTTGAGCGCTCGCATGCATTTGCCACGGCTTTATCGTGTGTCAGATCCACACCATACAGATGGATTTGGGTCAGTTGTTCAAGAAGGACGGCAACTGCCTGACGTTGGTTCAACGTACCTTGTGACGGTTTTGATGGTCACCATTACCACCTACACGAGCATTCAAAGTCGTGTTTGCGGGCCCATGAGCTTCAAAGACAATCCACGGCAAAGGCTTCCGGCAACATGTTTACATCGCTGTTACTGTTGTTGTACTAGTGTGGTTCCCCACAAAAAGGGTTGAATCCGAGCACCCCCTCAGCGTTCCCGCCGACTTAGGTGCAACTTTTGCTGTCTCTAAACTGCAGGTGCGCAACCCCCCAAAGCGGTGCGATACCGCTAGAATGGCAAAATATTTTGCACGTTGATATCTCTTACCTTCTTCGAGCTTGCCGGCTCAACAAGGTGTACCGTAGAGACGCTTGGAAACGACGTATCGCAACGTCCAGAAGAGACCCCTTGTTCTCTGTTTGCACCACCCTTCACCAATCCCTTCGAGAACAGTGTTGGTGCGGCGGTGACATCAATACTCCGTACTCCTTCAACGGCGAAGGCGTCTGCGACATGCCTTGCTCGGGCAACTCCGAAGAAACCTGTGGGGGGTACTACAGCATGGATGTCTACGCCGTCGATCCTTCGTACCTTGGGTGCTTCTCGAACCCCGCCGACAGCAGCGCGTTCGTGTTGAAAGCTTCTTTTGACGGAATGGACGCGGATGTGAGCGGTATTTGCGGAAAAAATTCGGTGGTGTTGTTTGTTTCAGATCGCTCACGTGTCCTGCTGGCACTCACATCTGCCCCCCCCCTTACGCAAACATGTCATTTGCTGAATACGTCTCGCTGCTGTGGTTCGTTTTTGTTATTGGCTTCCCCCATACCGTGCCGTAGTCCGAGGAAATGTCAAAACTGTTGGCCATTTCGCCACCGACGCACCCGATACCGCCATACTAAGTCCCTTGTGACGTGCTTCTCACTGCTCTTTCGTGCCTTGCCCTGGTAAACGCTCAGTGTGAACGCATGCATATGACTCGACAATAGACCTGCGCCTCGCTCTGCGCTGACTCGGCCTACTATGGAACGCAGTACTCCAACGAGGTAATACCTCCTGTATAGTGTGTGAATCGTGCTTTATTGGGCACATGGTGCAGTAAAAGCATTGGTATTCAGAAAGCACCTTGCGATGTTCGTAGACCTTGGGTGGCTATGGCCGTCATTGTCGTTTGTATTGATTTTTTTAGTGGTGATTCCAGTTGACGCAGTTTCTCGTCGCCTTGGTCCCGTTCACTGGTGAGTGTTAAACGCAGTGGCTCAATCGATCGTACGTTGGTTTGTCCAAGCAATCGAGAGAGCTACATGGAATCGTCTGTGCGTGCTACATTAACTCCGTGTACTTCTCGTTTGCTGCTCTCGACGCCGACTGTGCATGTGCCAACTGTGCATGTGTGCAACAGACTTGGAAGTGGCATCGTTTATGTGTATGTGGCTTAGCAACTACGACGTACGAAGTACAGGGATACCAATCGCAAGAATGGACCATTTTCCAAATGTGACTTCTTCATTGGATGATCGTTCTCAGGAACCCACCAGCCGAAACGGGCCACCTATATACATTGTTTTCGAGAACAATGCTGTCACGACTTTGTGGGTTTCTCTCACAACTGTGGCCGGTGCCCTTGCTGATACTGCAACCACCGCCGACCTCGCCTACCTCACCTGGGTTATTGACAGACCCCCAGTCAAGCGTGGCATCTATGACGAAATCCGTGCCTCCTCCTGCTCACATATCCCTTTTATTTGCTGATTCTGCCGCATGAAATAGTGCTGGTGCGGTGACAACGCCGATTACGCTGCCAACGGACACAGCTTCTGTGACCATCCCTGCTCGGGCAACCCCGACGAGATGTGCGGTTCTAGCTCCTCCTTGTCGGTGTACCAAACCATCTAAATGGCGGACCACATGGTTGCTTCATCAAGGTAGGACGACGCGACACCGGCTTCCTCGGAAGACGACAAGATGGGTGAGAGTTTCTCGCGTAGAGTAGATGTCAGAGCAACACCGAGCGCCCGGAGACGGAGGTCGAAGATTCTTCGTCTCGATCAGGATAAGTGGTTTGCGGTTCACGCCACAGGCGTACATGAATCTGTCTGGCCAGCCAGTCACCGTCCCCAGGTCGCCCGTGACGAGCCGGATAACGTCCGGCACACGGTTCGCACGTAAGAGGCGCTACAGTACATAGTTCGGTGGGCGCTGAGACCACGCCTAACCATAGTCTGTGTTCTGCTTTCTCGGGCATGTACCATGTGTAACTTTTGACACGAATATTCGACATTGCCATGGACACCCTCTTGTTCGGACAGACCCTTCGGCGACCTCCGGGCCTGACGCCTAAGTTGGCATCCACACGAGTGAAGCGATACAAAAAGTCGTGTTCCTCAGCGCACGTGTCAAAGCTCGGTCGGTGTGTTCGATGTTCTTCGACATTGACCAGGGCTACGAACGTACCACTGTATGTAGTGTGAATGGAGACGTTCGATCTGAAAGACATTTCTGCAACGCCTAGTGCATCAAGGGTTTGCACCTTTGGAAGAATACCGAATGCACAAGCGGAGGTGGGATTGGTGAAAGGTTTGGCGAGACGTGCGTACATTGTTTGTTGGCATGTTCCTGTAAGAGTTTTTGGGGTAGGGTTTAGAAGGAGTGCCAAGGTTCTAGTCGTTCGGTCGTAGGAGGTAGTCTTTTTGAGGGAGTGCAAACGCGACATCGCGATGCCAACATCACATAACATGTTTGTAGACGTGTCCATGGGACCATCAGTGGGCAATATCGTCCAAAAATACAGGACATACACACGGTGATCGGCAAGGGTTGATTTTCCCGTCGCTCCACTCCCTACTCATACCGTTCAGCTAGCGCCACCAACAGGGCTGCCTAAATGAAATTGTCTGGATCAGGCGTCGTTTTCGTGTCTGGGGTTTGGACAGGGTGCATTTGGGTGCATGCACAAGTTTCAGAGTCGTGACCTCGGCAGCTGTTAGTCGTCTGTAACGGTGTAGGATGTTGTGGCTGGATGTGCGGTGTGGCGTCGAATAGACTGGTTGGTGGACTCTGACAGGAGATCTCCACGTTATCCGAGGTGCTGCGGTTACTTCCGCTGCAGCTGGAGGGTCGCTGGTAGCTATTTTCATGGGTTGGGAGTGTTGCTTGAAGCAAGTCTGCTGTGAGGACATTGTAAAAAATAACTACTACCTGGTAGTGGGTTACAGGCTAAATATTCAGCTAGTTGCGGTTTTTCATCAGTGGAATGAATCCGGCTAGGGGTAAGAAACGAGCCACACTAGTAGGTGTTGATTTTTCAGAAGTTGTCACGGCCGCGAACGTCGTCCATACACTTTCACCTCCTCCCGTGCGAGATAATTCAGAGGTTTCTTTCTTTGTCACATCGTCTAGCCGCTCTGGGGTCCTATACAGAGCTCTATTACACCAGCCGCACAGAGTCGATGTTAGGTGTTGCGTCCGTTGCCTGACAAGGTGTGTCTCAGTCGCGAATACGTTCGTTCGTCTCCATTCGAGCAGTACATGAGGATAAAATTTCCCATACCTTTCCTCAAGGCTTTTTCTAAGGCCAGTATGGTTGAGGTATAGGCCGCTGGCCAACTTAGACCACACGTACCGCACGTCACGTTTGATCGGACGTCCATCAGTGCAGCATGCGTCTCTCGAAACAACGAGTGTCAGACGCAAAGAAGGTTGTGGCATTGCCTGCCCCCATAAAGAAACGAACCACCTTCGTCACAGCAGGCACGACTCACTCATACTGGGGATTCAGGCCGCGGCGATATATCTACTTCGAGCATATTTTACTGCTGTACTGAAACGTACAACAAACACGTGCGTTCTGTGGTTTTCGTAGACTCAGCAGGCCTTTTCGTTCCAAAGGAGCGTCCGATTATTTTTCGTTGTGCATTCTTGTACATCGTCGTAATTCTCGCTGGTTCCGGCGGTCGGACATGTTGAAAACTCAAAGAGTCCAGTTCACTTCCGTCTTTGCTTGCCGTATGACTGGCGCTGTATGTAGATGCCGAAGTATACTTTGAATACCCTAGCTCTGAGGTCGACACACACCACAGTGTGGTGCACGCGTGTCTCCGGCGGTTACCTCGTGGGTCAATATTTCCCCACACGCGTCCCACGCAACGGCATCATTTTCATTGTAGGCAGATAGTCTAAGTGTGTTGTAGGATAGAATCACACGTATTCCGCCCACTCTTTTTTAACCCTGATGGAATTACGTGAGACATATATATCGCCTATCTGGCTCGGCTATCGTACGTGCACGTCCCTCCTCTCTGGAATCTCCCCCACTTGCTTTTGGCAGTTTTCCTAAGTTTCCCACGGACTGCCCACGGAACACAAAGACATGGGACAAGACAATGCACAGTACCACAGGCTGCCAATCGTGAGAGACGTGTTTCACTACGGTGGGCGGCTCACGAGCATGCTCATGGGCATTCCCAAGCGGAGACCATCACAGGTATTCAACATGCTCACAATGGTCAGCGCCCTTCGAATACTCACCCTGGAAAACCCACGATGGTTATGCGCCCAAACCCTACCCTTTCAGCAGGACGTCCAACGATTGTGCTCGCCCTGCTCTATTAGCAAATCTCAGTGTGCCCCCAGCAAGAAGAAATCACATTTGAGCCAGATATAATAATACTTCGATGATTGACGATTACCCGAAGAATTGCAGGCACGACCGTCAAATACTGGGTGTAGACTATACACACTGTACGGCATACTGCCTACCTGCGTAGATTCTACACGCACTGCTGTACTTTCACAAGGGTGTAACAGGACCAATGCTTGGTTTGGATTGTGTTCTTTCATATGCACATCCTTGACGGTGTAGACAAAATGGTCTGCCCATGGGCACCTCATGGAACTGCTCGCGGACCGGCCGTAGACACCTCACAGACATCCCATGGACACCTCATGTGCAGCTCATGCATTGCTCATGGGCTGCCCAGGACAGGAGCTGGTCCATGTGAAAAAACAATCCCAGAAGTTGTTGTGGTAGATTGTGCCCCCTTGTGGACCCAGTGATACCGTACGGGGATAGGAGCATGGAGTTCTTCCGGGACCGCAGTAGCACCCTGTGATCCAGCACACCACCACCGGCTGCATGTTGCTAGCGCAATCCAGAAAAGCAACCCATAAATGCGTAAAGCAGGACAGCAGGATACGGGACTTCTGAGAGCCTGAAAATTTCCCCGAAATCTATGGAGTGACAGAACTTACGGGGTGCCTGATAAGAAACATTCCAACCAATACAGCATCTCTGTATACCACACCAGAACAGGGCCTACACCTAATAAGCGGTTCCCATTCGTGCCAATGACCAGTATGTCGGATGCACTCGTGCACGCATAGGGCCTACTGCTGTACTACAGCACTTCGTGGAAATCCACATACCCATCGCGATCCCGATGGCCGTCTCGGGACTGTCAGGTTTGCCGAGTCAGATCAAGAAGAGTGCAGCCCGCCACTCACAGAAATGTGACGCGGAAGCCCTTGAGTTGGCATGTACAGTAAATCCCCATTGTCCACAAGAAAATGGATCGAACGAATGCGGTGACATGAAAAAAGAATGTAAGACCTGTCTTGTGAACAATTACGCAACCCTTCGACTGTTTCGAACACACGCTCACACTTGTCGGTCTCTTTTGCCCACAAGATTCTTCGAGCAAATGATCACGTGTGAGGTCACACGTGGAATATCCGGGGGGATGTCATCTTCCCTCTCACCCACCAGCTCACGCTCTGCTTCTTCTCGCCCTCTCTGTACTTCCGAGCACCTCAAGAACCCCTGAAGCCCCCAAGAACGCACTGTGAGTGTGGATGTTGTGTCTATGTTGTCGCAGTACATTCGATAGATGATTTCCTTCCAGGTCTCCTGCCGCTCGCTGTACAGTCAACCCGATCTACTGCTGTATCTACGGCAGAAAAAAGAGTATTGTAGCGTGTTTCTCCGATGGCCTTCAGGAGCCACACTATCTCACTTCGGGATTGAGAGAATGTGGGAGTAGACTACATGGGTTGTGTTATTTCCTTTGTGGGTGAGTAGATCATGTCTGCCAATGCACACGGCACGTCTGGACTAAAAGGTGAAAACTCAAATTCCCAAACATCACAAATACCCCGGTGTGAAGAACACGTTGGAACTGATTCTATGTGTAGGAGGCTACCAGGGGGGGGGTTCTACTCATAGTTGTGCATGCCGCAGTCGCTAGACCATGGGCCTCACATCCCTACAAAGCCGGGGCGGAGCACGCCGGGTTCTCACCGGACCAGGATCTCACATCACCAAGCGCGAAGCGCCGTGAGATTTTGGGCGAGTCGCATGAAGTGTGCGCTACATCCTGCCAAGGGTGTTAGGCATCTTGTGCTTACTTCCTTGCGTACGGCTACCAGGAAGGTGTCGTTATACGCCTTGCAAATATTGAATGACAACACCCATGTTTGTGGTATCACGAAGCCTTGATCGAGATTTTCCACGATCGATTCTCCTCCCGAACTCCACAATCGCCTTTTTACAGTGAACGCAGCACACGAAGGGCACACGAAGAGTGAATGAGCGAAGAGCGGCGAATGGTGACCGAACTACCATCGCGCACGTATTCCTGATGAACAATGGTATGTTGCTGTTAAGGTGTCAGGTTTCCAGCAAGCTCGAGGTCAAGATGCATCTCCTTTCGCTGGTGCTGCCGACACTCCTCCTCGGGGTTGCCATTGGTGAGAGGCAATGATATACAAAGCATGACTCTAGATGATCGGGAAGTGGATCGTCCTCTGAAACTCTGCCTACTATTATGATAACTCAAGGTAAATGAATGGGGGATGCTCTCTGAAGCCAACCGATTCAGTCAGTGTAGCACAGCAGCAGAAGCAGAAACAAGTTTCTCGAAGCTCCCACGAGCGGATTCAATACTCCCGAGCTGCTCAGGCATCGTGTCCTGCGCGCAGCTACGACTGTGTAAAATACGTGTAATCTCAGACACATGGGTCAAACGTAACAGCAACACCGTTTGACCAGTTGTGGTCCCTCGGCCATCTTTCATCGAAATATGTCAAGGAATGAATATCCCGAGGCTGCTTCATCAAGTCCGATGCAAAAATGTACACGAGGAACGCAAATCAGTGCCGCCCGTATCAGGCGAAGCGAGGACAAAGGCATCCTTCCCAAGTCCCCCGTCTTCCTTTTGTACGATGTGTCGTTGATAGTCGATGCGCTTCGGCCCAACATTGTTCCGATTGGCGAGGTCCGTCAAAAGTGTTTGCGTGTCCGGTGGGTTTTCCCGGCCAGACGATCAGAAGAAACAACCACTTTGCCGCCCTCGGGATATGTTGTTTCGTGCAGGCATGACCTCCTTGAGTTCCTCTGAGAACACACCTGGGCGTTCGTCAACAATACGCGGTTGTACGGATGCTCTCCTAAGAAGATGCTTGGACCACCGCCATCATGGCACCCATCTGCATACCTCTTTCATTTTCGTGCAAAAGTTGTTTCGGGCATTAGCTTCCCCCCATGAACAAACACGAGACCGCGTGGTCCGCGCTTGCACCACCCTTCACCCACCCCTTTTCCAAACCAGTGCTGGTGCGGTGACATCAACGCCCCATACTCCGTCAACGGCGTCGGTGACTGCGACATGGCCTGCACGGGCAACTCGGATGAAACATGTGGGGGGTCTTACAGCATGGATGTCTACGCCCAGGACCCCTCATACCTTGGGTGCTTCTCGGACCCCGCCGACGACCGCACTTTCGAGTGGGAGAGTTCTACCTCCGCTATGACCGCAGAGGTGAGCGATGCGCCGACCAAACGTCGCTAGCTTGTTTGGGTCTAGAGTGTCGATCAACATGAACTATTGATTTTTGTGTTCGTTACATTGCAATGTTGTTGTTGTTGTTGTTTCCCCGTTGGTCCTCGCACAGGAACTGTCAACTCATTCATGCACCCAACTCGTTGCCAATATCCCCCGCTCCTCGGCGTGTCTCCCTTTTGATTGGGTTCTAACTATTCTTCCCCTCACTACCCGGGCAATCGACCATTTCTCGTGTGCACACGTACATGAACGAACGACAAGCTCTGCGCGACGCTCTGCACCGGCTCGGCCTACTATGGAACCCAGTATTCTCAAGAGGTATGACCTCTTGCTCACGTGGCCAACGGGTAGTACTGATCAACAACAAGTGGCATGTGGAACGTGTCTAACGCTTTCGTGGGATTTGGGTGACCACGGTCGTCAGCATGAGATTGATTCGACGAATCTTGCAATGATTCGTGTTGCCGTAGTGTCTTGACCATACCCATTCAATCTACTCCTGCCCGCGCCCCCTGGATACTCATGCCGCTGCATGAAACAGTGCTGGTGCGGCGACAACGTCGACTACGATGCCAACGGCTTCAGCGTCTGCGACATGCCCTGCTCGGGCAACTCAGACGAGATGTGCGGTGGCGCGTACACCATGTCGGTGTACCAAACCCTTTGATTTTCCGTTCCGTGGCTGCTTCATCAAGGCATCAACCAACCGCAACACTACTACCTAGGAAGACGACAGCATGGAGGTCTCTCACTTCGAATAGATTGTACAGCAGTATCCAGCTTCCGGAGTCGTACATAGAAGGTTATATGTTTCGGGCAGGAGGCGTGGTCAGCAGTCCACGGGACCGGCAAAAAAAACTTACTTACGTGCTTCGCTTGGCAACATCGACGTCGTGCTTGGGGCTTGTGTCGCCAACTTGTTCGGCGAGCCGGTCACCATCCCGAAGTCGGCTGCGGCAAGTCGGTCAACGTCCGGGACACAGTTCGCGGGCTAGTCGGTAGCACGGTGGACGTGGTTCGTAGCTGGGCACTTGAACCCTCTGTAGTGTTGCTAGGAACTAATTATTCTCTCTTTGGCATTTTAGAAAAAAGCGACGTTGACATGAAACTTCTTTTGTTCGGCAGACGCGTCGACGACCTCCGGGCGTCATACCTATTTTCTTGGTGGCAACACGAGTGAAGCAATAGTCGTGTTCCTCGATGCACGTGTGCCACTGCCCACTCGGTGTTGGTCTTATGCTCTGCACCAACAAGGGCTATGAGTGTACCAAGCGTATGGAATCAGAGGGGATGGATCTCCGAGACATATCTGCAACGTACAATACATTGGGCTTTCATCTTTGGCGGAATGTCACGCGGAGGCGAGACGGATTCGTCGTGGTGCATTGTGAACGATATGGGTGTTTTCATGTTATCTGTTCGGATGCTCCTGTGTGATTATCGGCCTAGGCAAAAGGAAGCAGTGCGAAAGAAAAATATCACAAGGTGGTGTCGATGTGATACAGAAACGAGTGGTAGACGTGTACATGGGACGATCAGTGGGACCACAAGAGATATCATAGGCACGGACTGCGATTGGCGAGAGTTTCCTGTCGCAGCTCTACCTATTCGCGACGGTGAGGTTGCCAACTTGGCACCAACAGCAGGGTTTTCTCGCTGTAGTCCGTATCAGGCTCGACCTAGTTGTCTGTAGTGTAGATACGATGAAGTGTAAGAACGTTAAACGTTGTCTTGGTCCTTATTCAGTCATCTGCGAGGCTGGTGTTGGATATCGTTGGCGCCGCGGTAGAGTCGAGTAGAAGGACAGGCGCATACTGACAGCGGGACAGATCTCCGGGCTACCCGAGCTGCTTCTGAATGTATCCCTGAACTGGAGATAATTGTTGATTTTCATTAGGATATGATCGTTAATATTGCGAAATAGATATGTCGACATGATATCGCGTAGTCCATGTACCAGTCCCGAATACGAAAATCGGTTGCGGAATCCCACCTGACTGAGCGGTCCATTGCAAAGCGCCGAAGGGGGGCTCTTGTGAGTGAGCAGCGCTTACCTGCGGAATACCTCGATAACCAACCGCGAAGATGAGGGTTTCCTTACGGAAACAAGCCGACCCTGACCCAGTCGACTCCTCTGAGTTCTCATTCATTCACGGCAGCGGTTTGGGTCGTGTGCGGCTCGTGGGACCTCAATCTTTGCCAGGGCGCTCTCTAGTTGGTGCAAGTTCTTCGGCTAATGCCATCTACAGTAGTAGGTGGAGGTTCCTCGGCTTGTGACCATTCTTTGTGCACTGCATTGCCCACTGGCCCACTCATCGTATTCTGTGGCTGAATGGAGCCGAACGTTGAGATGAAGTCTGCCTGCTCCTCTCATGAGTGAGGCTTGTTTGGCATAATTTTCATGGTTTTCGTAGACCTGCCTTTGGTATTTGCGGGACGTCGGGTTGTTCTTGCACATCATCGTGATTTTCGATGCTTGCGACGGTCGGTTGTGTTGAGTTCTCAGAGTAGAGTTTGATTCGCTTCTGTCTTGCTTGCCGTATAGTATCATGTCTGGCGCTGTATGTAGATGCCAAATCATACTTTGAAACTCGTAGCTCTGAGGTCGAGACGCACCACGGTGTGATGCACGTTTGCCTCCGACGGCGACCTCGTGGGTTCGATATTTCCCCACGCGCGTCCCAGGCAATGACATAATTTTCACTCTGGGCCGATAAGTGTGTTGTAGGATTAAATTACACGTATTCTGCGAAGTCTTTGTTAACCGTAATAGGATCACGCGAGACATATGTATCGCCCATATGGCTTGGATAACATCGTGCCTGCACGTCCCTGCTCTCTGGGTCTCCCACACTTGCTTTTGCAGTATGCTCATTCTCCCATGGGCTGCGGACAAGACTACGCGCAGTCCCATAGGCTGCCAAACGTGAGAGATGTAATTCACTGCAACTTACCCTATGGTGGGCGGCCCACGGGCGCGCTCATGGGCATTCCCAAGCGGAGGTCATCGCAGGTATTCAACATGCTCACAATGGGCAGTGCCCATCGAATACTCACCGTGGAAACCCCAACCCTAACCTTAACTCTTTCATCAGGACGTCCAACGATTGGTTAAGAATGGATATACTCGCCCTATTCTGTCAGCGTTTCTCAGTGTGCCCCCAGCAAGAAGCGACCATATTTGGGTCCGGATCTAATACCTTGACGATTGTCGATTACCCGAAGAATGGCAAGGACCGTCAAACACTACAAACGTATACCTGCGTAGATTCTATGTGCACTGTACTTTCACAGGGTAACAGGGCCAATGCTTGGTCTGGATTGCGTTATTTCATATTTACACATCCTTGACCGGGTGCGCCCAACGTAGGCATAATGATCTGCCCATGTGCAGCTCATGCCTATTGCTCACGGGCTGCCCATGAGCTGCCCATGTGAAAAAACAATCCCGGAAGAGTGTTGTGGCAGATTGTGCCCCCTTTTGGACCCAGACCACGATACCGTACCGGCATAGGAGCATGGAGTCCTTCCTGGACCGTAGTAGCGCCCTGTGATCCAGCACACCGCCAACGGTTGTATGTTGCCGACACAATCCTGAAATCCTGAAAAGCAACCCGTGAATGCGTGAAGCAGGATAGCAGGATACGGGACTTCCGAGAGCCAGATTATTTCCCCGAAATCTACGGCGTGACAGCCCTCACATGATGCCTGATAACGTACCAACCAACTTCGCATCTCTGCATACCACCCCAGGACTGGGCCTAGACCTAAACGGTCCCCATTCGTGCCAATGACTAGCTTTCCAGGACCCACTCGTTCACGCATAGGGCCCACTGCTATACTACAGCACTTCGTGGAAATCCACAAACCCATCGCGATCTCGGTGGTCCGGGACTGTCAGGTTCGCCCAATCATCGATTGCAAGAAGAGTGCAGCCCGCCGCCAACAGACATGTGACACGGTAGGCCCTTTCCGTTGACGTTTAGTGTACTGTAGATCACCGTTGTCCACAAGAAAATGAACCGAACAGAAGGAAGTGACACGATGATGTCAGACGCTTCGTTGAAACAATTGCGCAACCCGCCGGCTCTTCCGAACACACGCTCACACTTGTCGGTCTCCCTGTTGCCCACAACACAATTTCGAGCAAAGTTACCACGTGTGAGATCACATGTGAAACACCCGAGAGAACGGCATCCGCCCTCTCGCCCACCAGCTCACACTCTGCTTCTTCTCCCCCTGTCTGCACTCCCGAGCAGATCAAGAACCCCTGAGGCCCCCAAGAACGTGCTGTGAGTGGTCTATGTTGTCGCAGTACATCGATTATAGATGATTTCCTTCCAGGTCGTCTACAAGACTACACTGTATCTGTTGCACAAAGAATTTGTTCAACGTTGTTTACAGCGGGATGACGTGACGTTTGCGTGTTTGGGTTTTCATCTCAATCTAGACGTACCCGTGCGCTCTTGAAACTACAGGCAGTGGCAGGCATGATCTGCTCACCCACAGAGAAAAGAACGCAACCCATGTACTCCCACATTCTCTCGATCCCGAAGTGAGATAATCTACAAGCTGTAGTAATGCTTGTGGTATAACGGAACCCTTGATCGAGATTTTCGACAAGCGTTTCTCCACCCAAACTCCATAATCGCCAGCATACATAGAACGCATATGGAAAAGAGTGAATAAGCAAATAGCCGCAAATAGTGACCCAACGACCATCGCGCTCGTATCCCTGATGAACAATGGTCTATTGCTGTTCAGGTGTCAGCTTTCCAGCAATCTCGAGGTCAAGATGCATCTCCTTTCGCTGGCGCTACCGACGCTCCTCCTCGGGGTCGCCATTGGTGAGTCTAGTTGACACAAAGATCAGGACCTGCATCGTCCTCTGACACTCTGCTACTATAGCGAAAACTCCGTGAATGGATCGGGAATGCTCTCTGAAGCCAACCGATCAGGTCAGTGTAGCACAGCACCAGAAACAGAAAAAAGATTCTCGACGCTCCCACAAGCGGTTTTCATGCTCCCGAGCTGCTAAGACATTGTGTTATACGCGCAACTACATACGACTGAGTGCAGACGAAAATGAGCCAAACACATGTAACAACAACGCAGTTACGCAGTTTTTACCGTTTCCGTTTGTGGTTCCTCAGTCACCTTACACTTGAACAAGTCCAGAAACGAATATCCCGAGACCCGGAGCGCCTTCTCCGAAAATAATTCAGTTGTTGACCAGGGCAAGGTGTAGAGCACCACTCAATGGGCAATCACCTTCCAAACTGAAACGAATAGCTACTGTAGGCCAACCGTCCAGCTCCGCGGTGTGAGTACATACGTGCGTGCCTCCTGAGGCTTTGCACATTGGAGCAAGTTTCTCAGTTCTTGAGATTATCGTGTTGCCGGAGCAGGTCAGTCCGATGACCCATCTTACCTCGGGTGCTTCTCGGACCCTGCCGAGAACCGCGTCTTCGAATGGCAGTCTTCTACCTCCGCTATGACCGCAGATGTGAGTAGGATCGATCGATGGTGGGCGGACACACGCTAGGACACGTGTGTCACTTGGTTGTTTTGCAATGCCGGCACGAAGGGGTCTACGTGCGAGTTGGAGTGTACCTCTTTTCGACGCCTGCTCGCGGAAGTTGGTTTTGCTGATGTCGTCAGAAAATTGCACAGGAGTTATCCGCGCTTTCAAATTCGCTTTGTGAGCCGTGAAGGCCAATGACACGCCTAGTGCGGCCATGGCGCTTCCTGTGGACACGCGCCCGCCATTGCTCCACGGATCCCTAATGGTGACCAACGCCCGCTTTGCACGCATTCACACAACCCTTCGACCACAGGCCTGTTCCGAGCTCTGCTCCGGGTCGGACTTCTATGGGACCCAGTACTCAACAGAGGTAAAAATCCCAAATTTCAAAACAATGGGGTTGAGTGCATTAGCCGACCAATAGAGGAGGTGCCGATCGGCATCGTGATCGCACAAACGAATCGAAGATGATTCAGTGATTCGGAGGTGGAGGTCGCGACATCACGTGCATAGTCGTACCTTGGGCATCGGGCCCACTGAATATCGAAAACGTCCGAAGCCTAAACGTTTGGCAGGCCCCCAGTGTACAATAGTTTCACGGGCTGTTCGCTCCTTGGCCCCCTGTTGTATTACACAAGCGAGTTTAGTGGTTCTGGCTTAAGGTGGCACAGAAACCTTGATCGATTTGGAACGGTCGACTCGCGATCGGGGGAGACGGACGAGAGTATCCTTGCCAATTGAGATGCTGGTCGTGATTGATTTTCTCTTCTCCTCGGCGACATTGGTTCGAAGCAACGACTACCGCCACGCTTGCTTTCCTCATTCTTGTCTCATTAGGGAACAACACCGCACGCCACTCTCGCAACCATGACGCCCTTGCACTCCTTTTGGCCCCACCCCATTAATCATTCGGAACGTATGCCGTTCGTTCCTAAACAACAGTGCTGGTGCGGTGACAACGTCGGATACGCGTCCAACGGCGCTGGCGACTGCGACATGCCCTGCTCCGGTAACTCTGACGAGATCTGTGGCGGGTCGTACGCGCTCTCCATTTACTCGAACGACGCCGACTACCTGGGGTGCTGGAGCGATCCGTACACGGCGGAAACACGGCTGTTTTCCACCCGGATCGACGTATCAGACGACATGACCACTGCGGTGAGGAACCAGCGTAGTAGATTAGATTATGCTCTTGAATAAGCACGCCAAGTAGCCGAGTTTGGGCTGTGTGTGTGTGCATTGTGTGCATTGTCCTCACTCGCCGAGGATATCGCGATATGGCTCATACTGGTGTTCATCCGTGCTTAGGACGAAAAGAGTAATAGAGGCCTTCAAAGGTAAGCGATTCTCAACCTCGTTAGCCCACCCTTCGGAAGCCCACGAAATCCCGATGACATCGGGTGCGGCAGTCGTGGACGGGGATAGAAGAACACTTGACGAGCTCCGTCTTCACGAGCAGGCGAATCAAGCCGCTCTCTCTCAAACCGCTATAGTATACAGTAGTGAGGTGGTTTATCTAACGAATGAGGTTTGTCAAGACGCCTCTGATCAACTCCAACTGCTGTACGGTGTTTGATCTGCCAGGTCCACATCACAACATAACACGACTTGCATGCGACGACATCCTACGTTTTCGGATTGACCTGTGCGCCACGATTCATCGGGAGAACACTCATCGTCTCGAAAACAATGCGCCACTTGACGTCCGGCTGTATTTCACGATGCAGGTCTGCGAAGGTCTCTGCGCCAACTATGCCTACTACGGGACGCAGTATGGAACCGAGGTGAGATGAGCGTTTAGATACTTTAGGATATCCTCCTATCGGGTTGTAGGGCCAGTCCCTCCCTCCGGCGAGAATTGTGCGAGCGAGACGCCGGTGAGTTGTCAACGGCTGCCACTTCGTCATTCAAGTCAGGAGCCGTCGGAGACGCCGTAAGATCTGCCCGTTCCGAGTCAAAAAGGAGACTCTGTTTCGTCAGTTACGCTGGTTGAGAAGGCAACCTCGTCTGTAGCCCGTACACCGCGAGTAAATTGACATGCTTGCCGACCGACAAGTCATCGCTTCATCATTGGATTCCAAGTTTGGACTGACGGCAGTGAGAGGAACGTGCCAGACCGAAACAGACACATGGCGGGATTACTTTCACTGTGGCGGAGGACGTGCATACACATGTACAATAGACACCGATAGGTTCCTGGTGCGCTCGGCATCACGACTCTTTCCCTCTAACCCTGTTGTAGGAGAGATGTCGCGGTTCTGCACATTGGCGCGGTCTATCTAACTCGGCCTTCCATTCATCGCCCCTAGGAAATGGACCATTCTGGTGAAGCCTAACTTCTCTCGCCCTTTCGTGCTGTGCTCCTGCTTGTATCCTCGAAACAGTGCTGGTGCGACGAGGGCACGGCCGACTATGCGCAAAATGGTCTTGCCGTCTGCGACTATGAGTGCGCTGGATCCACCGACGGCGAGTTCTGCGGCGGGTTTGACGCTATGTCCATTCGCCAACACGAAGTAGACACCAACCCCGACAATTACCTTGGATGTTTCTCCGACCCGGCCGACAACCGCATTTTCGAGCTGGTGACTTCCTCTGACGACATGACCGAGGAGGTGAGTAGGCAACGGAACCCCGATTCGATTGGTGCGTTTGGTTGGGTTGAGCTGCTGATGTATTTTTTGTCGACGACTGAAGGCTTGTTGTACTCTGCGTGGTACTGTTGCTGGTTACATAGTGGTTTGCCGTTGCACAGCCGTTCACCCCAGCTTTCGGAATCATCATTAGACCAACCCACCACCGCTACCTCCCTCACAAATTCACGTCGCCCTCTGTTTACTCGCCTCGCTTCCTTCGACTGGCCATCGACTTCTCCTTACCGTGCCCGAACGACCACAGGTCTGCTCGGGGCACTGCAGCGCGTACCCGTACTACGGAACTCAGTATTCGACAGAGGTGAGACTCGTACCACACACGCAAAACGAATTGGTGTGGATCGCGATCGCGCGCCTTAATTTTACTCCAATGTGGCGTTGCAAAAACATCATGCGGGTCGGAGTGAGCGTTCCACATTCTCGGCCACTCCCTTGTTTTGGTGGCCCTACGTACCACCGCGGTTCGATACACCATCTGGGAACGTGCTGGATCGCCGATGCTCCTAGGAGACAGAAACAAGGTCCCATATGCGGTCAATAGCATAGGTTACTGGAAGGACCTTACCTGATGCTTCAGGTGATCGGCTGAAATCATCGTGGCCTGCTACAGTAGTTGATCATCGTGGCCTGCTACAGTAGTTGGCAGGCCGGATCCTCCTTTCCCGGGCTTTGCCGATACACGTTGAAATCCGTGACCTCACGTCACGCCCACCCACCTACAGTAGTCCAAGCTATGGCGTTGCCATCTAAGCATCGTGTATGCCACGACCACGACGTCACGATCGAACCCTCGTCGTCTCACTCACTGCACTCCCCTCTCTCGCCTTCGGGATGCTGCCGAACGCAACAGTGCTGGTGCGGTGACGGTGAGACCGCCTATGACACGAACGGTGCCAGCGAGGAGTGCGTGATGCCCTGCGCGGGCGACGCCAGCGAGATTTGTGGCGGCCCCTACAGTATGAGTGTCTACCAGAATGATGTGGAGATCCCTGTGGACCCCGCGTACCGTGGCTGCTACTCCGACCCAGGCACCAACCGTGTTTTCGTGCAGGACGCTTCTTCTGACGAGATGACCGCAGACGTGAGACAGAGGGCAACAGAGGCGTGTGTAGACTGTATCGACTCTAGCTTTGTATGAGGTTCGTTTTCGTCGGATGAGGTTTTCTGCACGCTTAGAGTCAAAAGATGTCAGCTGTGTGAGCTGATGAGCTTGAGAAACGTCACACTGGCAGGTGGCAGCCCACTGTCAGCTGGGTCTGCTGACGTTCATCATTCATCATGCCTTCCTTGATGGCACTCTCCTCTCTCCTGAGCCAATTCCGGACCTTGTTAGGTCCTTGAGGAAGTTCTGAGAAGTTGTTGGAGCCTCCCCTTGGTCGATGCGCTGCTCGATCATGCTCTCCGATGCCAATGTCGCCTTGCCGTCGCCCGCGAAATGTCTAAGGCGCTAGAACACGTTCCGGAAGTCAACCCGCCATCGTTACACCCGGCACATCTACGTTGTCGCTCTTAGCGTTGGTTTTCCCCTAACTACAGTACTCCTTCGCCCCTCGTCCTGATGATCCATAATCGCGGACACCCACCGTTACCCACACGACCACAGCAATGTGCGACGCAATGCGCCGACTCGGCCTTCTACGGAACGCAGTACTCCAGTCAGGTGAGGACGCTGTAACAGTTGAATACAGGGTCCGAAATATGTCGGTCGGATGAGTCCGGTTCTGTTGTGACATTCGTTCAGGAGTCATGGTCCATAGTCTCCCCGGCCTCTTATTGAGTCTCTACATTTGGCCTTATATTGATTCTCTACATTTGTTGTTATTCACTCTCTACAACATTAACTCAGCAGTCACTTTCCCGGGTCTGTTCGGAAGTAGTCCGACCACAATTGCAGCTTGTTGTATTGCTTTCCGACTCCATTGATAAATTTATCTGGTTGTATTTACACCGTACAGGCGCCCAGAATCCAAAACGCACGCCAGGTCTTAACGCGCACTGAATAGACGGGCACATGACTCGGAATTACTCCTGAATCTTCTTACCAAGTGCTCAGAGCACAACGCCTACGATCATTTATTTGTTAACGAGGTTGTAGGTATGGCCATGGGGGTGATCGCGGTACGTGGATCGAAGAATGTTTCTCCTCGAGGCGATTGTGGTTATTCGTTGTTCCTCCTGCCTCCAGTTCTCATGTGGCAAGCCGCTCTTCCTGACACCACCATCAGCTTCGCGACCACCTACGTGCTGTACCTCCCTCAATATTGGCCGTTTCGTATGTCTACGCCCCTCGTCACCCCCCACTGTTGCATCCCTTCGAAAACAGTGCTGGTGTGGTGACATCAACGCCCCATACTCCGTCAACGGCGAAGGCGTCTGCGACATGGCCTGCTCAGGCGACTCCGAAGAAACTTGCGGGGGGTCCTACAGCATGGACGTCTACGCCCAAGACCCCGCGTACCTTGGGTGCTTCTCGGACCCCGCCGACGGCCGCATGTTCGTGTGGGAGAGTTCCACCTCCGCTATGACCGCAGAGGTGAGCAATTAACCGACCAAAGACGTTGGTCTGTTTTCCTCAAAGGCCAATACGTGAGTGCTGCGAAGTCGTACACGTCCTTCGTGATGTTGTTGTTGTTGTGTTCTTCCTCGATATCGACATCGTGTGGTGCTTGCATAGCAAGTGTCAACCATGTTCGCCATTTTGTATGCCCAACACACCGCGCTCCTCCGTGTATCTCTCTTTCGAGTTGCGCTCACGACTTGTTTTTCCCTCCTACCCTGACTATACCGACCGTTGCTCGTGCACACGCACATGTACATGACCTAACGACCAGGCCTGCGCCTCGCTCTGCACCGGCTCGGCCTACTACGGAACCCAGTATTCTCAAGAGGTACGACTTCTTGATACATGCGTCCAACGGATGTAAATGGTGCTTTGCGGGGGAGTGTCGTGCAAAACGTATGGAGTTCGGGACGCGTCGAGCGCTATAATGTGCTTTGGTGGGCTACGGCCGTCAGCGTGAAATGGCTCGTGCCTCGCAATGATTCAAGTTGCCGTAGTTTCTTGTCCATCGGTGCTCTCCGCCCGTTCACAAGCCCCCTTGCCTATTGACTGATGCTGCTGCATGAAACAGTGCTGGTGCGGCGACAACGTCGACTACGCTGCCAACGGTTTCGGTGCCTGCGACATGCCCTGCACGGGTAACTCCGACGAGATGTGCGGTGGCCCGTACACCATGTCGGTGTACCAAACCGTCTGACTTGCCGCCCCGCGGCTGCTTCATCAAGGTAACGAACACCATCCACGTTTCGCTCAAAAATGGGCCAAGAGGCAAGAATTTCTCGTGTATAGCAATTAGGCGGTGCAATATCGAACACCTGGAGTCGTGCGCACAAGGTTCTATCTAATACCGGTTACGTGGGTAGCAGTCCACGTGAACCGCGAAGGCAATGCATACGTAGGTACGTTCACGAACGTGTGTGGGTGCCGATGGGGTACCATGTAAAGCTGTTGTGGTTTGTGAGAAGCGTCGGGGAAGAACCAAGCAATGGTTGAGGAATCGATAACTCCCAAGGACCTAGCAGGGCACGTTGCTCGTCAATGCAGCGACCATCTGGTTAGCTGCAGGAAAAACGATAGCCTATCTAGAATACATATTTATTTCTTCCCCAGGCGACATTCCGTCGACGTCGCCCTAGGGGTAAAGTCTGTGCCGCGTGAATTCTCCGGCCAGTCACCATTGCGAGAAAATCCGGTCGTGACCAAACGGGTAAACGTCCGGCACTCGAATAGCGTGTTGGGCGCTACTGTACTGGATATGGCAGCACTACTGAGGTGCGCTCTATGACGACGGTATTGCGATTTTTTCCGAATTCTCTCAAGTGACTTGCTGACATGTTGACTGTATGTCGATGCTGCCATGGACCATCTCTTGGTCGGCAGGCACGTCTCAGACCTTGGGGGCGATACACTGAACGTGGCGGCCACACGAGCGAAGCGTTTGTCAGTCATGTTCCTCGACGCACGTGACACAGCTTGGTCGGTGTAGGTCTACGTTTTCGACACCAACAGTTATGAGTGCACTGAACCGAAGTAGGCGGGCAGGATTCCACCATATGCTGCAACGCGCGGTACCAACATCGGGTATTCAGCTGGAAAGAATATCGAAAGCAGCGGTGCAGGGGGGAATGATTGGTGTCTGAACTTTGGACGACACCTTTGCTTGAATGTTTGGATGTTTGATGTTTCTGTAGATTTTCGCGGGCTTGGGATGAGAAGGACGGACTCTGTTCTGCACTATCGTCCAAGAAGAACAGTAGCTAGGAAGAAGCGTGTTAGAGGTTGATACACCCCCACAAGGTGGTCACAAATATGACAGAGAGTTTGGTGTGGGCATGTACAGGGGGGCATCGTGGGGCAAGAGCGTGTAGAAATGCAGGAGGTACGGATCATCGGCGAAAGTTTTGTTTCTCATTCACCGCTCTCGACCTATTCATGCCGGTCAGGTCGTCGACTAGAGCCGCCCGCAGGGCTATCTCGCAGTTGGGTTGTATTTCGTGCTCGGGTTTCATGTCTGAAGTGAAGGAAAGGGGTATGTACCAATAGTGGAGTTGGATTTCCGCAGGTCCCAGTCGTCTGAAAGGTTGTAGGATAAAACTGGAGTTGTGGTAGTGTCACGTAGATGGGCGGGTGGAAACTGGCAGCAGAAACTACCCCAACGCTTTCCGACCTGCTGATGCAATTCGTACTCCCGCCGGAGGCCCATGAGGCTTTCCACTGTGTTGAGAGTGGCAATGTTGCGTGGTTTGAAGTTTGAAGCTGCCGATAAGACATGGCTTATGCAGCCGGAATACATACAATAAAATGAATCAATCAAAGCGTGCATATTCTACTGAAATAATTCCCTGCGAGTTTTCAACCCTGGAGTGCGTTCGGGTCGGGCGTACATACGAACTTAACCAGCTCCCCGCTGGTGTGAGGCGAATCAAGCACTGCGAAAGAACGAGTAATTGTCTCAGTATTAAAAAGGCGTGATACGTACATAGACTTCACTTGTTATTGTTTTCTAAGGTCCCGGTCCCGATGATAAGCCCCTCGCTTCATTTTGTCAGCCCTTGCATAGCGCACATGCAGAAATGTTGGGTGTTTCGTCTGGCGCCGTAGGAGGTGTCCCAGTCGCACGTACGTTTGTCTGCATCCGAGCGGAACCATGCGAATCTAATCACCCGTGCTCTCAGTGTTGGTGCTCAGCGGGTGAAAAGTCGTTGACGCCACGTAGGTGGCTTACATAGACCCCCATGCCTTTTTACATAAGTAAGGCATTTCTAGGCCATGGTGGTTCACGTATACCACGTACCGACGGATAGCTGATCCGGGCCCACATTACAGTTCGATATTCAATTTCTGATCGATCGACGCGCCCCACCCAAACTTTCTTTATTTTTCGCGGCGAACACACGCAGAGAAATCGCATGTGAAGTCAGCCGACAACTAGTTCCTTGTTCACGAGCAGACGAATCGAGCCCTTTTCTCCCAAACCGCTACAGTATATCAGTAATGGGATGGTTTATCTAACGAACGAGGTTTGTCAATACGCCTCTGTTCAACACCAACGGCTACTTACGGTGTTTGATCAGCCAGTTCCACATCACAACACAACACGAAGTGCATGCGCCAACAACCTGTGTTTTCGGACTGACCTGTGCGCCACGATTGACGGGCAAAATACTCACCGTCTCGAAAACAATGCGCCACTTGACGCCCGGTTGTATTCAACGTCGCAGGTTTGGGAGAGTCTCTGCGCCAATTATACCTATTATGGGACGCAGTATGGAACCGAGGTGAGATGAGCGTTTAGTTACTTCAATTATATCTATCGGGTTGTAGAGGCCGGTTGTGTGAGCGAGACGCCGGTGAGATGTCATCGGTTTTGACTTCGTCATTCAAGTTAGGAGCCCTCGGAGGCGCCGTAAGGACTGCCCGTTCCGAGTCAAGAACATGACTATGTTTCGTCAGTTACGCCTTTTGAGAAGGAAACCTCGTCTGAAGCACATACACCTCCAGGAGATTGACATGCTTACCGACCGACAAGTCATCGCTTCATTATTGGATTCCAAGTATGCACTGACGGCAGTGAGAGGATTGTTCCAGACCGAAACAGACACTTTTGGCAGGATTGCTTTCACTGTAGTGGAGGACGTGAATAAATACGAATACTACTGTACGCTCGGCATCACGACCTTCTCCCTCTCTGTGGTACGAGAGATGTCGCGGTTCTCCACATTGGCGCAGTCTATCGAACTCGGCTTCCATTCATCACCCCCAGGAAACGGACCATATCTTGGTGAAGCCCAACTGCTCTATGCCCTTCTGGCTGCGCTCCTGTTTGTGTCCTTGAAACAGTGCTGGTGCGATGAGGGCACGGCCGACTATGCGCAAAATGGCCCGGGTGTCTGCTACTTTGAGTGCGCTGGATCCACCGACAACGAGTTCTGCGGCGGGTTTAACGCTATGTCTATTCGCCAGCACGAAGTTGACATTAACCCTGACTACCTTGGATGTTTCTCCGACCCGGCCGACAGCCGCATTTTCGAGCTGGTGGCTTCCTCTGACGACATGACTGTGGAGGTGAGTAAGCAACGGAACCCCGATTCGTTTGGTCCGTTTGCTTGGGTTGAGCTGTAGATTCGCTTTTGTGCCGATCCGTAACGGTTTGCACTCCGCGTGGTGCTGTTGCTGGTTACATGGTGGTTTGCCGTGGCACAGCCGCCACCTCCCACACCAATCTACGTCGCCCTCTGTTCGCTCGTCGTGTTTCGTTCGACTGACCGTTGACTTCCCCTTACTGTGCCCGAACGACCACAGGTCTGCTTGGGGCACTGCAGCACGTACGAGTACTACGGAACGCAGTATTCGGCAGAGGTGAGACTCATAGCATACACGCGAAAATAGTTGGTGTGGATCACGATCGCTCGCCTTAACTTTACCCCAACGTGGCGTTGCAAAAACATCATGCGCGTCGGAGTGGGCGTTCCACATTGTCGGCCACTGCCTTGTTTCGGTGGCCATTCGCATCGCCATCGCGGAACGTGCGGGATCGGCAGTTCCTTGGAGAAACGAACAATCCTGCATGTTCAGTCAATCACATAGGTTACGTAGGACGTTTGCTGATGCTTCAGGCGATCGCCTGAACTCACTGAGGCCTGCTCGTTTGTAGGCCAGATCCTCCTGTCTGATGTTTTCCCGATACACGTTGACAGCTGTGGCCTCACGTCACTCCCACCCACCCACAGTAGTCCAAGCTATGGCGTTGCCAACAAGCGTCTTGTGTACCACGAAATCACGATGAAACCCGCGCCCTCTCACTCACTGTGCTCCCCTACCTCCCCTTTCTGGATACTCTCGAACTCAACAGTGCTGGTGCGGTGACGAGACCGCCGGCTACGATGCGAACGGTGCCAGCGACGAGTGCGTGATGCCCTGTGCGGGCGACGTCAGCGAGATTTGTGGAGGTCCCTACAGTATGAGTGTCTACCAGGGTTACGTGGATCGTGGGTACACCGCGTACCGTGGCTGCTACTCTGACTCAGCCACCAACCGTGTTTTCGTGCAGAACGCTTCCTCTGACGAGATGACCCTAGACGTAAGAGAGGGGTCAACAGAGGCATTTGTTGAATGTATCCACTTTAGCTTTGTAAACTGTTCGTTTCCGTTGGGTGAGATGTGCTGGGCGCTTGGAGTCAAACGACGTCAGCTGTGTGAGCTGTGTCAGCTTGGGAAACGTCACACTAGAAGGTGGCGGCGACCCTTTGGGCTGGTCCTGCTGTCTATCGTCTTGCGTCATCCCTCCGTTGATGACACTGTGCTCTCCTGGATCAATTCCGGACCTTGTTAGGCACTTGAGGAAATTCTGAGAAGTTGTGTTGGTGCCTCCGCTTGGTCGGTGCCCTGCACGCCCATGCTCTCCGATGCCGATGTCGCCTTGTGGTTGCCCGTGAAATGTCCGAGGCTCTAGAAAACGTTCCGGAAGTCAACTCGCCATCCCTGCACCCAGCACATCTACGTTGTCGCTCTTAGTGTTGAGTTTTCCCTGACTCCTCCTTCCCCCTCGTCCTCTTGATCCATCATCGTGGACACTCACCGTTACCCACACGACCACAGCTCTGCGCGACGCAATGCCCCGACTCGGCCTTCTACGGAACGCAGTACTCGAGTGAGGTGAGGACTCTGTAACAGTTGAATCCAGTTTCCCCGTCGATCGGATGGGTCCGGTTCTGTATTGATATTCGTTCAGGAGTCACGGTCCATAGTCTCCGCGGCTTTGTGTTGGTTCTCTACATCTAGTGTGATTCACTCTCTACATCAGTCACTTTCCCGGGACTGTTCGGAAGTAGTCCGACCTCAAATGCAGCTTGTATTGCTTTCCGATTCCATGTATTAACTTTGTCATGGCCTTGGTTGTATTTACACCGTACAGGCGACCAGAATCCAAACCGCACGCCAGGTCTTAACGCGCACTGAAAGAGGGCACATGGCTCGGAAACACTCCAGAATCTTCTTCCCAAGTGCTCAGAGCACGACGTGTAAGATTATTCGTCGTCGACGTTGTGGGTGTTGCCATGGGTGATCGCGGTACGTGGATATCGGAGAATGCTTCCCCTCGAGCCGATTGTGGTTGCTCGTTGTTCCTCCTGCCTCCGGTTCTTGTGTGGCATGCACCACCTGCTGACACCACCATCAGCTTCGCGCCCATCTACGTACTGTACCTCCCTCAATATTGTCGTTTTTGTCTGTCTACGCCCCTCGTCGCCCCCCACTGTTCCATCCCTTCGAAAGCAGTGCTGGTGGGGTGATTTTAACGCCCAATACTCCGTCTACGGCGAAGGCGTCTGCGACATGGCCTGCTCAGGCGACTCCGAAGAAATCTGCGGGGGGTCGTACAGGATGAATGTATACGCCCAGGACCCCGCGTACCTTGGGTGCTTCTCGGACCCCGCCGACGGCCGCATTTTCGAGAGGGAGAGTTCTACCTTCGATATGACCGCAGAGGTGAACAGTTAGCCAGCCAAAGACGTTGGTTTGCTTCAAAGGTCAATACATGAGTATCGCGCATTCGTAAACGTCCTTCGTAATGTTGTTGTTGTTGTGTTCTTCCTCGATATCAACATCGTGCGGTGCTTGCATACCAAGTGTCAACTAATGTTCGCCATTTTGTATGCCCAACACACCGCGCTCCTCCGTGTATCTCTCTTTCGAGTTGGCGCTCACGACTTGTTTTTCCCTCCTACCCTGACTATACCGACCGTTGCTCGTGCGCATACACACGTACATGACCCAACGACCAGGCCTGCGCCTCGCTCTGCACCGGCTCGGCCTACTACGGAACCCAGTATTCTCAAGAGGTACGACTTCTTGATATACGCGTCCAACGGGTGTAAATGATGCTATGCGGGGGAGTGTCGTGCAAAACGTGTGGAGTTCGGGACGCGTCAAGCGCTATAATGTGCTTTGGTGGGCTACGGCCGTCAGCGTGAAATGGTTCGTGTCTCGCAATGATTCAAGCTGCCGTAGTTTCTTGTCCATCGGTGCTCTCCGCCCGTTCACAAGCCCCCTTGCCTATTGACTGATGCTGCTGCATGAAACAGTGCTGGTGCGGCGATGATAACGCCGACTTCGCTGCCAACGGTTTCGGCATCTGCGACATGTCCTGCACGGGTAACTCCGACGAGATATGCGGTGGCCCGTACACCATGTCGGTGTACCAAACCGTTTAACTTCCACCCCACGGCTGCTTCATCAAGGTACCCAACCGAAGCCACGTTTCACCTGTAAATGTATTAACGGGCAAGAAATTATCGTGTGTATCGTAGTTGTGCGGCGCAACATCATACGCCCGAAGTCGTACGTACAAGGTCCAATCTCATTCCGTATGGGTGGTCAGCGGTCCACTCGACTCGCAAAGGCAATGCGTGGTAAGCCCTTCACGCACGCACGTGTGTGGGTTCTCGATAGGGTACCATGTAGAGCTTTTGTGGGAAATGTTGGGCAAGAAGCAGTGGATGAGGAGTTGACAACTCCACAAGGATCTAGCAGGGCACGTTCGTCGTCCATGCAGCGACCATCTGGTCAGCTGCAGGAAATCCGATTTATCAAGTTCTCCCCCAGGCGACATTCCGTCGACATCGCCCCAGGGGTAAAGCCTGTGCCGCGTGAATGTCTCCGGTCAGTCAGTCACCATCCCCAGTAAACCGGCAGTGACGAGCTGGTAAACGTCCGGCACTCAAACAGGGTGGTAGGCGATAGTACAGTGGATATGGTAGCACTACTGAGGTGAGCTCGAAGACATAGTTTAGCGATTGATTCTGAATTCTCCCGCATGTGACTTAGTGACATATTTTCTGGTTGTCGATGCTGCCATGGACCATCTCTTGTTCGGCACGTATGTCGCTGACCTTGGGGGTGATACGCTCAACATGGCGTCCACGCGAACGAAGCGTTGATCAGTCGTGCTCCTTGACGCACTTGGCAGAGCTCGGTCGATGGACAGTAAGTCTATGATCTTCGACATGAATAGGGGTTGTGAGTACAGAGTGCACTGCTGATAGATATACTTGTAGCAATGCCAAGTGGATGTAGGATTGTGTGGTACGTGGAATGTATTTCCAGGGTGTGCAAGGTACCCCTGTTGTATACTGCGTCGCCCCCTCATGGTGGTGCGTGCACGCGTGCGTGCAGTTCATGTCTGTCCATGTGTCCATGTGTTCATGTGTTCATGTGTTCATGTGTTCATGTGAGTCCATGTTTTTCATGTGAAGAAGAAGTCTATACAACAAACCCAGCGCATCTTTCCTCCTTGGCACGAGTTCTCCGAGTTGCCGACACCCTATTCAACACACGTCTTGCGACAAGCTACCCCCAGTTCGGATCATCCTAACACGCTAGCGTGTGATATCACACGGGATCCCGAGGTGAGGTTAGCTACAAAAGGGTTCGGCTAGAGAAGTAGATCATGGAAGCCCTCGACCTCAGCAGCTTAACTGAAGAGGACCGCCAAGCATTATCGGCGCACATCAAAGAGGAAGTGGAGTCGGGAGTACAAGAAAAAATCAAGTTTACCGAAGAGAAGCGTCCCGCATCAGAGAGCGTGGACAAGCCCCCCGATGGAGGCGATCCCCGGCATGCTCGGCCGGCTGGAACAGCGTTAGACCCGCAACCTGAAGACCAGCCACGATCGTTGGAGGACCGTCTCGTTGAGTCCTTCGCGCGGGCAATGCGAAGGACCAACACCCCGGGGGAGGAAACCAGGGAAGTCTTAACCCCTAAGGACACCATCCGTGTCAGTCCTGTATGTAATACATGTAGCCCCATTTACGGGTGTGTTTGATTCTAGTGGCGATGTCCAGGTTGGAGTACAGGTTTTTGAGAGCCAATTTCGAATGTTGTTATAACACTGGAGATGCCGAGCAGCAACACCATCAGCATGCGCCTACTAAGGTCGTAGATCCGCTCAGACACGTGATGATTTGCTCACCGTTTTACGTCTGAAGTGGTTTTGGTATATGTGCTTGCATGCTTGTCTTCGTCGATTTCGTTTGGGTGTGCTCCGATAAACCTACAGCACACCTTGTTGAGTTCTGCATACATACGCGTCATCATCTTGCACATGTTTTTCCTGAGAGGTACAGCAGTAGACCCCATCAAAGGGCGTTCTATTCTTGATAAGGTTGCCAGTGATCCACACAAAACTGCGAGGTTAAATGGATATTGAGTCACGTAAGGTTGCCAGTCACCCACACAAGACTGCGAGGTTATATTGATATTGCGTCACGTAAGGTTGCCAGTCACCCACACAAAACTGCGAGGTTAAATGGATATTGCGTCACGTAAGGTTGCCAGTCACCCACAAAACTGCGAGGTTGTATGGCTACTACGCCACGTAAGGTTGCCAGTCACCCACAGAAACTGAAAGATTAGATGAGATTATCAGCGAATCCTAACCAAGCGACTGCATATACCTTCTTGAGTGCTTTGAAGTTGGTGGGAATATTTTGTCCCGTATGTGTTAAAATACAGAGATTGATCTCCGACTCATTATTTTTGCGTTCACGTCGATAACGGGATATGCGAAGGCGTCATGAATCTTTGTACCCTCTACCGACAATGAGTTGCGTGTTACGAACAGGAGTCTGTTGCATGTCTAGCGGTAGGAGTTGTAGGGGGATACACTTGGAAATTTGGTCAGGGGTCTGTGTAACCGACAGGAATACATGGAAATGATCTCCATTTCGTACCAGAACACTGTATGCACGAAAGCAGTATACCAGTAAAAATATGTGTTGGGTTGTTGATCAGAAACACAGCTGTGTAAGCTCTAACATGGATCCAACATTGTTGTTTGCGTGACCGAGGAATAATTAACCTTGTCAGACAAATCGCAAGAATCGTTGTGTCACTTTTGCGAAAGAGGATTAATTAACCTCAGTCGTAGATTGGCGTTCGATTTGATAGGTAACCATGATGTCGTACAGAATGCGAAAGACAACTATCACTGCTGCGCAGAACAGTGGGCGTATTGCAAGCTATTCTCCCCAGCAGTGCCACGTGCTGAATTGACGCTTTGGGTGACTGATTTTGCCTTTACCTTTCCCTTTCGGATGCGCCATCTCCCCTGCACTGCCGAGTCAATCCCTCCGGAGAAACAGCTGCACACACCCCAACCAGGCGGATACATACGTGGCACCTGATGAAGCCCGAGCCGCGGCGATGCCAGCAGAAAAGGGTGGCCGCGGTAGAGGCGAGGGTCGCTACCGCGGGGAAGAAGCAGTGGCAGGAGGGATGGATGAAAGCGCTGGGGTTGATGGGCCGGAAAAAAATACTTCGTGTGACAAATGGTGTGACTTTTCTTATTTGGTGTTCTCATTGTTTTGGCTTTGGTTTGTGTTGCTTCGGCTTTGTGTTTGGTCTTTTTGAGTACGAGGTCGAGCCTGAACGAGTAGGATTTTATTTTCGGGGTTTTCACAGGACGTTTGGTTGTGAACAGCGATCACAACCTGAGGGAGCAGGTGGTAGAGGAGATTTTATTCTTGGAAAATTGGGATGCAGGGACTGTGAAGACGTCGAAGCAGACGTACGCTGAAGAGTTGGGGATGGAGTTTGGGGTAGAGTACGGGAAGGAAATTCCTCTTCCTGTAGGGTTGAAGCTTTCAGAGTGTGACCAAGATGAAGAAGTGGTATCAAGGCCTTTTCGTGAGCTGATAGGATCATTGATGTGGCTGGCAACGCAAACGAGGCCAGATATCGCGAACGCAGTGAGAGCGGTAGCACGGTAGTGTGCTTCTTCCAAAGAAATCCATTGGAGAGCAGGTCTTGGTATTTTGGGGTATGTGGTAAGGACTAGTGACTTGGGTATTACATTCAGGAGGGGTAGTGTAGCAGGGTTGAGCATGGAGGTGTTCGCAGACGCAGACTATGCAAGTAAGGCTGCCGATAGGAGGTCTGTGTCAGGAGGGTTGGTGATGTGTGGGGGGGATGTATTTCTTGGTTTTCAAGGACGCAGAAGTGCGTTACGTTAAGCACGACAGAGGCGGAGTATGTCTCCCTTGCGGATGTGATGAAGGAAGTGTTGTTTCTGAGGCAAGTATGGCGTTTCATGTTGCCAGAAGCCGATATGCCGTGTATTCCGGTGTTCGAGGATAACCAGGGGGCTATTCAGTTGGCGCAGAACCCGATTATAGCAACAGTAACTCGAAGCACATCATCGACGTAAGGCACCACTTTATCAGGGATTTGGTATGCAGGAAGGAGATTTCGATTTTTCACGTGGAATCGGCGTATCAACATGCTGACTTCCTCACGAAGGCACTTAACGTGGGAAATTTCGAGTTTCATCGTAACTTCGTAATGAGTATGGATTAATATTTTGATGTTTGGGTTTATTTTGTGTGTGATCAAACAACTAGGGTGGCAGCAACATTTTGCATTTTTGCCTATGGTTTTTCTCAATGGATGGTATTCTAGGCTGGGGGGCAATTAGTTCACTGAAGCTCGAAGAAGTATATCTGATATGACCGGGGATGGGAATTGATGTCTAGCCAGTGAGGCTATTGTTCTGGAGTTGAGTTGAGTTTCTGAGTTTATTTTCTTGTGTTTTGGAGTTCTTGAGGATCGAAAAAGACATGGCATGGTCACAAGCAGGGGGGCTGATAGATATACTCTTGTAGCAATGCCAAGTGGATGTAGGATTGTGTGGTACGTGGAATGTATTTCCAGGGTGTGCAAGGTACCCCTGTTGTATACTGCGTCGCCCCCTCATGGTGGTGCGTGCACGCGTGCGTGCAGTTCATGTCTGTCCATGTGTCCATGTGTCCATGTGTTCATGTGTTCATGTGAGTCCATGTTTTTCATGTGAAGAAGAAGTCTGTACAACAAACCCAGCGCATCTTTCCTCCTTGGCGCGAGTTCGCCGAGTTGCCGACACCCCATTCAACACACGTCTTGCGACAAGCTACCCCCAGTTCGGATTATCCTAACAACTGCATGAACCAACGTAGGGGGGCAGGATTCTTCGATACGTCTGCAACGCAGGGTACCAACATCGGGCATTCGAGTCGGAGGAATATCGAAAGCAGACGCGCAGGCGCACTTTGAACCATTTCTTTGCTTCAGTGTTTGGACGTTTGATGTTCGGGGTGAGAACGAAGGACAAGGTTCTGGACGATCGAATACACAAAAAGTACTCGTAGAATAGCACAGCGTGTTTTTCGAGGGAGAATGGACCCTACAAGGTGGTCACATCATGACAGACGGTTTGGTATGGGCGTGTAAGTCTACATGGGATAATTGTGGGGGAAGAGGGTGTATATCTGCTAGAGATAGGGGCCGCGATCGGCTAAGGTATTGTTTCCCACTCGCCGCTCTCGACCTCTACTCTTGCCAGTCAACTATTTACTATGTAGGACATGTGTGGACAATACAGCCGCATGCAGGGCTATCTCGCAGTTTGGTTGTATTTTTCTCGGCTTTCATGCCAAGTGTAGACAAGGGGTATATACCAAGATCGTGGAGTTGGGCCTCTGCAGGTCCTAGTCTGCAAGGGTGTACGGAGTAGGTTACAATTGGAGTTGTGGCAGCATCGCGTAGACGGGCAAGTGGAAACTGACTGGCAGCAGGGAATACAGTATCCCTCCTGATGTAGGCGATCCGAGCTGCTGCTTGTGCTGCTGCTACTTTTTCTGCTGCAGCGGGAGGCCCATGAGGTTTTCAATTGTGTTGAGAGCGACAATGTTGCGTAGTTTTGAAGCTGTCGATAGGACATCCCTTCAGCCCCATCGCTTAGTCAGAGTACTCAAGAAATTTCTACTACAATGGATGCCTGCCCCAAGCCGGGGCTGCAAAGCGACAGGTGAGCACGAGCGCGCCACAACCGCTGTAAGTAACCGGGTCGATCAACGAGATCAGACTCCATCCCCATGAGGCCGGCAGCTGCGGGATTCTCGACATGAGCGCCACACGACGGCTTGCGTGCTATTGAACAGTCTGTGCATGTGCTATATGTACTGTAGTGTATGCATACATAAAGAATACAGACAGAGTACGCCATAAAAAGGATCAAAAATGAGCTACAGCTCCTAGAACCTCGGTGGTGGTCTCGGGACTGTCGGGTTCGCCCAGTGAGCCACGTGTGGCGTGCGTGCTGGCCGTTGGCGTGCTGTCGACGGCGGTGTGCTGCCAGTGTGCCAGTGCGACCCGCGTCAGCTGCGTCTCTGTTACCACATGAACCAGGACATGAATGTAAGTGCCGTAGACGGACATAACAGGCTTCGTGTCAACACACACGCAACCTCGCCATCTATCTTGAGCGCACGCTCACATTTGCCTACTCTACGTTTTGCCCACAATAATTTTCCCGCATTTTACCGGGTGGTGAGAGCTGGTGAGATCGCATGTGTGGTTTTTCCGAGAGATACCGCCCAGTCCCTCGCCTCGCCCTGTAGCTCACATCTTCTCCCCTCTGTCTGCACCCCCGAGCAGCATAGACATCTTGAAGCCCCCAACAACGCAATTGCTGTGAGCGTAATGCTTTGCCTACACGTAGTGACAGCATAGACTATCTCACCTGTATATACCCAACCCAGCCCCCAGAACGGAGACAGCGGTGCGGCGCTGGCGGTCGGAGAAGGTAGTCGACACTCCAAACCGCGGGCAATTCCTACGAAGTTTGGCCTTCCTTCCTGCCTGGCATTTGCCCTGCTGCCTCGTAGGAGCCTAACAGTCCGGACGCCGTGGTGGCGTAGCTGTGTCGGGGTACAGTACTGTCACGGGCCTGTACTGCTGTCCGTGGGATACATTAAAGCACCTGCAAGACCGGCTACAGGTGACCTTCTAACCAACCCCCCGTGTACGTCGGACATGTAATAATGCATCAGGGTGTCAGCTTTTCAGCAATCTCGAGGTCAAGATGCATCTCCTTTCGGTGGTGCTACCGACGCTCCTTCTCGGAGTCGTCATTGGTGAGAGAATGGCGTCTTGGTACGTCGTCACTTGTCGTGGCTACTATGCATACCAAAAATGACTCGAAAGGGGCGCCCGGGCGGTCTGGGAAAGGTTGCAAACTCGTGAACGCGCACAAGGTAGAGTCAGAGTTCTAGGGTCGTTCGTGAGATCCTCGGCCGTCAAATCATTTCCATTATTTCAACGACTATCGGCCAGTACCAGAGCGGAAGGTTCTCGACGGTTGCAGGAGCGGCTTTGATTCTGAGGAGGCTGGATCGTCTTCTACCCGCAGCCAAGACTGAATGCTCTGGACAACATGATTCCGACCTGCGCTAAATACGTGGAGTATGAAGTACCATCAACGGGGTGCTCGTTGTGGCTTCGGCGCCACCGTGTCACTTTACACTATCTTAGTTCAGAGTAGGAAGAGCCCGAGGCATGAGGCACAAACTCCGAATACGCAGTTCACGACGCCTCTGAGCATCAAGAGGGCATCGCCGTCCATGCAAGCAAACTGTTTCCCTCCGTTGCTTCGTACTGTCTCACAGCCCCTAAGTGTGACTACCTACTTCAGTAGGTTTTGGTCCTTACTTCTCAGTTCATGAGGTCCGCGCGGTCTGACTATTCACCGAGCAGGTCAGTCCGATGATCCATCTTACCTAGGATGCTTCTCGGACCCTGCCGACAACCGAGTATTTGAGTGGCAGTCTTCTTCCTCCGAAATGACCGCAGAGGTGAGTAGCGGATCGGCGGGCGGAAGCACGCTAGGAAGTGTGTGCTTGGTTGTAGCGCGAAGGTTTATAGGTGAGATGTAAGGTGCTCTTTGCGGTGCCTACTGTTGGTGTTTGTCGTTGGTTTGTCGTGTTGGCAGTCGCACAGGAGTTGTCCACTCATTCACAGTCGCTTTCGTGTTGCTCTATTGCTTTCTGCCCATCACTGCTCCCCGCGCTGCGCTATGCTGGTTGTCGATCGTATGACCACTCATGCACACGACCCTTGGACGACAGGTCTGCTCCGACCTCTGTTCCGGGTCGGACTACTATGGGACCCAATACTCGACAGAGGTAAGAATGATCAAAATTGAAAATATCGGGTTCGTACGCTGATCAAGATGACGTTGTTGTTGTTGTTGTTGAGTGTTGGCTGTGCGGGACCACGTGCACAGTCATACGTTTGGTTGTGCCTTCTCGTTTCTGACTGGTTGTTTGCCCCTTGACACGCTAACTTTCCGTTTGCGCTACACGCAACATGGAAGATCAGTGTTTCTCTCTTGATCATCACCACAGCGGACTGTATTGACAAACCGAAAGACGCTTTCGTCACGTGGGACGGTCGCCTCGCGTTCGGGAACAACGCATGAACGAGTCCTTCTTGAAATTCAAAACAACGCTTTTCGTTTCGTTCTTTCTGGACCGTAGGTCGACGCATCCACTACCGCCACGCTTGCCTTTCTCACCCCACTCTGCGTACGGAGCAACACCTCACGCCACTCTGGCAACCACGACACGTGTTGCGCCCGTCTCAGGCCACCCCCCTTTCTCCTATCTGGACCCTTCGCGGTTTCTTTCAAAACAGTGCTGGTGCGGTGACAACGTGGGATATGCCGAGAACGGCCCCGGCGTGTGCGACATGGCCTGCTCCGGCAACTCTGACGAGATTTGTGGCGGCTCCTACGCCCTCTCCGTTTACTCGAACGACCCCAATTACCTTGGGTGCTGGAGCGACACGGGGGACTACCGGTTATTTGTACTCCAGGTCGCCACATCGGACGACATGACTACAGAGGTGATGAACCAGTAGAACAGATTTGCGATAGGGTTCGTACAACCACGCCCTGAAGTTGGGTTCGGGCTTTTCCTTGGGCATTGTGCGCATTGTCTTCACTCTCCGAGGCCACCGTAATGTGGCGCATCTTATCGTCAAGCCGTTGTTGGGACGTGAAGGACAATATGGGAGTTTTTAGAAGGCTGTGTGATTCTCGTCATCGCCCGGCCATTCGATCATGAGTTCAGTCAATGAGGCCAGGAAACGATATTGCGTGCTGCGGTCGTAGTTTGGGATAGAAGAACGTTTTACGATCTCCGTGACTAGGCAGACGAGTCTCTCTCCATTATCCCGCTGTAGCGTCACAACATCGTACCTATAGCATTCGTCGACAACAACCTACGTTTTTCCATGTGACCTGTGCGCCACGGCTGATGGACAAATGCTCACCCAATGAAAATGATGCGCCATTCGACGCCCTGCTGTATTCCACGCTGCAGGTCTGCGAAGGCCTCTGTGACACTTACGCGTATTATGGGACGCAGTATGGAACTGAGGTGAGCTGAGTGTTTATCTACTTTATTCAATAACCTGCAATCGGATTGTAGAGTCAGTCCCTTCCTCCGGCAACGAAAGAGTGAGTGCGATGCCGGAGTGTTGTTGCGGACTCCGACTTCGTCATTCAACACCAAAGCCAAGAAGATCCCTCGAGGTTGAATGCTGCCGTTGCATTCGGATGAAAGAGAGACCCTGTCTCGGTCAGGATATGCTACTTTCTCTGTGGCAAAGACACCCTGAGGTGCTTCACCTACTTCCCGGCAGAGAGATGTTTCGCCAGTGCGTTCCAATTTGCGATTGATTGTCGTACGAAAGGGGAGAGGTTGCAAGACCGCCAACATACGCATGGGGGGAACATTTTGATTTGAAGCAGAGTAGGTGCAGACACGATCATGACCCGCCTGGCATTCCGAGGGTTTCTTCTAACCCTGGTAGAATGTGCCGCGCTTCTGGGTAATGTCTCAGTCTGCCAAAGTTCGCCCGGCCATCATCATCCCCAGGTGACGGCCCCTCCTCGTGAAGACTAAATGCTCTCCCTTTTTCGCTCTGCTCTGGCCTCGCTGTTCGTGTGTACCACTATTGGAGACAGTGCTGGTGCGATCAGGGAGTGGCCGACTACGAGCAAAATGGCCCGGGTGTCTGCGACTATCCGTGCGCTGGATCTACCGACGGCGAGTTCTGCGGCGGGTTTGATGCGATGTCCATACGCTGGCACGACGTAGACGGCAACCTCGACTACCATGGATGTTACTCCGACCCAGCCGACAACCGCATTTTCGAGCTGGTGGCTACTTCGGACGACATGACGTCAGACGTGAGTGAGCCAGCGATGCCAGTATGGATCAGACTCTTGGGTTGAGCTGGCGATGTGCCCTTTTGATTATGCCACTTGGTTTGTACTCTGTTCACGGTACTGTTGCTCATTCGTGGAAAGTCGTTGCAACGCCGTTCGCGCAAACGTTCGAGGTCATCAGTGGACCAACACATCACCGACGCCCCACACACAATCCACATCGTCTCCCGTCGATCAACGATTGGCATCCCCCTAATGTGACCCACACGACCACAGGTCTGCTTGGAGCAGTGCAGCGCGTACCAATACTATGGAACGCAATATTCGACACAGGTGAGATTCCAGGGCATGTGGTGCGCACAGTCATGGATAATTCGTCTCTAATGTGGTGCCAACCTCATCGTGTGTGATGAAGTGGGCGTTAAACAATCGGGGCGACGGCCATGTTTAATTGACTGCGCCCAAGCCACGGACGCACCTCCAATCTGGCCGGCCTCTCGTACGCTGTACTTCGCCACGCTGTAGCTTGCACACAACGGGTCTGCCACGCTGCGAATCAATGTTTCCAAAATGATACGGTGGTTTTCGTAAGCGTCGGACAAACCAACTGGCGGATGTGTCTGTTTCCTTCTGCTGGGCTTGTGACCTGGAAAACGTGTGCTGCTCTCAATCCACCGGCGATTGAAAAACCGGGTTTTTCGACTACCCGTCAGCTGCTCTCGCTGGCTTTTCGCTTTTGGTAGGAGAATTCAGCGGTTGCTGGCTACGAATCACCCTTTCCGTACACTATCGCGGAGGAACTGGTTCGGTCGTTCCACGGCCGTCCTCGAGCACTTCTGCTCGTTTGGTCAATAGAACAGGTGTTGGGATGGACGTTCGTTGCTTCTCCCGACCTTTTTCGGTTTCATGAGGCCTGCTTTTGTGCAAGCCAGATCTTTCTGGGTCTGCTACTACTGTGGCAACCGTTCCCTGACGCTGCACCACCCCACTTAGCACACTGTACGGCGTTGAGATATCAACGTCATGTACGTAATGATGAGGCCTCTCCCTGCACTCTTTCCCCTTCCCCTTTCTCCATGCTGCCGAACGTAACAGTGCTGGTGCGGTGACAACGCCGACTACGACTCGAACGGTGCCGGCGAGTGCGACATGTTCTGCTCGGGAGACGCTGGCGAGATCTGTGGAGGTTTCTACAGCATGAGTGTCTACCAGAACTACAATGTAGTCATCCCTACTGTGGATCCCTCGTACCGTGGCTGCTACTCCGACCCAGCCGACAACCGCGTTTTCGAGCAGAACGGAGCGTCTAGCGTCAACACCGCCGAGGTGAGGAGAGAGTGACAAAAATCGTGTCTAGGTGGCATTTGTTTGCTCGGTTACGCATACGTCCTTAGGGTTGTGTCTCTGCTACGGTTGGAGTTACCGATGCGTTGCACACTGTATGATTTCCGTTTTGGATGCCGCGTTGTCGTCGCCCGTCAAATGTAAGAGGCTCTAGAAATTGTCGTGGAAGCCAATTCACTGTCATTGCACCTTGCCCTTCTATATTTGTTTCGGTTGACCTTCACCTAATCTCTCATTGCCTCTCTTTCTGTCGATCGATCCCCACAACCGCGCACGATCCCCCCGAAACGACAGTTCTGCGCGTCGCAATGCGTCGATTCGGCCTTCTACGGAACGCAGTACTCGTCAGAGGTGAGAGCACTATGATAGCAGAATCTGTGGCTCAAACCCTCACCATTCGGATGGGTTCGGATCGGTTGTCAATAATTACGGCCGGCCTTGTCTCAAGTGCCGTGTGGCAGTATGATGGCCGGGCTTTCTAACGTCATTGGTTGACTGTCTCCACGCCGCCGTGCAGGGCCATGTCGATCTTGGTGTTGCTGAGGTAGCCAGATGCAAAATTCAAATCTTACGTTTGGCTATTTCCAACAATGGACAACCACGTGTTCGAACCAAGTCGTTCAAGCATATAGATACAGCGCCGTGTACATTTTTTTTGCGGAAGTAGCTGTTGGGTGGCTGCGATGTAGCTCTCGGTCTGCCTTGGACAACAGTTTCGTTTTCGCTGGCCTATGTGCACAATCCGTCCATGTCTCGATCAATTTCATTTCGTGCTGGATACTGTGGTGTGACATTGCCCTGAATGCTGCGAGCAAACGCGCTCGCGCGGTCAGTACCGCGGGTATCGGGTTTCCCTTCATTGGCATGCCACGCCATGAGAACGCCATCCTCTAAGAAAACACCGGTGAAGATTGAGACATTTGAGAAAGTCCGGGGCAAATCGATGGTTTGGCCTAACTACCTCTGAAGTCGTCTAGGGGCGTCTGTTTCCGCCTGGATATATTTGGCGGCCCATGATGACCATTCAAATAATACCCAAGGCAAGTATGCCGCCAAATTGGTCCGTTTATGGTTCTCACAGATTGTATCGTTGTTGTTGGCAGCATTGCGCAATTATCCGACACCAACGGCTGAAAGAGGAGGGTATATCGTCGTGCCCACCAACTGAAACTCGAGCTGCGCTGTCGCCAAACTGCCGTTGTGTAGACAAGAGCCAGCACCATATGTTATTTCTCGTTAACTTCCAGTGCAACTTGCAGAAGGTTGACGGCCCGGCAGGGTTTAGTAAACAAGCGATTGGAACAAGGAGTCGAAATGCAAAGAGCGAGGAACGCAAACCAGTGCCGCCCGTATCAGGCGAAGCGAGGACAAATGCATCCTTCCCAAGTCCCCCGTCTTCCTTTTGTACGATGTGTCGTTGATAGTCGATGCGCTTCGGCCCAACATTGTTCCGATTGGCGAGGTCCGTCAAAAGTGTTTGCGTGTCCGGTGGGTGCCCCGGCCAGACGATAAGAAGAAACAACCACTTTGCCGCCCTCGGGATATGTTGCTTCGTGCAGGCATGACCTCCTTGAGTTCCTCTGAGAACACACCTGGGCATTCGTCAACAATACGCGGTTGTACGCATGCTCTCCTAAGAAGATGCTTGGACCACCGCCATCATCGCACCCATCTGCATACCTCTTTCATTTTCGTGCAAAAGTTGTTTCCGGCATTAGCTTCCCCCCATGAACAAACACGAGACCGCGTGGTCCGCGCTTGCACCACCCTTCACCCACCCCTTTTCCAAACCAGTGCTGGTGCGGTGACATCAACGCCCCATACTCCGTCAACGGCGTCGGTGACTGCGACATGGCCTGCACGGGCAACTCGGATGAAACATGTGGGGGGTCTTACAGCATGGATGTCTACGCCCAGGACCCCTCATACCTTGGGTGCTTCTCGGACCCCGCCGACGACCGCATTTTCGAGTGGGAGAGTTCTACCTCCGCTATGACCGCAGAGGTGAGCGATGCGCCGACCAAACGTCGCTAGCTTGTTTGGGTCTAGAGTGTCGATCAACATGAACTATTGATTTTTGTGTTCGTTACATTGCAATGTTGTTGTTGTTGTTGTTGTTTCCCCGTTGGTCCTCGCACAGGAACTGTCAACTCATTCATGCACCCAACTCGTTGCCAATATCCCCCGCTCCTCGACGTGTCTCCCTTTTGATTGGGTTCTAACTATTCTTCCCCTCACTACCCGGGCAATCGACCATTTCTCGTGTGCACACGTACATGAACGAACGACAAGCTCTGCGCGACGCTCTGCACCGGCTCGGCCTACTATGGAACCCAGTATTCTCAAGAGGTATGACCTCTTGTTCACGTGGCCAACGGGTAGTACTGATCAACAACAAGTGGCATGTGGAACGTGTCTAACGCTTTCGTGGGATTTGGGTGACCACGGTCGTCAGCATGAGATTGATTCGACGAATCTTGCAATGATTCGTGTTGCCGTAGTGTCTTGACCATACCCATTCAATCTACTCCTGTCCGCGCCCCCTGTATACTCATGCCGCTGCATGAAACAGTGCTGGTGCGGCGACAACGTCGACTACGATGCCAACGGCTTCAGCGTCTGCGACATGCCCTGCTCGGGCAACTCAGACGAGATGTGCGGTGGCGCGTACACCATGTCGGTGTACCAAACCCTTTGATTTTCCGTTCCGTGGCTGCTTCATCAAGGCATCAACCAACCGCGACACTACTACCTAGGAAGACGGCAAAATGGAGGTCTCTCACTTCGAATAGATTGTACTGCAGTATCCAGCTTCCGAAGTCGTACGTAGAAGGTTATATGTTTCGGGCAGGAGGCGTGGTCAGCAGTCCACGGGAGCGGCAAAAAAAACTTACTTACGTGCTTCGCTTGGCAACATCGACGTCGTGCTTGGGGCTTGTGTCGCCAACTTGTTCGGCGAGCCGGTCACCATTCCGAAGTCGGCTACGGCAAGTCGGTCAACGTTCGGGACACAGTTCGCGGGCTAGTCGGTAGCACGGTGGACGTGGTTCGTAGCTGGGCACTTGAACCCAAATGTAGTGTTGCTAGGAATTAATTGTTCTCTCTTTGGCATTTTAGAAAAAAGCGACGTTGACATGAAACTTCTCTTGTTCGGCAGACGCGTCGACGACCTCCGGGCGTCATACCTATTTTCTTGGTGGCAACACGAGTGAAGCAATAGTCGTGTTCCTCGATGCACGTGTGCCACTGCCCACTCGGTGTTGGTCTTATGCTCTGCACCAACAAGGGCTATGAGTGTACCAAGAGTATGGAATCAGAGGGGATGGATCTCCGAGACATATCTGCAACGTACAATACATTGGGCTTTCATCTTTGGCGGAATGTCACGCGGAGGCGAGACGGATTCGTCGTGTTGCATTGTGAACGATATGGGTGCTTTCATGTTATCTGTTCGGATGCTCCTGTGCGATTATCGGCCTAGGCAAAAGGAAGCAGTGCGAAAGAAAAATATCACAAGGTGGTATCGATGTGATACAGAAACGAGTGGTAGACGTGTACATGGGACGATCAGTGGGACCACAAGAGATATCGTAGGCACGGACTGCGATTGGCGAGAGTTTCCTGTCGCAGCTCTACCTATTCGCGACGGTGAGGTTGCCAACTTGGCACCAACAGCAGGGTTTTCTCACTGTAGTCCGTATCAGGCTCGACCTAGTTGTCTGTAGTGTAGACACGATGAAGTGTAAGAACGTTAAACGTTGTCTTGGTCCTTATTCAGTCATCTGCGAGGTTGGTGTTGGATATCGTTGGCGCCGCGGTAGAGTCGTATAGAAGGGCAGGCGCATACTGACAGCGGGACAGATCTCCGGGCTACCCGAGCTGCTTCTGAATGTATTCCTATCCCTGAACTGGAGATAATTGTTGATTTTCATTAGGATATGATCGTTAGTATTGCGAAATAGATATGTCGACATGATATCGCGTAGTCCATGTACCAGTCCCGAATACGAAAATCGGTTGCGAAATCCCACCTGACTGAGCGGTCCATTGCGAAGCGCCGAAGGGGGGCTCTTGTGAGTGAGCAGCGATTACCTGCGGAATACCTCGATAACCAACCGCGAACATGTGGGTTTCCTTACGGAAACAAGCCGACCCTGGCCCAGTCGACTCCTCT
>FN648787.1:25010-42377 GCA_000310025.1 Ectocarpus siliculosus | reverse complement strand
AGAGAGAGAGAGAGAGAGAGAGAGAGAAAGAGAGAGAGAAAGGTTGTCTATGTTGTTTCGCCGGGAGAAGGGAGGAGGTATGCAGACCCTATCCCCACCCCTAACTCATCTTCCAGTAGCCTTAGCCTTTCCAGTTTTCTTCTCCCAAGTAAACATGTTGGGATAAAGCATGCAATCGGGGAAGTTGTGTTACCCTACCGTACCCTACCCTCACCGGCGGTATCCCATCCAGCGAGGTGCCTCTCCTGGCATCCCTCTCTTCCTCCTGTGCTGCCACCGCATCGTCTAACAAGACCTCCAGGTAGTCCACGTCGTTGTCGAACACCGCCTGTTCGCGCGAGGACAAAAACAGAAGGCAGCAGACGTTTGACAACAACACGTAGTAAATAAGTCGTGTACCTCCCTCCCCCCCCCCCCGCTTGTTGGACCCCGACAAACACGGCAGCAAACGCTTGACAACAACAACACGTGGTAAGTAAGTCGTGTGCTCCCCCGCCCCCGTTTTCCGCGTTTTCTGAACCCCCTTTCATATACGAAAGGAATCGTTCGTGTCCAGAACATGACACCAAACACGAAAAAGTGCGCAGGAGAGTGAGTACAACATCATGAGTGCGACTAAATTGTCTAGTCTTGCCAAAAACAAAGCAAGTGTGAGCTAGTAACAGCAACTCTGTGGATAATAGTAGACTGCTGCGCGTTGAGTACCATGCGTGTCGAGACGACAGACCCGTGCCAACATCACAGCTGAGCTCGGAAACAAACAAATTTTGCACGAAAAAAAACTTGTCTGCAAGCATCTACCACCTATGGCACGGAATCCCGGAGGGCTACAGCAATCCAGGGACAATCCAGGGATATCCAAAATAACAATTTGTCCCTCATGTCTGCCTAAAACGATAGATAAAAAAAAAAAAACACGAAAGCAAGATGCTTCATGGGAGAGAAACCTGCGTCATGGCGGCAACAGCGAACATCCCCAACGTTATTCTTCTTTCGCCGTACAATCGAACCAGACTCGGCAAAAAAAAGAACTCCCGTAGGATAACTCTGAATCGATTGCTTGGTCTGGAACACAAACGGTCGGCCTTTATACGAGAGAAGGAACAAAAAAAATCCGCGCGAGAGAGTGCAAGGGGAACCCGCCGCACAGCGTATACTACATACACACACCCCGCAGAAACAATTGAATCTCTATACATTCACATGAAAGACGAGCCGGGTTGGACACATTAAACTTTGATACATATGAAATAAGAGCGGGGTTGGACAGATTAATGTTTGATCTAGACCCCTCCTCAGGTCTTTTAATGCCAGCGCAACGACCAAGACAAGCACAAAGCGAGAGAGAGAGAGAGAGAGAGAGAGAGAGAGAGAGAGAGAGAGAGAGAGAGAGAGAGAGAGAGAGAGAGAGAGAGAGAGAGGCCACCGCCACCGCCTCGCAAAACCGATAACAAGGTAGCACAAAACGGGTATCTTCTGCCGTGGGCCGACACAACCGGCAGCGGTTCAACCATCGACCAAACATCCAAACAAAAAAAAACGCGTCTTCTGCATACCACCGCAACACGAGACAAAAATGTCGGAAATACGCAAACACTACAATACGATCGAAATTCTCCCTAAAAAAAATACCGCGGGTCTGAGCTCGCGAGCCTCCGGGGCTCGAGAGAGCTATTTGTACAGCAGCAACGGCCGTTACCCGAGCCAGACGTCCGCAAAGCGAGCTTAATAAACGCCGACATACTGCGGGGCAACACTGCGTGGGTGTGTACAAGACACGAAAAAAAAATAACACCACAACATTACGGCCAGACCCCGCGTGCACGGTCCTATCCTTCTCTTCGAAACGTGTCTTCGTGACGCGAGGATAATGAAAAAGAGACAACAAATGCCGCGCCGCTACCAACAGACCCCGCGTGCACCGTCCTATCCTTCTCTTAGTCGTCCTCTCGACGCGAAATTAACCTGGGCTGTGCTTACCCTGTGCATGGCGAACGCCTGTTGCTTCCCCCCGGCCTTCTCGAGCAACACCGCCGCCGCGTGCTCCGCCAGGAGCGTCTCCGCGTAGTCGTCCCCGCTCGATTGCGGCACCATCCTCTCCTCATCCTCGTCCTCATCCTCATCCTCTTCCTCCTCCACCTCCTCGGACAGCATCTCGGCGGACTCCGAGCTATCTCCCCTCTCCCTCCGGTACAGCACCCGCGGCTCGTCGTTCTCCGACGCCCCCCTTCCATCTTCCTGCGGATCCCCCCCTCCCCCGGCCAACCACATGGAGGAGGAGGACGACGGGTCCTCCTCTCTTCTGCGCCTGGAACTGCGAGCAGCCTCCTCCGCCTCCCGGGCTTCGTCCGCCGCTCTGGCCTCCTCCGCTAGCCTCCTCTCCTCCGCCTCCCGGGCCTCGTCCGCCGCTCTGGCCTCCTCCGCTAGCCTCCTCTCCTTTGCCGCTGCCGCCTTCGCCGCCGCTCTCGCCTCCTCCTTCTCTTGCCGTAGCCTCGCCCTTTCCTCCTCCTCCCTCCTCGCGTCCAGCTGCTGCTGCTGCTGCTGCTTTTCCTCGGCGGCGCGGGACCTTTCTCTTGCCTCTTTCCTTTCCATCGCTTCGACCCTGCTGCGTTCCCGACCCGCCGCCGCCGCAGCATCCGCCGCCGCCGCTGCATCCGCTGCAGCAGCAGCAGCAGCTTCGGCTTCTGCCGCCCGCGATTTCTCTGCCTCGCCGTTCTTTGCCGCCGGGGCATCGGCGCCGCGGGGCGCGGTGTCTGGTGTTGGTGGAGGCGCCGCCGCCGTCGATGACGATGACGATGCCGCTGCTGCAGCAAGGTAGCTCTTTCGAGCGGAACCAACGCTGCCGCTGCCGCTGCCGCTGCCGCCGCCGCCGCCGCCGCCCGCTGCGACGATCGGCGGCGACGGCGATGGCGACACCGACGCTGCCACCTGGGCTGCCGCCGCCTTGGCTCTGTCCAAGGCTTTGACGGCCTCCTGGGCCTTGGCGTCTGCCTCCCGTCGAGCCACCTGCGCTCGGGACAACGAAAAACAACAGCAGTCATGAGGCAAAAAAAGAGTGCTTCAGCGAAACAGCCGAAGCTTAGAGGTAGAGGTGCATGGATCAAGGTTCCTCCGTTGAAAAGTCGACGTCGGACTCAGCACGGAATAAATATAACGTGGCGGAACCGCGGCAGCAGCAGCAGCAGCAGCAGCAGCAGCAGCAGCATGAGCCCCACCCATGCAGAGCTAACGCGGTTTCGCGCTTCGCCCTTTCGAAGGTGCGGGTGCATGTACACCGGAGAGCCTTCCTTCCTGTACACACGTCGACACGACAAGTACCGCTGCTGTTACCACTACCGCCGCCAGACGAGAGTCCCTCCCAACGACAGCGTGTTTTCTCTTTCGACATTGTGTCCCTTCACAAGAAACACCGTCCGTCAGCCTCTTCTGCTCGTCCTACAGTCGGTTGAGGGGCGGAGGGACTGCTGGCGCTCCGCCATCCCGAAGGCCAAGCGAAGCGAAGCTTGTCGACAAGCAGCCCAAACGATTCAGGTAAAGCAGCGATGACCTCCTCCGACCCCAGCCCTCTCCTACGAACGTTTTTAAAAAAACTGTGACGCTGCCTGTAGCGAATTCCCGCTCACTGACAACAAACAAATGTAACACGCAACATCACAGAATGACCCGCACAAAAACTACATCACACCCCACCTTCGCCGCCACAGCGTCCTTGGCCTTCAACTCGGCCTCTCGCTGCAACCACAGCGCCGCCGCCGACTTCGCCGCCGCCTGCGCCGCCACGATCGTGCCCGACTGCATGGCGGCCGCACGCGCCTTCCTGTCCGCGGAGCCCCAGGCGCCACCCCCTCCCACCCCCCCCTCCTCCCCCTCCTCCTCCTCCTCCTGCGCCTCGGCGGCGGCGACCGCCTTCTCTCTCGCGTACGTGTTCTTACTGCCCTCCCGCACCTTCTTGTTGGTGCTGGCCGCCATGCTGGCCACCCTCCCGGTGGGGATGATCGCAACCTTCTCGGGAGTAACCTGTCGCGGGGCGGGAGACGGCTCGGGGGAGGGCTCCGCAGGAGAAACGTCGCCGACAGCAGCGGCCTCCAACATTGCTGGTGGTTGTTGTTGCGCCCCCGTGCCGACGGTGACATCGCCGCCGCCGCCGCCAACGGCAACGTCGCCGCCGGCGTCAAGCTCCGTCCTCGGCGAAGCCACAGGCGCGCCCGCGCCCTCGGGAGGCCACTCCCACTCCGGTACGAGGCCGCCTTCGGCGGCGACGATGGCGGCGGCGGCTTCGCCAGCAGGAGACAGCACTCGTCGGGAAGACGACAACTGCTGGCCCTTGTTATCCACAGCGATGGCGTTGCCGCCCCTAGACGACGGCTCTGCTGCCGCCTTCTTGGTAACGAAGGAGGAGGGGGAGGAGGAGGAGGCTGCTGCCGCCGCCGCCGCCGCTGCCGCAGCTTCCGCCGCTGCCGCAGCCTCGGCCTCCTCTTCGTCGAGCGCCGCCACCGCCGCCGCCGCCGCCGCATTCGCCGCTGCTGCTCGGCGAGCCGACCTCCCCTTGGACGTCGACCTGTCCAGGTCGCTGACGGCCGTGCTCGAGTGCCGCCTCTCGTGGTCCTTGACCCTCGTCCCTTCCCTGCGGGGGGATGCTGATGCTGCTGCCACCGCCGCCGGGGATGGTGACTCCGGCGGCGGAGCTGCTGACCCGCTCCGCTTGTCCCGACGATGTCGCGAGGACTGACCGCCCGAGACGTCGAGGGAGCCGCTGCCGCCGTAGGCTACCATCGCCGCCGCCGGATCTTCAGAAGGATTGTCGTTGCGAGACGACCGCGAGTTGCTGTTATCGTACCCGTGTCGAGGCGAAGCCCCCCCGGCCTCCAGCCCCCTTCGCTTCGATCTTTCCGAGCGAGACGGTGCCGGCGGGACCGGGGGTGGGGACGGCGAGGGTTGCGGTGTTGACGAGTGAGAGTCCTCTCCGTTCTCTCCATAGAGGTAGCCGATCGACTCCGTCGGGATGGGCCGCGAGAGAGGCGCGACCATCAGGCTGGACATCAGGCTGGACATGTTCTGCTTCCCGCCGGCGCCGCCGGCGCTGCTGCTCCCCCCCTTCGTGCTCCCACTCGCGCTCCCGCCCGACTTCTTGGACCCGTTCTTCTTGCTCTCCCTGCTCGGGGTACCGGAAGACGACTGCGCGGGTTGCCGCCGATCAGACCGCGACTTCGTCTCCCGCCGCCCGTCGGCGCCCCGTCTGCTCGTGGTGCCGTCCCCACGCGCGTCGCCGCCGCCGCCGTCCGCCCCCTTGCCGTCGTCGCTGCTGTTCCCGGAAGGCGCGGAGGACCGCGAGCCGCGGGAAGACCCGTCGACGCCTCCTCCGCTCGTCGCGCGGCCCTCCCTCTCCCTCGCCGGGGTCGAGTGCCTATCCCTGGCTGTCCCCCGCGGCAAGGGCGGCGCGCGCCCCCCCGCGGTCCCCCCGCTGCCGATGCTGGTGATGCTCCGAGACGACCGATGTCTCGCCGGAGTCGTGCCCGATAGACTCCTCGAAGAGCGGCGGGACCTCGCCGGAGTCACTCCCTCGCGGCTCGGATTCCCGATGTCTCCCTCGGACCCGGAGCTCGAAACGGTGCCGCCGCCGCCGCCGCCGTCGCCCACCCCCCCGTCGTCAGGCCGGCGGCGCGTGCTTCCGCTCCTGCCGCGCTGGTCGCCGCTACGCCGGCTATCACCGCTGCCCCGTCGCTCGCCCCGCCGCTCGCCCCGCCGGGCCACCTTCTTGCCGTTCTTGTCCAGCTTCGGCATGGCCCCCGTCCGAATCTGGTGCGAAGTTCCTCCGGCCCTGGGTAGAGGGGGGAATAAACATGGTCATGGACGTGGAAGCATAGGGCAGCGCACGTTCATCAGCAACTAGTAGACATTGGTGTTGCAATAAGTTTGTCGTGTGCATATTCAGATTTATACTGCAAAAATCGCGAACAAGCTGAAGAAAGCACGCAACGGCGGAACTTGCTATAAACAAACAGCCTTGCAAATGGCAGTGTGCAGGGCAAGCACACAAGAGTCCATATATATCGGTAAGGGTAAGGACCAACAAAAAATTTGCTGCTCACGGCGCGGCGATAGTCGTCAGGCCACGGACAAAACCGGTGCGCACCCTACGTACAATCTTGCGCTCCTACGTAAAAACACGTCGACATGAGAGTATGCAAGCGATTCTGCACTGCCTACATCCGGATTATCTGCACGGCATACATGCGACGATGCGACGACGCACAGCAATCTTCCGCGCGTGCGAATTGTTATTTAGTACCAGCGCTTTTACTGCCTATCGGGCGAGGGAGCGATCGAGCGACCATCACCTCGCCGCAGATGCCAAAAAAAAAAGGAGGGTCAGGGAACGTGCGAGACGAGGTCGTCGACTTCCCTCCCCATGGATCATACCAACACCATTTTATATTCCCGCAAGGGGTCTGCAACGCCAAAAACAGAATTCCCAAGGGTTAACTCACCTTTGGTGGCTCGCCGAGTGCGCCACGCTACTGTGGTCCCATAAAAAAAATCTTCCTCTGGGCGAGGTATGCGGCATGTTGGCTTCCCCCAAAACTGAGCACATACGCGCAAGCAGGCATCAATTTCCCCCCGCTATTTACAAATATGCCGTGAGTTGGATATTCTTCCTTTTCAGCAACGAGGACCCGGAAACCGGGCCACAACGACATATTTTTTTATCTGATTGATCTGAGGTGGGGTCCTCTAGAAAGTACTAAAGTATCAAAGTACTGAACACTGCCGTATGCACATCAACAGAATCACATCTACTACATACTTCACCTCGTTTGTGCCACCTTACCTCAGAGTGTGTTCGCAACAGAGGTACCGTAGGCCCTACCTACCCTTTGAGAAGTTACCAGACGACAGGCAGCAACCTACTACGGAGAATATAATTAGTCTACAGAACATATGCACACACCGATTACGACGCTCGACTCGAGCAAGACTCGCGCCCATGCCTCCCGGCCCTCCCCCACCCCCCGACCCCCGACAACTTAGCGTCGGAAACCTAGCAAGCAGAGTCTCGCAAAGGCGAGGCTATACAATTCCTGCGCGACCTCTGCGAGTCTTGTTCTTTTCTTTGCCAATATGTCCCCACCTGGCTGTAAGGATTATCATGCCTCCGCGCCTACCATAAGTCTCCGAAGTATCATACTGCTGTAGGACCGTTCGTTTGTGGTCCTCGGCCCGTCTACGCATACAATTCTTCATGGAAAATTGATTTTTCGAAGGTTGATATGCTTCAAACGGAGCAACGCACCCATGAGTACGCACACTGGAACAAACTTGTGTTACATAGAACGATATCGGTTTATATAGCATCATCATGACAGACACCACACGTTGCTCAGCTCGAGTGTGACACGAGGGCACCGCAACGCATGGCCATTTCGCAGCACGCGCGCGGCACAGCCATGTTGCCCAGAAATCAGGGGGAGTTTTTCGTGGTCTGAACTACACGGCAGTTCCTGCAGTTTCAAAGCGTCTGGTCAAACGGCGTCAGTTCCATCTCCGACAAGCACAGCCAAAAAACGCGGGCATCCCTGGCAAAGCCTTGGAGTGTTGTCAATCCCGGTTCATGTTTTCCTCCTTCTTCCCCCCTCAAGATTTGCTGCACTCTCTTGCTTGCTACACAGGGTTTCGACGTTCTCAAGTGCCGTTCATCTCTTGCCCTGTCCTCTCCGTCTTAAGACTTTTATAGATACTCCTCGATCATCGCCATGTGTTTTCCGTCAGGGACCGAGAACGGAACAAGGGTCATACGTGACGTGTCGTTCACAATTCTTGGGCGGCCCAGACCCCACAACATAGGCTTTCTCTCATGCTCTCCAATTTCTATTGGAACTCATGTTACAAGGGGTGGTTGGCGATTTAAACGGCACACATTCCTGTAGCCTGTAGAGCACAATGCGCCGCAGCCAGGGCGATGTGATGTTACACTACAGTAGACAGCCACCATCCAGCAGGGCAACAAACGGCAGTGGCAGCAGGGTCACGCAGCATGTGTATATAAACATACCGGAATCGCTCTCTTGGAGACACCGAGCAACTCTTCGCGGAACCCGTTTTTCCTTGCTCACGCACTCGCCACCGCTGTCTGATGCTATGTTGGTTACGTTGTTGGTTCTGTTCGGTGATGCTGTCGCTGCTGCTCTCTGCAAGGGGCGTGTGCCCGCGGGAGGGCTTCTCCTGCATTCGTCGTCGCCCAGATGCGCCGCAACTACTGGGACGTAAAAGCGAACGGGGTCCCCACCGCTAGGAAGGCATTGACGGCGCCGGAGCGGGAACCAAAAAAATATCCTTGAACAACACTCTATCCTCAACTTTACCAACCCCGGGGGAGTGTAGCAGGCAGGAGCGAAGAAAAAACAAAAAAAAACACTCCAAATGCGTACGGCAGGCGTTCAACCATCGCGACAAGAATCAACCACGGACCGGGACGGATGGTTGAGGCCAAGTACGTATGCGTAAACGGACCGCAGTATTTCTTCTGTGCTGTAACGCCGCCGGCGGCGGTCCGCGCGAGAAATCATGGTGGTGACGACGATGTCGAGAAAAAATATATAATACGTGCTGCGCACATAAAGAACTCGTCCATGGAAAACAGAACAGGGGGCTGGCTCACTCGTGTAAGGGGAGAGAGAAAGACAACACGGGCGGGGCGGGTGATTCGATGAGCTGCAAATGGTTGATCCATACAAACAACAGAGTCACTCGAGTCACTCACACACGTGGAGCAGCCTGTCGCCCACGGGGGAGTTACAATATCGCTGTGTACTGCTGGGGGAAACAAACGTAGAAACACAGGTAAATGATGTTCCGCTATTTAGCGCTATGGGTTCGTCTGCAAATTATACTATAATACCAAGTGGACACTTTTTCTATGGATTTATGTATACACAGATGAATTTGTTGTGTCACAGCCACCTTTTTCCCGCCACCTCTCGGGCTGTCTGTGTGTGCTCGCCGACTCAATCAACAAAAAAAGAGTGTTCGTGATGCCGTGTGCGTCCCATTTTTGGTGCTGCTGTACGCCAGAAGTTCCGGCGTATATCTGACATGTGCTTGTGCTTGCAAAACTTGATGCTCATGTTGTTGACATACAGACGAATTCGGGCTATCCCAGGGAAAGGGATACTTTTACCGAGAAATAGATACATCGGAGGATTAGGTGTAACGCTGTGCGATATGCAGCTACGCTGCCGTCACTCTGCAGCTCTTTAGGAGAAAGGGGAGGGGGGACAGAAGCAAGTACGCTTGTATACATACCAGCGGGCGCCGGCGATGGCGCCTAGCATGGTTGATTGCAAGAATTCGAAGTGGAAAATAAACAGCCTTCAGGCGCGCGCCTGGCAGCCCTCCAGACTGATGCTGCTGCTGTGGAACTTGTAGTACATGCTGGGATCTCTCCGCAAGTCAAAGGGTGGCAAGCTTGAAGGAAACGGCTATTCCTGACCCACAGCAACGCAAAAACTCCAGGGGCAGGCAACGACGAAGCTATCGTCACCAGCACAACTTCGAATAGAGGCGTATGTACACAAGCCGCCCGACAGCGCGCCATCTGTGTACCATGTCATGTACGCACATTTACCTCTCTACACAGCAGCGCAGCTGATCTCCGTCTGTGGAATCGTAAAAAAAAGAAACATATACTTGTATCTTGTACATAGGGAAGAAGAACATGTGGTACTTGAAGAAAAAAACACCAACCGTACCTTGACTTTGCCCAGGCCTTAGCACGCTGTCGCCGTTGCTCTAGAGACGTCATCGCCGGAGCCGCTATCTGGTTCGCGTACGCCGCTTCCCGCGCCCTCTCGCTGCTGTTAGCGGCGGCCGCGGCAGCAGCAGCGGCGGCGGCAGCCGCAGCACCGTCTCCCTCCTTCTCCTCCCTCACGATCCCCAGCCTCGCCCCGCGCTCCTCCACTATCCTTATGGCGGCGTCCATTGCCACACCGTGAGGAGACATGGCCGCTCTCCGCGGCGTCGTCGTGGGCCTCGCCAGCGTCCGTGGCCTGCCGGAGTTGCTGCCGCTGTCCCCGTCTGAACCCGACATCTTACCGTTGACTCTTGTGCCACCTCCACCAGCGCCACTGCTACCGCTGCCGCTGTTGTTGTTGTTGTCCGGCTTCGCTTTCCGAACCCCTCTGCGCGCTGGCGTCCCGCCGATGACCCGCAGGTTGTGAGGAGGGCTCGCCCGCCCCCGACTCCGGCGGTTAGCGGTGGTGGTGACCGACACGCCGTTGAGGTCGCCGTTCTTGCCTTGCGACTCCTCGGACCAGACCCCGGCGTTGTCCAGCTTTGCTGCGGTCGTCGAGCGGTAGCTGCTTGGGTACTGGGACAGCGCGGAGCTCGTCTCGATGAGGGAGCTGTACCCGGCCGTGCGGGTCGTCGCCACGCTCAGCGCGCTGGCGCCGGCCCAGGTGGTGTTGCTGTCGAACTCGCTCAGCAGGTCGCTCGCGGCCGGGATATCGTCGTTGTCTTCGTCGACGTCGCCGGCAAATTCGTTCGGAGCTGAGGGCGCAGCTGCTGGTGGCGGCGACGGCGGCGGCGGCGCTACCACCCTTGCTGCTGCTGCTGCTGCTGCTACTGTTGCCGACGGCGAATCACTGCTGCCGGCCTCGTTGGGTTCGGAGGTGAACTCGCTCGAAGACCGCGAGCCGCAGCTGGTGGCGCAGTCGTCCTTGCCCTGCTCCTCCTTCCCTCCCTGTTGTTCATTCGCCGCTGCCACCGCCGGCCTCTCCGGAGCTGCGAGCTTCCCCCAGGCCCCGGACAAGACGCGGTGCTTGGGGGCCGGCGGCGTGTGTCTCCGCTTGTTCCCCTTCCCGGTCGGGGAGGCGTCGTCGTGTTCTGGTTCTTCTGATAGCGGTCTGCCTCTTCGACGCACCCGAGACGGGCTGCTGCTGCTGCTGCTGCCGCCGTTGTTGCTGCTGCTGCCGCCGCCGCCGATGCCGCTGGTCTTCTTCTTCCGTTGTGGGGATCCTCTCCTCCCATCCACCCCGCCGTTCGGAACCCCGGGAACAACGGAGCCGACAGGTAGCGGCAGACCGCTCGGCAAGTGCGCCCCACCCTCAGCATTTTCTGATGCCTCACTCATGTCACTCTCGCCCGTGGCGTGCTGCTGCTGCTGCTGCTGCTGCTGCTTCAGCCTCCCGTGGCCATGGTGAGCCCTTGCCGCTGTGCTTCGCGGGGCGTCGATGTCAGGTGGCTCGAGCGGCACGAACTGCTGCCCTCTCCCTGCTCCGCGCAAGGCCGCCACCACTAACCCTCCCGCGTCACCAGCAGGGTCGGGTAGGGTGGGCACTTCCTCCACAGGCATCATCATCCCCTCCGCAAGGCCGGAGCCGGCAGAGGCCAGCGTGCGCAACACGGGCGACATCAGCGGGCCGCCGGCCTTAACGGCGGTCCCCGAGCTCTCGAAGGCCTCGTCCATCGTGGACGTGACCGAGCTCGTGCCTCGCCCATAGTCCCTGTCGTTGCGAGGGGACGCCTCGCTCCCGCTGGAGAACATTCTCTGGTGCAGGTTGGGTGACGAGAGAGCCAAGAGGCTGTTTTTGTAATGGGGTTTGAACCAGCAGCGCCCCGAGAAGCGAGAGCTTCACTCTGCCGCGCCCGTCGAAGATCGGGGACACCTGCCTTCCGGGTTGGCGTTTGGCGTGCTGCAGCTGGTACGCTGATCCAGCGCGCTGGCCCAGCCGTCCGACTCAAGGGCCGGCTGCGTTTCTCTGCCGCCGCTTTCAAAACCAGACTGCTGCTTCCGCTGATGTTCACTCCAGCATCAAAAATACAAATTTGCCGCGAAAAAAAAGGGGTTTGCACATAATGAAACTGAAATGTTTGGGCACGTTTTACACGGATCTTCCAACGGCATCCGCGCGCGGATTGGATTTTGTGCTCCAGGCTCTGATGTCTCTCTCTCACCAAAGAAGTAGGGAACACAACCCAGAGACGGCTAGAGAGTTTACTGCTCATCTTCTTACTGCTGTATTATGTGAAAACTTCGTGGGAGCAGTGCTTGGGTGTACAGCCGATGATGCACAGAGAGAGCGGAGAAATGTTTGTCTACTGCTGTAGAGGGAGAATTCTGACTTCAACAACAAAAACAACATCATCATCAGCAGCAGGAGGAGCGGTGGTGGTTGGTGTACAGGCGAATTCATACATAATGATACCAGTACGCAGTATCCATACATACGATACCAGTACGCAGTAGACAGGGAAGCAGGGATGTAATCTTCTTCCTTCGTCGAACCAAAGAACCAAAGAGCTCGGAATCATTTACAACACCGCGTGTCCATTGTATTATGCATTCTTATGCGCCCCAATACAACACACGCTTGGTCACCGCATACTACTGCTGCTGCTGCTGCTGTGCTGCTGTATGCGTACACAGATGTATTTCTTGCACGGATGGATGATGTGTTCATGACGAGTCACCATTAAATTTGACCAAAATTTGTGGATCACCAGGTGCGGCAGAGATCGGAACGTTTTTCTTGTGAAGAATTTTGCACGTGCGTGCGAAGATAGAATACCGTATCATACAGCGAAACAAGTCCAGTACCAAGCCGGTTTCCCTCCACTCAAACGACTCCACCACATCCCGTTCGACTCTGTGGGTATATCTCGAATGGGTAGTATTTCTGTGTGTGTTTTTATTATTCCTTAATACAGCGGCGGTAGACCGTTCTTTGCTAGAAAGTAATTCTTGGTGGCTGGCTAGTCGTCTACAACGGCGACAACGGCGCTGTCTGATGATGTACCTACAACAGTACAGCAGCAGTCGGCGGTGCATGCATACACGCAGCAGTGTCTCTTCGTCAAGTTTTGTATGCGTATGATACTCTTCAAATCGGCATCCATTATTATTAGATTACTGGATAGTTACCCAAAACGACAAACGGAAAAATAGCACTCTGCCGATTCCAAATTACTACAGACTTGCCCCGCGTGGCCGAGGCTGGTGGGTGTTTGGGAAGCATCGCTGGACTTCCACTGTATTTATCACACTGCTGTGATTGTTGAGTATATATATATATATATATATATAAAGAGCCACTTCGACGAACGCCCGTGAACGTCGGTCTCGCGGATGGATGCTGGTCTCTGATTCATGCGATCCACGGAACAAAATTGAACATTAAAGATGGTCCTCCACATGAATCATGTGGCGCACGGAGAGAGTCACAGCAGTATAATAGTAGTCCTTCCGCCAAGCCGTCAGACTCTGTATGCATAGGACGTGACAGCCCCGCCGGATATATTGTGCGGGAAATTGCTGAACTGGGCAGCAACAGAAAGCAACAGCAGCAGCAGCAGCAGCAGCAGCAGCGACATACGCATTCCCATGCATATCACCTGTTGCTGCAGCAGAAAATAAAAGATGGTGATGAAGCGGTGTAATCGTTTGCCATTATACTCTGCTGAACGACCACTATTATTTTAGTCTAGCCTTTTTTTAGTCTACATTATACTATATGGAGGAGAAGAATAGTGCATGCAGGGCGGGGAAACGAATGCCACTACTGGTTGATGTTGATACATGTAACCACGTGACACCTGTCCCCCCGTCAGCGAAAATTGACACACCAGCGAAAATACTACGATGAAGGACTTCGTAATGTGCACGTGCCGAGACACAAGCGTGGGGCAAGGACAGGGAAAACAAGAGGCACTTTTCATGCTCGCTCCCGCAAAGGCTACGACGGACTGCGACAGCATCGCTTCAACCGCGGATGAAACATTAATCAGATCTGCAAGGACCATCTTGTCTGCAGAAAACAAGTGCCATTCGATCAAGAGGAGACTTTCACTATCATATTCCACGAGAACAAGACCGTTTCGCAACCTCCACACCTCCCCCCCCCCCCCCGCCTCGCGCCCTTCCCCTACAATGCCCGGACACTATATTCCAAACGGTCACCGCCATCACTCCAAAACACCTCTCGTCAAACCAGTAGACTACCACATAACCGGCAGTCAGCACGTTTGGTGCCCGCTGCTGCTACCGTACAGCTGCTGTCCGCCACCACCAACCAACCAACCGCGTGGGTCGAGACCCGAGGAGGTAGCAAGAGGACGGGTAAACGCTTTTCCCGCCCCTTAGAGATACCTCTACGCACCCGCTGGAGATTTGCCGAACAACAACCAAATCCCGCCCGCTACAGCGCACACCTATATACGTCGCAGACAAAAACCCAACCGCCTGTCAATCTATCGTGCTCATGTAACCCGACGTAAGGTCACTCGAGTCATGCCTTGCCCTTCTTGCCCTTGGCCTTCCCTTTCCCTCTGCCGCGGCCTTTCCCTTTCTTGACGGCCGACAAAAGATCGTCGTCGTCGTCATCGTTGTCCATGTCCTCGGGCCCATCCTTGTCCGCCGCTCCCCCCGCCCCCGTTGATGCTCGCGGCACCCCCTCCGCAGACTTGAACTCTCCCTCAAGGGTAACCGTTTTTTTTTCCTTGTCGTTTGAATCCACATCCATAGCCGCCGGGTGTTTCCCCCCAATGCCCGGGGCCCCGTTTTGGTTGTTTCAACGTTTGGGCCAGGGGGGCAAACTCGCTTTTGGGGTCCTCCTTTGGGTGCCCCCCCCCCCCGCCTTGTCTCGAAACCCCGCGTGGTTTTCTTTCGGCGCCGACACCGGCGGCGGCGGAATCAGTACCGTTTCGACCGTCCTGAGGCGTTGCCGCTGATGTTGATGATGCTCGCCCCGCTGTCGTTTCTCTCCCCTTAGGTTCTCGGCTTCCTTCCTCGGCGTTAACCCTGGCCTCCGTCAGCTTCGCCGCAGCAGCCATCTTGGCGAACAGGTCGGTGTCCCTTTTGCGGGGTTGAGGGGTGCGTGAAACAACAGAGGGGGGTGGGGGGGGCGAACAGGGCGGGCGGGAAGGAGGCGGGGGAGGAGGGTTAGATTAGAAACATGTGGCAGGAAAATGTAGGGTTGCGTCCGGGGATTTCATGCCAGGGTAGCAGGCGTCAGGCGCTGCTTGCAGACACGCAAGCCAAAGGCAACCAACGGGATAGACGAATGCGTCGAGCTTTCCCGTCAGCCCTCATGATGAACGAAAGGACTAGGTAGTCCATCCATGTTCCGGCAGCAAAGGGACAACCGACTTGGACACGTGATGGCATTAGCCCCGCCCTGACTCATATTTTAAGCACCCGCGCTTGACCTGGTTGCCATACATTAGCATGGTTTAACCCCCGACAAAGACAGAGAGACAAGGACACTAATCCCAGTCGCAGCTCGCGTGCAAGCAAAAGCCTTCGCAAACCCTAGTGGCACAACTAGCACCCCGCCCTTGTTACTTTTTGGCTGAGGCTGGGCTTCATAGGGCCATGCATACAATCGGCCACCATACAGGCTTTCGTGTGGAGGTTCTCAACGAGGGCTCGCAAAATGGTGCTCAAGGCCTTACGGTTTGATTCAATCATGAGCATACAGTTCTTAACTACCTTGTTCTTAAATGTCGGCGCTAACTGCTGTAAGAGGAACGTTTGGAGGCGAGCAGCTTGGTGTCAGGAGCGCAGAGGAAAAAGGGTTGACTCAAGACCTTGTACCGTTGACGAGTGCGCAGGGCATGCCTGCCCATGCGCGCAGAGGGGGGATCGCCCCTTTACAAACACACACCAGATGATACACGAAACCCCCTAGATCTCCGTAGATCAGTATCGAGTGCTGAGTACCCCCGAACACCATCCCCTCGAATCGCCCGTACTGACGGAAGGAGTAGGGCTCCCCGGGCGGCAGTTAGGGTCAAACAGCTAAGCCCGGCACATGACAGAGACACCACCTCGCTCAAAGCGGCGCTGTGGTTCTTGCGGCAACCCGTGGACCCCGGCTGTCTATCACGGAAACCCGTGAAAATGCCTACGATATCCGCGGCTCGTTTCCGTGCGATGGCGGGGAAGGCCGAACACCGTCCAAGCAACAAAACAGTGAAACAGTGGGTAACGAACGCAGGCGATGCCCACTTTGAAAAAGAAAAAAAAAACATCTTGAAAGCGCAAAACACTGGTATGTATTTTGGTTGGCAAACGCAACCTCGGGCATACACGAAAGGCAGGCGATAGACACGACACTCCGGCCTGTGCATACCTGGCATCGTTAATGTCGAGACCGCGCCCCCCACGGTTACCCCCCCCCCTCAGACCCTCCTCGCGGATGCCCTGCGTCACGTGGAGGTCGTCGTAGTCGAGGTGCTTCACCTGGGGCGAAGAAAAAGGCGGGAAAAGAGTGGGGTCGAAACGAGCAATGTGGAGATAAAAAAAAAAAAATGAACTACGTTCGAAGGTCGACGTATTTGAGCTCGTCGTAACTAGTCGAGGTGCTTCGCGTGCCAAAAATTGATCATTAACAACAAGGTGAAGAATTCTGCAGCACAGAGTTGGTCAGCACTCAAAAGCCTGGCAGGCTTTCCAGAAAGGCTTTGAGCACAAACTGACTGTGGCGCTAGCTAGCTTAAGAGCGCCAAACCCCAAATCCTTCCAAGCACGGGCAAAAACCAAGCATAGAGAGCCTCGTAAAAGAACAGGAGGATATTATCAAGTGACGGCCGGTAGTGCGTGATCGACGCACTCATGACCTAACAAAAAAAGAAGAAAAGGCGGAGGGAAAAAGAAGGACAGAAACAAAGTAGAGTACTGACGGATGTACGTCGCTACAGCAGTGCTTGGGTGTATGGATCAAACAAGAGGGAAGGGAAGCACAAGGAGATGAGATCGATCGAACCGCCGACTAGTTAACCCTTCGGAGGTGCCGCCTTCACTTTTGCTGCAGGCCCATGGAAGGAACTCGTTTTTCTTGCCGGCTGAAATAGCAAAGGGGAGAGTTTTTGACGCGCTGGGTGCACCATCAAGACGGCTTCAACGCACCTTCAGTGATTCCCGGGCGACCGGCATCGGCGCCTGTCCCACGACGAACGGCGTCGACCTCGTTCCGGGGAGCGTTGCCGGGATCTTTCCTTGGACCATTCCAGGGACGGGTCCTGGACCCGCCGCCCCCGCCGCGCTCGGGCTACTTCCACGAAGCCGGCTCTGCGGAAAAAACGGCGTAGGCCAAGGAAGGGGGGACACATCAGAGAGGCGTAGTGAGACGGTGGATACTTGTTGTTGGTCGTCGACGTCGTTGGCGAAATTATCGCAAGGTTGCGAGAGAGGGCACCCCCCCTAGACCGACTTGGAAAGGTTGATTGCTCCACGACCAAGATTGTCTGCATACCGTACCGTGGTATTCCGCAAGAGTCGGAGAGATAGTACCCCCCCCAGACCGATGTTCGAAAGGTTGATTGCTCCACAAGCAAGCGCGTTAGGAAAGATCCCGATACGTCGACGGAAATCCC
>FN648787.1:1057-17371 GCA_000310025.1 Ectocarpus siliculosus | reverse complement strand
CCCCCCCTCTCCCCACCGCCCTCTCGAGGACACGTGGACAATGGCCTAACCGCTAAGGCATTCAAAACAAGAGTACACCCCCGCCCCCGACCCTCGCGGCAACATTTTTTGGCGCACCAGGACTACTACGAGCCGTCCTTGGGTCGCCGTTCAGGCCAGGGGGCGACGCGGCCGTTCTACCTCACCCCCCCCAAGAGGTATGAAGACATGATATATTTTTTGTTTTCGGAACACAAATTGTCCGTTGCGCGGGCCTTGCTTGGTCCGACGTGTTGGCAAGCTTGTCCGTTCCTTTCGATCGACATGCCCAATGAGGATCCGAGGTTTTGTTGTAAACGTTCTTTGCGAAATTGGTTTGCACATTACAGCGGAAGCACCGGCCGTGGACGACGGATAGACTACTGTACACCCACGGCAGACCTCGCCAACGACCACAAGTGGTCGCTGTCGGGTCAGCGTTTGACCAAGCTTTTCTCACCTTTCGTTAAGACTCAAGTCTGAAGGATCTCCGTCTATATTATAAAGACAGAGGTCTTTCAGACTGAGTCCTAACGATAGCTGAGAAGAGCTCGGTCAAACGCTGACCCCGGAGACTGAAAGACGACCTCACGCTTTGGTGACAGAGCGGCGGCGCACGAAAGGCTACAGGCCTACGCCCTCCATGGTCGTTGCCATGTCCCTTCGCTCCTTGCCACGTCCATTCCTGTTGCGGGACGGTTGCTATCTTTTGCACAAAAAAAACGCTGTGGATTGATGTTTTATCTCCCTCCGATGACAAGCTCAAATACACCCTATGCCTTTTGGACGTCGATACAAAACACCAGGTACATGTACTACAGCCCCCAGGGATCGAGATTGAAGGTGAAAAGTTCAGAACGGAAAACATCTCCCTTCAACACCTTCTGGTACATCCACCTTGGTGACTGTGCCGTCACCTCGAAGGTATAGGTCGCTGTTCTCTTTGCGTGCACTCTTTGATTTCCCTCTGTGTGTGCGTCTTGTAATTTGACTTATTCTTAGAACTATTAATAGTGATCTTGGAAGCCGGTGACGTGCACTGTTTGAAACGCTATGTGTGCGTGTTGTAGCTTGACTTTTTTCTTAGTTTGAACTATTTATAACGATCTTGGAAGCCTGTGACGTGCACCTCTTTGATCTCCCCGGTGTGTCTTGAAACCTCTAGCGATCTTGAAAGCGTGTCACGACGAGAACCCGTAGTTGTCACATTCCGGAAGGTTCGGTACGGTAGCTGCGTCGAAGAGGTGCTCGCAGAAACGTTCCGTATAGCAATACCCCATCAGGTGAAAACGGGTTTTGCAATGTCCCAACCAACCCCCCCCTCGATGGCCCTGCCTATTCTGCATGTCTCTCATGTCGTGTTCTTCGCAGATCCTTCAGTCGTACGATGCCGCATCGAGGAAGCTGGACATCAACGCAAGGTGCTGCGTTGCTAGGACGACCCAGCAGGTGACGCTAACGGCCGGCGAAGGGCTTTCCTAACAGGAGGAGACGCCATTGCGAACCTAAACGTGCTGTGATCTAGACAGTGCTCGAAATGTGTCTCGCTTTGTCGTGTCGAACACAGCGCGCAGTTTCTTACCCCTGCCGCTCCAACGACCTCGTCCGGCCTCTTATGTCCCCCTCGCGCCGTCGTGGCTTGTGTTATTCTTTGTCAGATTCCGTACAAGATGATGGACTCCAACGACCCACGCCGAAAGAAAGCCAGAGATCGGCAGCGCAGTATCGATAGGATTCGCAAGAAGAAGAACGAATGGATAGTCTAATCGGTTTCATTTCCGTTTCGCCATGCTGGTGGTGGTGATTGTGGGCAAGGTTTTGTGGCACGCAGTTTCCTGAGTGGTGTTATCTTGAACTTCCGTACAGCAGTGAGTGGTAGACTATCTCTTGTTTTGTTACGTGTGGCGCATACTGATTTATTGGCCCCACCGTACGGTGAGCTCTTTCAAGGTAACGGTTTCGGATATGGAAATCGGATCCATGTTTGTCGCGGTTTCTTTTTGGTATGGTTACATACAGCGACAGGACAAGAAAATGCTTCGAAAACGACCGCGCGGGTACTGAAGGTGCATATGCGCGTTCTCCCGCCTCTTGCGGTACCGGAGCACTTCTTCTGTACTGCTGTGGGTGAAGGTGCTGAGTAATCGGCAGGGGTACACCCCCACTTCATGTTGTCTTCACTTTTTGCGGAGTCGCGTGACGTTCAGTCCATCCACCGTCATTGTGTGCCTATGATCTGGACCTTCCAATTTCAGGTGCAGGAAACTTACATACAGGCAAGCCAATATATCCTGTACCCAATGGATTCGTAACATGCATGTTGCTGCTGCGTGCATGCATACCAACTACATACACACACACGCGCGCGTTCAAAACCCTGACCAATGAAAAGACGTCAGTCTCAGTGCTCTTAAATTGCTTGTGTCTTCTTTCTGTGCCTCTCTCTGCATGTCTATCTGCCAATCTCTCTCTACTCTACTGTAACTGTTTTCGGTGCATGCATATCTGCTTCTCCAGTCAAATTGAGTCAAATTGCTCCATTGGCTCCATCAACCCCGTCCCCCTGTTCAAACATGGGTGGCGTGTTTCACTGACGAATGCGGCGCAACTCAGCAAGAGTGACGAGTGACGAGTCAAGAGTCAGCCCGCACACCTCACACCCTAGCACCGTCACAGGCTGCACGCGCGGCAGGCCTCGCAGCTCTTACCACAGCCAGCACACGACCAGAAAGCCTAGCAAGGCCTGGTCCTTGAGCACTTGACGTGGGTGGTCTGGTGTGTTGGCCAAACTCCACGTGCACGAAAAGACAACACAGAGGTACTGGCATCATCAGCTCTGGCCTGCTGTGTGTGACGTACTGACGTTGTGTGCAGCACTGCTTGCAAAGCACCTGACACCCACCTCATCCGATTGATGTTTTCACACCAAGAACGCCAGAACAGAATACGCGGGAGCGCGATGGCAGGGTCGACCAGGATTGTGGGGGCGCTGGCATGCCTGGTGTCCATCTCGGCAGCAGCATCGACAACAGGACAGCAAGCGTTCCTTGCACCCGCATCGTCTTGGTTTACCGCTGGACGACCTGACCGGCATTCGGCCATGATGGCCAGGAAGGGTACTTCTATGATGTCGGCCGTGGCGTCGGAGACAGCCGTGGCAGACGCGGCGGGCGGCGTGGAGACTCGCATGTGGAAGTGGAAAGGGTACGACATTCGGTACAAGGTCGCAGCCGAGGTATGGTTGGTTTTGAAAATTTAAAAAAGTGCTGTAGACTATACATACCGTGTACTCCGGAGTAATTGACTGTGCTGTACACCACCGCCCGCTCGCGCGGAATGTGCCTCCAAACACGAGAGACACGCGATGCGTGCGTACGTGCAAGCACGCCGTGCTGTGCCATAGGCAGTAGGTCTGTTGTTGTTGTCGATCCGGAAGCAACCGAGGTTCGGCAGGCGGCAGGATTGATCAAAATGTATGTGCCTATCTATTTCTATGCTTACCGTATATGACACAAGAAAACACACCCCGGTGATAACATTTTGGAGTTTGATAATTAATATTATCACCGGGTGTGGTATCCTGTGGGGGGTGTGTTATCTTGTGTACCCCGGGTGATAAAGTGCAGCTCGCAGGGGCCCCTAAGGGGGTGTGATAAAACAGGGGGGGTGATAGCGCGTCCGAACACCCACAGCGTGTGTTTGGGGGTGTGATAAATGAGGGTGTGTGATAAAAGGGGGTGTGATAGCACGTCCGAACAGCCACAGCGTGTGCTTTGGGGTGTGATAAATGAGGGGGTGCGATAAAAGGGGGTGTGATAGCCATGCCTGCGCGTACACGTGCAGTGTAGGGACCTACCTAAAGGGGCGTGGAAAAGCAAAGGGGCTCAACCGAGGTGACGAAACTCCTGAGCACATGACCTCGGCGATAACGCAACCCTCTCATCGCCAAAAAAAGTTTGAAACAAAATACGGGCTTGAATCGAGCAAGAAAAAATTAAAAATCGAAGGTACCTCGACCGATACGATGATTGGCGGTGGCCACAGACTGCGTGCGCCATCCTTCCTGCCCCCTCACAAAAACGTTTACTTGGTACTTGCGGCTGCATTCTGCTCTGCCTGCACGTTCATGTTGTTGGGGGTCTCCATGCGGGGGGTTTCCCCGCACACAGCTGACGTGGTTGTGTGTGTGATTGCCCAGGGCAGATACTGTCACCCCGGTGATAAAGAAGGAGGGGCCCCGTGACTATATGCGGCGTAACTAAAAATATCACTGGGGTGTGTTATGTTATGTACCCCCGGTGATATATCGATGGTTTGTCAGAAGCGCCCAAAACTATCACCGGGGTGTCGTATTCTGTGGGGGGTGTGCTTTCTTATGTAGGTGTGTTATCTTGTGTCATATACGGTATATATGCGTACTATTAATATTTGTTGTGTTGGCGCAGACCAAAAGGAAGGGTGAGTTTTCTGGCGCAGACTAAATAGAAACCAACCCCAATCAGCCGAACGGAGGCATGGTGCTATGTTTGGCTGGCACATCTGATGTGTTTCAGCTTCACAGTGCCTGTCATACACCTGTTTTTTTTTTTTCCGCGAGAGTTTGGCGACGACAAAGTCGCCTAAACAGTGTCTGTCTCCCACAGGCGGTTATTTTTCTTTTGGCGAGTGTGATGGTATTTGACCCCTTCCTTCAGAATCAATCACCTTAGAGCTGTGTGGAACTCTCTTGTCCGACCACAGTAACAGGTTGTTGTTGCTTTCCGTTGTTCTCTTTCTCTTGATTAACGCTTTCCAAGCCAACCCACAATAGCCCACGCACACACGATCATAGATCGTCTGTACGCACACACTGAACAGAAGGGCACATGTCTCGGCATAAAGCCCTGATCTAGAATGACGTCACGTCTTATCATCCGACGGCGCCAAATAGCCATGATCCACCACGATTACATGTCTACCTCCAGATACCATAACACGAGAGTTTGACTGGCAACCAATGGTTGTTGTTTCATGTCTAACAGGCACCCCCCCCCCAAAGACCTGTCTCTCCCCCAACACCGTGGGGGCCCCAACCCAACCCCAACCCCCAAACGGCGTCGATCGGGGACACGATGCTACAGCAGTATTGCAGAAGTCGCAGCACATCGCCACGACACAGCAAGGTAGGTAGGTGGTGGTGTTGTGTCGTCTCATCTTGTACATACAGCAGGCAGGCACTTAATACATTGAATCCGAGGCCGGTTGGACGGTTATTTTAGGAAAACTGAATAAATACCATACGAACACAGGGAGACTACCCATTCGAGATATAACCACAGTCGAACGGGATGTAGATATGTAGGTTGTTTTCCTCCGCGGCTGGTTTCGAAATGAGAACCAACCGTCTTGTCGTTTGTTGTCCGGCTACGACGACAGGTGTACACGATGTACTTTGTTCAAGAAACAAACGCGCGCAGACATCCACAAGTGGTAATACGAGTGGTGAACGGAAGGAGGACGATGATATGTACTTCGTATGATGTGTGCAGGATCTGATGGAAGCAGCAAGAACATGCGCCATGCGAACGGGGCCGAAACAAACACACACGAACGAGTAGTTTCGAAAGCAGAAGCCTCGACCTTGGCACACGTACGTACGTGCATTTCTCTCCATCTACTACCTACCGTCGTCTCTGTGCAGGATGTGATGGAAACAGCAAGAACAACATCCCATGCGAAAGCAGTAGCCTCCTCCTCAGTTGACCGAGGTTCACAACCTATCCGTCTGAAAAGATCCTGCTCGACAACAATGATCTAGACTATGTATGACCCTGGATGGTTGTAGTTGTACGAAGAAATACACTGAAAAGTGTAGTACTCTACATACACTGAAGAGCGTAGTACACGTCTCACCACGAAAAATGGGGGGACTGTCGTCATAATATATTGGACGAAAACACACGCACACACTACGAATTTCCTCCGGGTCTCCCGGCCTGCACACCCTATCAACCACCTCGTTCTTCCGTGTACTCTTGCTAGCGATATGTCTCTCTTCGCCGAATGAGTTCGACTGACAACGCTGCATCCGACGACGCTCGAAACGTCTCCAACACAGGGAAGCGACGGCCCCCCGATGGTGCTGATCCACGGGTTCGGCGGCAACGCGGATCACTGGCGAAAGAACATCCCTACTCTGGCCAAGACCGGTCCCGTTTACGCGATCGATCTTCTCGGTGAGAGGCATTCGAACAGCGCCCCCCCCTCTGTCGTCATTTAGAGTTGTCTCAGGCGTACGTCCTGCTAGCCTCCGCTTGGTGTTTGTAGGGGGGTACGGGGTGAGGTTCGGGGGTTGGGGCTAGGGTCAGGGATACGAAACCCCCGTCTCTATTTTGTGGATAAAAGTCAATTTCTCGCGAAGACGGTCTTGTTGGCGGAGTCGCAGGGTGCAGCAAGCGCGAGCGCTTTGGAAAGGAAGGAGAAACAAGCGTATAGCGTACGGAGAAGTGGAGTCCAAAGACGGGGAAGTGGTGTTGGTAGTGACGTCATCCTCCTTGTTGGCCAATGGGCGCTCAGCAAGTTATTTGTTCAGATCGGTGCCGTCTTGGTTGACACCCAGTGTATGTTGAGCAGCAGCCTGCTTGCAATTCCCAGGGAAGAGGCAGCACTGCCGAGACCCTGAGATGCACTCGCTGACACCGCGCACGCAACCAGGATGAAGCCAGCGAAGGAGCAGGCGACTGCGAAGTCGAGCACCCTGCACAATCGAACATGGTTCATGTCTCGTCGCAATTCTGGCGAGAGCCCGAGGGCCATGCTTCGCCGCGCAGCACCCGCCGTTGCGTGTTACGCGTTCGCAGCTGTCGTTTACTTGGAGAGGGTCCTGTGAAACTTCCCGCTCCTCTGTGCTCGCCATCAGTTTGCTCCGGATCAACAACCGTTTCCGCCAAAAAACAGGATACGGGTTTTCGTCCAAGCCTGACCCCGGTCCATGGGAGGAGCGGAATTCCATCTACTGCTTCGAAACTTGGTCTGAGCAGGTGACTCTCTTCGGTCTGTTGTTGCAGGTACAGCAGTAGTACACGAAACATTGCGTGAGACACGGCGTCGCTGGCCCCGTTTTGACCCGTCGGTGTCCACCATTCCCACTGCTGTGTGTGTTGATGCTCACGAACCCTGACCCCCGGATTGCTGGACAACGAAACCGGTATTGCAGTTGCGGGACTTCGCGACTGAGGTTGTCGGCAAGCCCGTGTTCATGGTGTGCAACAGCGTCGGCGGCGTAGCCGGCTTGCAGGCGGGGGTAGACGCTCCAGAACAGGTGAGGACATGGCAGTAGTTGCCATATTCCCCTTTCGTTGGGGTGTTAACCAGTGACTAGTGGACTCTATCTTCGTGTGTTAGGCATCGGTTGGAGCAGGCAGTGGTCATGTGCAGTCCGCATCGAGAGGATTGATGCTTGTGTTGCGGTCAACGGCAGGTTCCGGTGTTTTTTTGGCGCTCTTTTCCCCCCCAAGACGATGGCTACAAGGACATTCCATGATACCTTGTTTTTTTCATGCGAGACACCTGGTGATGGTAACACCGCTATCGCTTGAATCGGTAGCAGGCAACACCTGCTGTGGCAAGGACATGCCTGAACTGATCACACATATCCTGCATCGGAACGCGTTCAGGCACCTCCGTGCTCTTTGCCACCGACGAAACCGACCCATGCCATAAACTCGTAGATTACAATTGTTCGTGCGGCGTGAACACCTAGCCGTGGAACCCCGGTGGGAGTGTAACTCTTGCCGGGGAAGTTATTGGATGCGGTCAGCCGATACAAGAATATATCCGAGATCCCATTTCCACGTTTTGTTTTGTTTTCGGCGGGGGTTAAGCCCCGCCCCGAAGAAAACAAAACCACCACCACCACCACCACCAACAGCAACAACAGGCGCGCAGTAACTGGTCGACTGGCTTATGTGTTTGTTGTCTATGGTCCGGGGTGTTCAGTGTATACATCTGGTCGTGCGTTGTCGACTGCGGTGTGTGTACCGCTATGCCGTACACTTACCTAGAAGCACGAAACGGTTTCGACTGCCCGTCACACCGAGATCAGATACTTAAATGTGGCGGTGCGTGACACTGCTGACCTTTCGTCGGCCATTTGTTGGCATGACAAATGATGCAGGTTTTGGGCGTCGTTCTGTTCAACATTTCGTTGAGGATGCTGCACACCTCTAAGCAAGCGGTGGCTGGGAGACCGTTCGTGAAGGGCCTGCAATACGTGCTGCGAGAAACGCCGATCGGACCCCTGTTCTTTGGCTCCGTGGCAAAGGTACGTACGACCTTGTCTGCCGTAGCTTGGCAGGGGTGAGCATAGACTGGTACAGTATACATAGCGTTCAGCAGCAATACAACGTGGATCAAGGAAATAAGGTGGCTTGATGTAGTAGCCACCGGGCTTGAGCTGACATATCCTGGCGCATCCGACCCTTTCCTGCCATGGATGTGCCGGGAGTTTACTGCGAGACAGATCCCTTTAGACGTCCTTCTTGTATTGTTCAAGTGCTGCTGGTAACTGGCTCGTAGCAGCACGGCGTACTCTAATGTTTTGCATGCCTTGTTGATAAACCATTGGGGAAACCGTGCTGCAGACCACTCCTTTTTTGCGTTCTCAAGAGGCGCTCGCATCTGTCGTGCCCGTGACCTAGCCGCTTGACGTTCGACCGCCGACCCCCCCCCCCCCCCCCCCAAGGGTGATGACCAGTTTTTTTGTCATTCCTGTGAAAATGTAGCCTGGGCCGGCTAAAACCCGGCATATCGCTCCGTCCCGGCTTTGTAAGGATGCGAGGTCAATAGTCTGACGACTTTTAATACGACATGCGTTTGCATAAGTACTATTAATACGACATGCGTTTGCATGAGTACCCCCTCCCCCCCAATATTGTTTGTTCACCGCGCCCCCTGATTTGATCGACGCGTCCGTTCAGCCGGAGGCCGTCTCGAACATCCTGAAGCAGTGCTACGGAGATCCTGATCAGGTCACGGAGGAGCTGGTCAAGTGCATCCTGACGCCAGGGCTTGAGGAGGGAGCAGTCAAGGTGACAACAAGACACCGCTGCTTGCGACTGTAGGCGATGGCTGCGCGCTGTTAGCTACCATGTTGTGGAAGTCGGCCGGCGATCAATCAGCTCATCCTTTCTATCTCGCCAGACGCTATGGCAGTATACATGTTCCTCCGCACCATCGAGGACGTCCTACGGAAATGCATGCGACCGTAGGCAAGGGCGGCGCGACGTGAACTACATATATAGTGCCATGTTGTGCCAAGTCGGTCGCCCGAAAGCTGTCTGAATTGCGGCGCGATCCAATATGGCTCACCCTTCTACATATCTCGCCAGACGTTTCCGGAGGTATCATTGTTTCTCCGCACCATCGAGGACGCCTCACGCTTATATTTTGAAGGCTCGCGGTGCGTGTCCGAGAAACCGTGAATCACATCGCGTGTGCTTTGGAGCCGCTGCTGGCCGAGTCAAATTATCCTGTTCCGCGTGGCGCGCGGACGCCCGTCCGCCCTCGCCCCCTCGACACAACTATATGTGATAGCTATTTTATTTATTTCTTCATGTTTTTTTTTTTAACTCTCTATTTTATTCAACTCTTGTACAGTTGGCGTATTCAGTTCTTGTACAGTTGGCGTCCGCACTTAAGACCGTCTAGTTTTTGCCGAGGCTAAGGTTCGTAGGGTTCCTCGGATGATGTCGTACGAATGGCCGCTACATACCAATAGTTTTTAGTGGCTCACAAACGGTGTTCAAGTTCTCAGATTTTTAGGTTTTCGAGGCGATATCAAATTCTTAGTTGATACCACCTTCTTATTAATTGCGGGGGCTAACTGCTAACGCCGGGGCTGGGCCCACAGGTGTTCCTGGATTTCATTTCTTACTCGGGCGGGCCGCTGCCGGAGGACCTGCTCGCAGCAATCAAGGTTCCCGTACAGATCGCCTGGGGAGTCGAAGACCCCTGGGAGCCGATGGAGCAGGGCAAGGCCTACGCGGAGTTCGACTCCGTAGAGGTACGATCAAACGCGCAACATGGACATAAGGGTGCAGGGCGGGGCGTGCGTGCGGCAGCGCGGACAGCGGTTGCGGCGTGTCTTCGGGTATTCTTCGTTGAAATGGTGTAGGTTGGAGTTCCTCACTGCCAGGTTCTTCGAGTGATGGCGTAATTCTCCACGGCTGCTACGGCCTGTGGTTGCTCGTGTTGTTTTTCTCCGTCACGTTTTCGGCAGTTTTCGGCCCCCGATTGAGGCACACCCTGTGCATCACCCCGTGATCCCGCAACCGTGATGACTGGTTACGTTTGTCTTGCTGACTCTTTTTGGTTGTCCGTTCCGGTTGTTTCCTCCGCGTTGTTCCCCCTCCCCGCAGGGCTTCGTCGAGCTTCCCGGAGCCGGACACTGTCCCATGGACGAGGCGCCACATTTAACAGACCCGGTCGTACTCGACTTCGTGGCAAAGCACTACAAGAAAGAGCAGTAACCCCCCCCCCCCCGCACCGCAACATTTTGATTTGAAGTCAGCCGCGGCGGCATTGAACAAAGTATGCAAGAGTCATTTTTATGTGGTCGGTATCCTTGCTTTGCCTATAACGGCGAAGGCGATGACTAACCACTGCTGTGTGTTTTCGCGTGAAAGGCCTTCCTTGCGGTGATGAGCGGCGGATCCCGTCGTGTGAAAATCAATCTCATATCATCAGCGATGTACGTTCTGTGTGCCGGGCATTGTTCGAAGATAATTTGGTCAGCTCTGTTCCTGCGGAGTGAAAAATTTACGTACATGGGTGGCGTGGGACCGGCCAAGCCGATTGTTAACTATTTAGCGCTCTGGAGCAGAGGCAGTCTGTGAAAAGAGACTTAATACTTCATGTAAGACAGCATTTTTCGCCGAGAATTAACTGGCCATGGCCCCCTTGTGCTTCATCGGTCGCTCTCGGAATTGAAGAAGTTTGCGGCGTCTGTATTGTCTGCGTGAAAATCGCGCCAGGCGTTCTTTGCCCGTCGTTCCGTTCTCTTCTGGCTTTTTTTAGGTGGGCTGTACGTTGGGACATTTTCTGTACATACATAGTCTCTGTAGAAGTGGCAATTTGGGACGGTATTTTGAGCAAGGGGGCCCCAAAGTTATAGCACAACATTTTAGTGTTTTGATATGAAAGGCTTGGGCCATGTTGGCTTGTTGCAGCGTACTGCTGTATAGTTACTGCAGGACTGAAATATCGACCTAGAACGTTACGGGGATCCACTCTTTCTATGTCACGCAGGCGTTGCTTGTGGGGAAAGGGTCGATTGCTGCTTCTCCTTTGACTTACGGCGGGTGAGTCAGCACGCGTTGGACTTGTTTGCGGTTTGACTCATCGTCATGTCTGCGGGATATGCCCCCTACCCTGTTCCGCGGTTGTGGCGAGAGTGCGGCATGTACAAAAAAGCCTCCATGCAAGCTCCACTGCTGCGCCCAAACGACGAGTGCGGCTTGTACTTTTCTCTCTGGCGCTCATCCTCACCAATCAGTGGCAAGGGTACGCGGAGCTAGCCCCCTTACTGTTTCGGTGTGACACAGCTGTAAACACGGCCGTCAGAATATTATCCACCCCCTGGCTCACGAATTTTTTGTTCGTTAGAAGCGGTGTCACTTTTCGTTACCTGCTTGGTCTGGCACGCCGTCCCGAAGGCGACTTTCTTCCCCGCGGCCGTGGTTGCTGCATTCAACAGACAGGCAAGACAACGGTGGAAACGTTGTGTTTTGCCCTCCGTCGGTTTGATAGCGGCGTGACGTTACAGTAGTAGTTCTGCAAAGGATACCAGTACAGGGGGCCCCAGGCCACAGCGACCCCCGTTGAAAACGGTCTTCGTACAAACGTGCACCGCATCCCGTGCAAAGATCGGCGATGAGAGAGAAAACCACGCAAGATCTTGTTCCCAACCACAGATAGAGATTTCCTTTGATTGGGACAGAGTAGTGAGGGTTACCGCAATACCAAGTACCAGCAGAGAGGAGGCACAGCTATGTAGGTTTCGCAAAGCCCTACGCGGCGGTTTCGCCAGATGAAACCACCCGCCTTTCACAAGCAGCAGCAAGGGTAGGGACAGCTGTAGAGATAGCTACTACTACTACATGTAGAAGAGGTGAGGTCTCGACACAACAGCAGCAGTGCCGAGCCACAACCTGGGGTGACCAATTGTTAGACCATGGGCTCAGCTTGCCATACACATGGGGCATGGCAAGAGAGGAAGCGGCAAGCGTGCCGGGGAGCGTGGCCCCATTGTAGGAACACTAACCCCGGCAACAATAAACCGCCGCCCGAACCAACTTTGATGACGCGGCGCCCCCAACTTCGAACTTGTTGTGTTGCAGCAGCAAGCAGGAAGCAGGAAGCAAGCGCTGACGGCGGTGTTGTGTGCTGCAGTTGTGGTCGACTTCACAAGACCAGCCCCGGCATAGAGGTGCCTTAGTCGCACAGCAGCAGCTACCCGCCCAGAGAGGATGAGTTCCCCGGCCGCCGGGAAGGGCGAGCTGCTAGGCCATTCGACGTGGCACCCGGAGGCGTCGTCCGCTGCCGAAGCAGCGCCTCGCCCGAACGGTTTGGTCCAGGATGGAGCGAGCACGTCGCTCAACAACTCCCCAGAGAGGGCTAGGCGCGCCGCACCTAAGAGGTCGGGTTTCAACATGAAGGTGAAGGCTGGCTGGCTCGCTTGCGGTTGGGAAGAGCGCGTGTGTGACGACTCACGCACGTCTCGTCGCACAAGCAGGGATTCGGCGGGGCCTTTCTATTTTTGTAGTTTTGCCAAGGATGCGGTTGCCTTTGCCACATCATCCCCGAAACCTTTCCCACGACAGCCAGCACTGCTGCTGTTGCTGCCAATTATCCGGAGTCCATGCATGTCCTAGTTTTCCTTTTTCGGCCTCTCTCTGCTTCTGTCCACTACTTTTGTTGTTGTGTGTTGCCGTACACACTGCTTCAGCTTGTCATATCCCCCACCAACATGCGGTTTCTCACTCGATCCTGCCTGTCATTTACATGCGCTATGTACATACATGTACCCTTGTCCATCATCGGTCCTTTGGAAGCGTACGCATACCGTATACGACGCAAGATAACACACCCCCTTGGCCGATTTTCAAAGATCGATTTCTCAACAGCAGGAAGAGTCACAGCGCCGAAAACGGCGGCGTTGGAACCGTCTCGTCGAGAGCTTTTCGGAAATGTATTGTTTCGCTTATGCATCCTCTTCGTCGTGGAGTTGTTGTTGTTGTTGTTGTTGGTGTTGTCTTCACATTAAAAACCGTTCCGATCTCTCTCTACCCAGTACCTTCGTATGTCCGTACTGATCCAACTCTCGACGCGGTCGATTCCCGTGGTCACAGGTTAACTTACCCTAAAAAGGTACACTCAAATAAACTGGCCCCGAGGGGTCCGCAAGTCAATAGTAATCGAGCTTTGAAAATCGGTCCAGGGGGTGTGTTATCTTGTGTCATACAATCGGGCGGGTGAAGACTGTTAAGGTTTGACAGCTATAGCTTTGGGGTGAAGATCAACATGGAGCCTGCTGTAATGCCGCATTTATTCGACGTTCCTCCCACATGCTGCTACACCCCAATCCTCAAAAGTGTATGCGGCACAGACTACAAACTTTTTATGCGTAGTCTCATACGGAGTATGTACAACAGCAGTCGGCCAGACTACTGAAACGACACGCCCAACGTCAACCTGTCATCTCCAAAAGCAAAGACTTCCACACATTTCCTTTGGACGGGGTATTATCTCGAACGGGGTACCGTTTCTCTGACGCGTTGTATGTTTCTAAGCACAAACGTAAATGAGAGAGGTGGTAATTGTCCATACGGAGGTTCGCCCGGTTTTTCGGAGATTCCATTAACTCACCAATAGTGTACGCTGGAACGCGAGCAAATACGATACATAGGGTTTGCAACAATGGCGATACGTCCGGGGTAGATGATCCGCTACTACTGCAATTTTTTGTCTGTCAACAATGTCGTCCGCTCTGTGCCATGTTTACAACTGCCGCATGCCGTGCGGTTGCCACTTGCGACTTCAACGACAGTTGAATGACAGCAGCACATTTATACTACTTCTGCGTGCAGCAGCCTTCGCAGCTGGGTTAGGATTAGGAATAGGGTCTGCGTACCCCCTCCCTGTTCTATTTCCTCACATGCTTTAATTTCTCGCGGAAGCGGTCCATGGGTCAGAGGTTGCTAGACAGTTTCCATGTATTTTCTTTTCGTTGTCATGTCACCGTCGCCGTCGCAAGGGGCAATACCAAAACTAGGTATCCCGCCTCTGGTTGAGCGGAACCAACCGCCTTTGCGAGGGTCTTACGCGTTACGTGTGAAGAACCGCCTTCTTCGCGAGGACATCAAGCGTTACTTGTGAAGAACCGCCTTCTTCGCGAGGATACTAAGCGTCACATGTGAAACAGCGAGGGGGTGTTCGTAACCCTAACCCCCAAGTCAAATCCGTACCCAAGCTCAACGGTTATAGGGGCTACAAAAGGTCCGTGTCCCCTGTTATATCCTTCATTCGGGAGTTACTTCTCCCGCACTTTCCTGCCAGAACAAGCCCGCACCACCGTCGATACTTTCCTACATTCCAATCCCACAACTCATGACACTAACCCACACTGGAGATTCTCGTACGCAGATAGGGACGACTCGAGATCTCGACACCCACCTGTCGAACCTCCCAACATGAGAGTATCGAGGATGCGGAGCTCCAACAAAGATCACCCTGCCACATCTCTCACTCGATGAGTCGCAAAACCATCGTTTGACCAACCTAAAACGAAGGGAACGGAGGAGGGTGCTCAAGAGTAGACGGAGATCGCTGCCCTCCGGGTTCAGCACACTGCTGACGCCGCGGAGATGGTGGAGTTCGAGAAAACACATATACCCTGCCGTCTACCGGCGGCGCAGCGCACTGGCAGCCTTCCTAGGACATCCAACCGCCGCAGGGAAGGCAAACTTCAAGGACAATGCTCAAGCCAACGCCCCAGCTTGAGAACGATCTCTCTGGGTAAGTTGAACTGTGCCGCTTGCGGTTACGTTGGACAACTGACCTTCGCGACCACGCGAAAACCAACTTACCGAGAGATCGTCCTCAAGCTGGGGCGTTGGCTTGAGCACCGGCCTTGAAGTTTGCCTTCCCTGCGGTGGTTGGACGTCCTAGGGAGGCTGTCAGTGCGTTGACCCCGGGGGTTTGAGCTACGGGGCGGCGGTAGGGTCATGATGCGCAAGGGTGCAGGCCGAAAGGTTAGACATCACGTCAGAAGGGATGGCTGGTCGGATGCGTGGACGGCAACAGCAGTGTTCAAGAAAATCAATACGGCAAAGCAAAGTTTTCACAAAGCAGGCAAAAGGTACAAACCGGTGGTACGGTAGGGTCGCATCCAGCCAGCGGGGAAAATTGCACCATGGGGGCCCTCGCTTGGAGGACTGACGTTGGCCTTGGTACCAGTGTTGTCACGCGTGGACCACATCGACTGCGTGCTCCACGCGGGACACCAGCCTACCAGCACCAACATGAGTCTTCCAAGCGGGCTTCGCTACGGGTGGTCACGCCGCTGGCTCCGGTGGCCCACACGCCCACAAGTACCCCCCCCCCCGCCCCCCGCCCCCCGGCTTCCTACCCGTTCGCAACAACATGGTGGATCTCATGTACCACCGTTCACCCTTTCGACTTCCGAACGTGAATTTGCGGACTAAATAGCCTGCAACAACATGATGACGGCTCCTCCCAGCGGTTGTCCTGCTACACGGCAACAACGCGACGCTCAAGCCATCGCCAGGTTGCGTCACTCGAAACCCCCAACAGCTACAATACTGCTGCGGGACGACGGCGTGGGTGCCTCTCCGCCGTCACCTCCCTGCCCCGGTCCACTTGAACGCCAACTATCACCGTGTCCGACGACGCGGAAGCGACTAACCTTCCGTCCTCGGACGGGCCTAACACTGCTGCACTTGCTTTACCCCGCCGTTTGCCGTTACTCTCGTGGCTATCGGTATTGATTGAGTCCGAGTGCAGCAAACGGAGCAGCAGGCTGAGGTAGGGGAGTTTAGACGGTTCTAGGTTCTCCGTGGCTTTGAAAATGGTCGTAGTTGGCGTTCCATAGGGCCGCGGGGGCGAAAGGAGAGAGGCGGCGAAATCATCTTCCACGGCATTGGTTGTTGGAATGTTGAGTGACGCAACCTGGCGCTGGCTTGAGTGTCGCCTTGCGATCTAGCAGAACGAGCAGCCAGACCGCCGGGAGGAGCGGTG
>FN648786.1:0-42382 GCA_000310025.1 Ectocarpus siliculosus | reverse complement strand
GGGAAAGCTCGGGCAAAGCATATTCAGGGTACAACACCTCGGGAAAATTCCCGCCGTTTTTTTCCCGCCGTGGTGGGCGGTCCCGGTACTGGCGGTAATTACCGCCACATTCGGTGGTACCGGCAACCGCCGACGGCGGTACCGCCGAAAAACGAAATACCGCCTACCGCCTAAAAAGTACCGCCATATTGCAGTACCGGCGAAGAAGTACCGCCGCCAAAAAACGAAGTACCGGGAACCGCCTAAAAAGAACCGCCATATTGCAGTACCGCCGAAAAAGTATCGCCATACTACATTACCGCCGTAGAAGTACCGCCATACAACAGTACCGCCGTAAAAGTACCGACATGTCGCACGAGCCTGTGAGGTTGTCGCACCTGGGAGAGAAGTAGGCTAGAAGAGTGTACGAAGGGCGATTTTCCGTGTAGAACTAACAGCGGTTCGAGTCCAGCTGGCCTGCATCTTCGTTCATCTTTTTTCTTTTTCTTTTTTCTCTTTTGTCATATTTTTATACTTTTTTTTTTTTTCATAATTTGTTTTTTAGGGTACACCTCAGAAAATTCGCGTCATTTTTTTCCCGCCGTGGTGGGCGGTCCCGGTACTGGCGGTAATTCCCGCCACATTCGGTAGTACCGGGAACCGCCGAAGGCGGTACCGCCGAAAAACGAAATACTGCCTACCGCCTAAAAAGTACCGCCCTATTGCAGTACCGCCGAAGAAGTACCGCCAAAAAACGAACTACCGGGAACCGCCTAAAATGAACCGCCATATTGCAGTACCGCCAGAAAAGTACCGCCATAATTGGCAGTACCGGGAACCGCCAAAGGCGGTACCGCCGAAAAACGAAATACCGCCTACGGCCAAAAAAGTACCGCCACATTGAAGTACCGCCCCGCCTGAATCCGCCTAAAAAACTTGTACCGAGGTGTACCCTGAAAATATTGCTTGTGCGCAAGTCTTAGATTGCAATTTGGAGCCTAGGTGTTGAAATGGGCTCCAGTCTGCTGGATTATTTTCGGAAGGACAGACAGACACAAGACAGACAGGCATGGCTGATTTCCCCCCCCCACACCTCAGTACCCCCCCCCCCCCGGTGTTTGCCATCGGGGTTTGGGTTTTCGTCGCTTGGCAACGACGTTGTAAAACAAGCCCCCCACTCGGTGTTTGCCATCGGGATTGGGTTTTCGTCGCTTGGCAACGACGTTGGAAAACAAGCCAACTCACTTCGTGAACTCGGCAACCAGGTTACCGTTTTTTTATTTTACCTCGTTTTTGTTTTTGGCGGTAACCATAATGAATTGTTGTTGTTGTTGTTGTTGTTGTTGTCTTCACATTAAAAACCGTTCCGATCTCTCTCTACCCAGTACCTTCGTATGTCCGTACTGATCCAACACTCGACGCGGTCGATTCCCGTGGTCACAGGTTAACTTACCCTAAAAAGGTACACTCAAATAAACTGGCCCCGAGGGGTCCGCAAGTCAATAGAAATCAACGACAGATATTCTGGGATCCTCCGCTCCCTCTTCACGCTATGCGGGGTATCAACTGAGATTAGCAGTCACTATCTATCATGGGCCGGAGAGAAAGAGGCACACTCCCTTGGTTCAATCTTGGTACTTCACAACGCAAGCAGAGACAAGTCCATCTGGCACAGAAAAAGAGAGAAAAAAAGAGAGAAAAAAAAGGACAAAGAGAAAAAAAGGAGAAAAAATAAGAATGGAAACCGTAAGGAGAAGAGAAAATAAATGAAAATAAAATGAAAAAATGAAAAAAAAAGGGCGAGGACAAAGAGGGACCAGGCCGAAAATAACAGGAAGTATGAGGCAGAACAAGGCACACGGTGGAGAGACCACTAACGAACAAGCAAACACGCAAACATGGCAATGAATGGTGGTCGAGTAGATCATGTTGTGCGGGGTCGAGAACCCTAACTCCGCGCAACGGGGGATGATCGCATCACGTTGTGTTAAAATGGTCAAGCATCCTCGAGGCAGTTACACAGTGCTTACAACTGTCTCTGGAAGTGAAAGCACCAGAAAATAAATTAAGTCATACGCAGCTGTCATCCGTACGCAAGGAAGTAAGCACAAGATGCCGAACACCCTTAGCAGGATGCAGCTCACCCTTCATGCGACTCGCCAAATACCTCACGGCGCTTCGCGCTTGGTGATGTGAGAGCCTGGTCCGGTGAGAACCCGGCGTGCTCCGTCCCGGCTTTGTAGGGATGCGAGGTCAATGGTCAAACGACTACGGCATGCACGACTATGAGTACACTCCCCCCCCCCCACCTCAGTCAATTTTCTTTTTTTTTGCGCACACAGATGTACATCACGACCCCTCTAAACAATTTTTTTTTACAAAAAAAAAAGCCCCCCTACCGGGCTGCTCTGCAAAAACAACAATTGATTATCAATAACAGAGAACAACATGGTAATCATGCTCGAGAAAAAAAACTATTCTTGACGGGCGTAATAAGAATGCTTGTTTCATCTCTTCTTGCTCTCTACCTTTCAAAATTTCCCCCATGACAACCCTGAAACACACATTTGTTTCTCTCGAGACAGCACGCCTTGATTGCAACCATCGGTCCACTGAATCCACGGGAAAACACGATCCGATTCATGCCTTCTCTCCGTCTTGGTAGATTATCAGTTGACGTTGCCCCTCGCACTACTGGCGAGACCGGCCGCGTCAGAGGAAGAAAGATGGGGCTAAGCGAGTCTCGTAGGGACCCGAAGAAATGGTCTCCTGCCGCAGCCTTCGCTTGTTGGCCTCGTCTATGCGCTTGGCATTGAGCATGAATGGGTACGGGAGTAAATGAGACAGCAATATGACGAGGATCAAAATCTGCGGCCAGTCGGTGTAGTCCCACACCCACGAAATAACGTACGGCGCGATGCTCGCCCCGAAGTTTTGCCCTAACATGGCCACCGACGTCCCCATCTCGGAGGGAGTCGCCATGCGGTTGTTGAGATCGTAGCAATAGCCTACGGTTGGCCCGTCGCAGAGCCCGTATGCCGCGATCCCCGTCCAAAGCACGAACGCCGAGTTCTGGAACACTAGGATTGCCGTCGCCGCCGTCGTCCCGCCGAGGAAGAGGATCGTAGAGTGTCGGTACAGGCGCGAGAGGGTGAGATGTCGCTGGTCCTGTATGCCCGCGAGACGGCCGATGATGATGGCCATCCACAGGACAACAACAAGAAGCTCCGCGTGCGATTCACCGATGACCTCGGTCTCGTCAACGTACCTCTTCAGGTACCCGGCGGCACCCACCTGCCGCACGGTTTTGTCGGATTTGCACGAGGGTTCCGTTTCAGCTGGCTCAGCCACGCAATACGTTTTGTTATTCGTAGATAATGGGCAAAGCAAGAGAATTCCGTATTAGTATGCTTCTTGGATTTTATGGCAACAGAGCCGTGAGAAGGTCGGCGTGTCAACGGTCTTGATGTATGTTATGAGGTTGTTACATGAGCCCGAAGAAGCACAGCAGTTGCTTTTGATAAGGGGCGGGCAAGGCGGTGATGGTATGTGAATTGTCATAAAGACCAATTATTCGTACACAGAGCTTGTTGATGTACCAGCAGAGATATACTGTATACATTCAAGGGTAGCTCGTCCAGCACCATATGTGGAAGGCTATTGAACGAAGATTGGTACTAGAATCACGACATCTTTTGGTTGCTGTCGGCACGTCCACCGATGTGCACCCAACAAAGGGATAAAAATACATCCAGCCACAACATCGGCACCGATACAACCGTGCTAACCATCAGCGAGAAAACGCCGCGAACCCGTGCTCTACAAAAACACAGGAGGGCAGTTGTGTACACATGATATCGATTAGGCAAGTAACAGCGATGGTTTAAGTTTCTCCGGGCACCAAAGTACTTGACCTCTCGACTGTTCACTCAAAACACGTCAAAGGGGTGCCTGTTTTTTCGGCGCACGGGCAGCACCGCAGTCGTAAACCACAAAAGAAGCGTCAGATCGTCGCACAAACTTCTGGTATCAAGAATAACTGAACGGCCGCTGAACAACTGCTGGGCGCGAACGGTGACTAAGGACTGCTGGATTCGTGGCTTGGCATATGATATGAGCTAGGTCATTCCATTTTTTCTGAAGGTCGACAGGAGCGCATGCAAATCGTTAGCACCACAGGAAAAACCAAGTGCTTCGATTGGAGATCGTCCACAACAGAAGCTATGACGGAGACAAAGTGCAATACGCTGCCGTTCCAACCAAAACTGTACTTCGGTAGTCATCCGGAAGCGCAATGAGGCACCTTGTCCCGTTATCACAAGAAAAAGGAAAACGAAGACCACGAACACCCTCTTGCTTCCGGATAGGAACCCTACCTCTCCAGAGAAAAGCCAGAACAACATGCCGCTGATGTGGAACTCGATCTTGTACTTCAAGAAGAACGTGGTTAGCTTGCAGGCGCTGGCCTGGCTTTCCTCCCGTGAACCGCCTCCATCCCCCGCTCGTTGCGCCGGTATCGGCTGCCGCTCCCCCTAGGAAAGTAGGAGGAACAGGACGGAGGAAGCGAGAGACCACCCGCGATTGCGCCGGTGGAGATGAGATGCCTCCAACATTGGCTCGGAGAGAGGCAAAAATTACGACAAAACAGCTACAGAAGACGGCAGCAGGATTCTGGTGAGGAGAAGAAAACGAGAGGGAGCAAGACCCACTACATCGTAAAACACTTTCCATCGAAGAGGCACCGTTAAACCTTCAGCGAAAACATCCCTGCACCGCCGTGTCAATTCTTTGCACAAGCCTGCAGACGATCACAGCAATGGTTCAGCACCGCCACCTCCACCACCGGTAAATCCAGCAGCATAAGAACTAACCTCGTGGAGCCTATTGTTTCTCCCCGGGGTCGGCAGGATGGTCAAGAACACCGCCGTCACGCAGCTCACCACCGACAGGGTGACGTACACGACGAACAGCGACCCGGTCAGGTATCCTATGAGCGGCACAATCACACCTGAGAGGCCGAAAGCGAGCGCGTTGGCTCCCATCCAGGGTCCGGCCTCCGCTCCGTGTAGCTTTCTGGTCATGATCTGGCAGCCCGTGTCTGTGATGGCCGTGAACAGGCCGAGGAGAAGGAAGGCAACGTAGAGGGGGTACACCGAAGTGATGAACGGCATGTATACCAAGACCACCATCACGAGGAGAAGGAAGACGGACATCATCTTGTTGCTCGGTACCCAGAGGTACAGCTTGGAGGATGCCGCCGTGCCCAGGACCGCTCCGACGCCGCGAGCGATTAGAACAGGCCTGACCTGTTTGTTGGGGTGGGGGAAAGAGGAGAGGGGTGTGCTCATTTGGTCAAAACCGTCGTCGAACACAAAACTTTCTTTTGAGAAAAAGAATCGTTCTTTCCCTTCACAGGACGCCACCAGCGGTCGGGTGCTACTACTATGCCAGTAGTGTCTTATTCCTTTTCATTACCATGTACGATGCGCGCTGTATCCACCTGTTTTAGTGGTCGTTTCCTGGGAGATTTGCTACTGCTAGCTCTCTCAGGTCATGGTCAAGTAAGGTCAAGTAGACACCAGCTGTTCTTCTACAATGTACTGCTGTATACAGGGGGGACGAAAAAGCAGACCAACAAAAGCATCTGATTACTGGTAACGTTTTGGGCCGTATATCGAAAAATCAAACTGTGCCCTTTCCAGAGCCTCTATATGTTTTTGCAGTATGAGAACACCCGGTAACCAGCTACATTCGCGTTCAATGGACCCAGAAGATCCGTCATTTTGGTCCAGTTTCGGGCTGCTGCATGCAACTACATACAGTTCACGAGGACACCTCCAGCATCGTTTCTGGTTGTCTGCTGCTGCTGTCAAGTCATGCGACGTCACTCACACACCATATCGGTAGGCTCTGGCAGTTTCGAGCAAGCGTGGTTGCTTGTGGCGTGCTGTAGCTGTCGGCAACGGAAGCACACTTTGCTGCGCTGTTTCACCAAATATCTCGGCGGGGAGATTGTGCTCAAATCGCAATACTTCAAGCTCCTCGATCTCGCGCTACAAGGCCTAAACTGACATGGGGCACAGTTTTGATCGATGGGGTCGCTCACGCTGGCATAATTTCTCCAAAAATATATCGAGGTTTGTGTCTCCTGAGGCTTCAGAAACGGGTATACCCGGGTGGTCTATCAGTATTTTAGGGTACACTTAGAAATCAACACGCATGCACCCCCAGGGGGCCAGCGGCATCTCGAGACCCTCCCGTGTAACCGATGCTGGTTGCTGGTGTACCCGGAAGGGGTCGATTTTGTACCCAGAAATGGTCATAGAATGCCGGTGCCCGACGACTCTAAAAGTCGCAGAAAAAAACTGTGTACCGCACATACCCGCACTACACACCATGTACCGCACATACCGCACGGCAGTCTCAGCAGTAGCCACACAACCAAGCCACCAACGCTTATTGACTCGTGGGCCCCCACAGAGGGTCGAACTCGCTCGACGCGCGAGTTAAGCTCGCTGTGGCGCTGGTAAGTAAGCACAGAGAGCACAGAGAGACAAAACGGCACGACCTGCCTACAGCAATGCTTGACTCATGCTTCGAGGCACAGGACACGGCCGTTTGGTTTCACCGCGATCTACGGAGGAGGCTGTCGGAGATTGGCATCCTCGGGAGGCGGTGCCCATCGACGACCGTTGGTGGTTTGGTTGCTTAGCTACTGCTGTGGAGTACGTGAGGTACATGGTGTGTTGTGCGGGTAAGCGCGGTGCACGGTTTTTTCTGCGGGTGTTAGAGTCGTCGGGCGCAAGGATTATATGGCCATTTCTGGGTACAAAGTAGACCCCTTTTCTGGGTACACCAGTAACCAACATCGGTGACACCAGAGGGTCGAGATGCCAGCGGCAGTTGTACCCCATCGAGGTTTCTCCAAAAGCAAGTACGATGGTGTTTCGGCCAATCAGCTGACTGCCTGAGGGTGCCTGTGTGTTGATTTCTAACTAGCTGTGCCCTAAAATGGGTACCTGTTTCTTGTTACTTGTCTTTTTTATCGAGCAGTTTGACCTGTGAGTAAAAACAATTTATGGTTGGGGGAAAAAACACCTTATGTGGTGGAGCCCCGGGGACACAGGGGGCGGCGAGGAGCCTGGTGTAGCATTAAGGCCGTGTATTAACGAAGGGTCGAAAATCAAAATGGAAATGGGCCGAAAATCAAAATCTAAATGCGTTATCGTGGAAAACTGAAAAAAGGGGGTCGACCACGTTAATGTGGATAGGAGACAGATGAGGCAAAAAATCAAAAAGACCTGGCGCCAGGGGAAGAGCCAGCAGCGAAGCCGTGATTCTAGGGTAGGTTTTGCGCTCTTCTGTTCTCGTGTTAGCCGATATCTCGCCAAATAAAGAACGACTTGCATCAAGAACGGTATCCGCAAGGAGATGGTACTATGGGCTGTTGGGCAATGCCAATGTTTGGCGCCGTGAAGTGCCGAATGCGCCGGGAAAAAAACGTTGTGTTGAAGCAAAAATGCCAACGGTGGCGAGCGGTCACGTCAAGTTCGGTGATTTACATTGCCACCAGTTAGGTTTTCCACCGATAACTTTTCGAAGGAGAAAGCAACAGCCACAGCAACGCCACTCGGCGGGAGGTACCTCTCTGCTCCATCTTTCAAGCCCAAGGTCTGCTACCGCGGGGTAACGTGCGTATGTGTATCGGGAAAAAAAAATTGCTTGTCGCTCACCGATCTCGACGATAGAAGAAGGATTGTTTGGAAAATTGCAGACCGCTAGTCTGCAGTGTATCACAAGGGCTACAATCTCAGACACTACGAGTAGCATTGTACATAAGCGACCGCTGCGGACGGTTAACTTGCGATGGTAGTTTCGTACGGCTCCACCCCATACATAGGGGTCCAACAAAAAAAAAGAGATTAAAACATTTTCGCGCGAAGCGCGAAAAGAAGGGGCGGAGAAAGATATCAAATCAAGGGTAGATAGATACTAGGGTTAAGGATTGGCCCCCCGCCCCCCAATGGGGCTGTGGGCCAACATCCAGGACGGATGGTGGTGAGTGTCCGGGAGGAAGGAAAGAAGAAGAAGGGGAGAGGATTTGTAAGGGCGGGAAGAAGGGACGGTGTCGGGAGAGGCAAGGAAGTGATGAAGAATTTCGGCACTCGACGAGCGCGCGGTCCCGTCGGGGGTGAAAGGAACATGTCAGTCCGTAGTCTTGTCTATCGGAATCGAAAAGCCGAAAAATCGAGGTACATTATGTACACAACGACGGAGAAGGCCGACGAGGAAGGTACGAAGAGAGGAAATTGCACCCCACGTTCGAAGTCGGTGTGTGAAAACCGCCGCAAGGATGGAGTGCGAAGGGAACAAAAAAAAAAACGGAGACGTCGACGTTTGCGTCGTGGAGCGATCCTTCTGTATATCGCAGGTACTCACCAACGCAAGACGGGGAGGTAAAATACCCATCGTGAAAGTCAAAGCGCAGGTCATAGCTACATATGACTCATGCGCGGAGAAGTTACCACACGGAGACTTATCAACAAGAAGTTTGAAGGCCGGCTGAGAAGGTTTGAAGACACAAACACTTACGCGGCGACGATGGCAAGCGCAACGTCAAAACTTCACAATGTCTGGGAAATCGTAGACATTCAGGTACTTTCTGACGCTATGAATCCAGTGCTAATCTGTCTCAGACTCTTTTCTATGATTGAGATGGTTTCATTGTGTCATATTAAGAAAAATAAAAAAAAAGGCCGGATGCCGACCTATGGCTCTCTCTCTCAGAATGAAGGGATTCCCACAATTTCCAACAGGTAGTCCACAAGTATCGAGGAGGACGTCGGAACGGTTTTTAATGTGGAGACAACAGCAACAACAACAACGATGAAGGTCGACCCGTCCTGCGTCGTTCAGTGTAAAATGACAAATGCAAAAGGTTGACTGCGTAAAGATCCAGCGGTCTTTTTCGGCAGTGGCAAAGAAATATGCGACCACATGCCGCGAAAAAAAAAAAAGTTGAGCGGGATACTCTAGTCTATTATAGTAAATAGAACACCGCCTTCTCTGTTGTTGCAGGCAGGTTTGCTTCCACAACCCGGGAGTCCAACCCACTCTTGTATTTTGGCCTACAAGACTCCAATCGACACAAGCACCGGTAGGAGAGTGCGTGGGAGATGCCGTGACAGCACAACTCCACTCTCCTACGACATCTATGTACAGTAGTACTGCTGTCGTTGTAGCACCATGTGGAACATCTCCGAGGGATTCTCCTGCGCGGTAACGACAACATGGCGAGAGCTCTACGTGTACCTGTCGTCGACACATGTGGCAGCCGCGCGACACACGAACGGATGTTTGCATCGCATTGTACTATGGTTCGCCGTGGCAGGAAGTATCCCATCCCGTTAGGTCGTTGCGGTACTTGTAGCACGCGGACGTCGTTCGGCGTCTAGTCCATACTGCTGTAGCAAAAACACAGCAGCAGTAAAATCGAGCTATGCATGAATTTTTTTGCTCTGGTTCACTTTTGCCTCCACAACCCGAGAATCCCACTGCTGTATCTCGACCTACAAGACTCCAATCAACAAACCAGCACTGGCAGAAGTGCGTGGAAGATGCCGTGACAGCACAACTAAGTCGACACTCGTACGACTTCCATGTAAAGTCGGCGTCTGGTCCATATTGCTGTAGAAATTCAAAAATCGAGCCATCTTTTTTTTATTTTTTTCCATACTAATAACAAGAAATGTATCACGTCACGACGACCATCCTGTAAGTATATATATAACATGATGGATGGAGCCTACACCACCACAGAGGTCACCAGTGCACACGCTCACACCTCACCCGACACCACCAGTCAGTCAGGGGATGACTGAGATCGCTGTTTAGCTCTCATAATCATCAGCTACATGTAGCTGCTGCTTCTTGCTGCTGCTGTGGCTGCTGCCGTGCAGGATGGGTGTGCACTTGCTTTCCTCGCTTTCGCTGCTAGCAACGGGCAACGGGCTCTAAAAATCGGTCCGAATATGCCTCCTACGATGTGTATATTTGGTCGCCCTCGGCCTCACTTGTCTCTGTGTCGGGGGTGCTTCTGTGGTGGAAGCAAAGATCGGCCTGCAGACGAACATACCGCAGACAGATTTGACTTGTGTGCACTCGCAGGTTCCCTCGGTTGCGCTGCTAGCAGCAGGCCTCGGGGTTAAAAATAGCTTCCGACGCCAGCCACGACGTGTGCCTTTGGCCAGCCTTGGCCTACAGCAGTGTGTACGTCTCGTTGTCTCTGTTGTGTGGGGATGCGTCTGTGTGGGAAGCTCCAAAGATCGGTAGGTTGAGGTGATGCAGACGGACCGCAGATTGACTTGCGTCGTCACTCGCTTGTGCTGCCGACAGCAGGCAACGGGTTGTAAGAGTCATTCGCAACGCCTCCTATGATGTGTGCCTTTGGCTGCCCTTGGCCTACAGCAGTCCGTATGCTGCTGTGCTGGTTGTCTCGTACGTATGTTGTCTGCGTGGTGTGTGTGGTGCTGCTGTGTAAGAAGATTTCGGGGATTCTCCCGAGAGCGTCGTGCCCATCGCCCAATCATCTGTCTCTTTCTTACAAAATGTCTTACAAAATCGACGTGTGATCGGTGGGAGATGGGTGTCTACCCGGCTCTACCCCTCTAAAACCTAGAAAATTGTTGGAAGTTGTTCCGTATCTTACAAAAAAATGCCTTATGTATCGGTGCCTACTGGAGTTATAGCCTTCGGAAAACTGAGATATGCAGGCGTTTCCAGAGGAGGCACTGCGACCCCCCCTGCGGGCGCTAACTGCTGCTATATTGTATCTTGATGGAGGGCAGCCAGCCCTGTTCCAGTTTTATATTCCAATAGCAGCAGTAGCCGCGGTTGGTTGTATTGAGCGCTCGATGGTAACGCCTACTGCTACTGCGGTACATAGATTACAAAGTACTTGGCTACACAACATGTAGACTAATTTCACCACACACACCGTATGTCACTCGATGTATCTCTCACGTCGATTGCTGTTTTCCCGCAGTTGTTTGCGAGGTCGTCCAGCGTCAACACGAGCGCCCCCAGTACCATACCACACACTCCAAAGGCTAGCATGTACCCCATACCGAGCGCGTACTTGTGGTTCTTCGGCACATCCTCCTCCGGTGTTGTCACCGTTGATACCGGTGCCCTGTCCTGACTTCTTGTCGACGATGATGACGGTGATGACGAACGACTTAATAAGAAGGTGGTTTCACGTTCAGTTTGGTAGCTCTCGTACTGGTTGTTGCCGTCCGGACCCGCCATCTTGTTGGGCCGCGGCGGGCGGACGCGGCCTCCGCCTAGCTATATGTAGACTGCTGTGCTTGTTGCGCGTTGAGCGGGTGGTAAGCCTTTAGGCGATTCCACCTGAACGCATCCGCACGCCGAATCGTTTCCTGTTGTTCAGCTGCTGCTGCTGCTGCTGCTTGACGCCGCCCACGGCAGTATAAGGGTGACACCAAGACACCCAAAACGCGTGCCGCACCGGGTACCCAGTTTATTGGTGAGTGCAACGCTGTATCACAGAGACACCTAGAGAAAGTTCTGGGAAAAAACTTGACAGTCTCGTGCGGAGTATGCCATTCAAATTGTGTGTGACATGTGCGTGACACACGTTCCTGGTCCTGATAGACGCCACAATGCGCGGACAGCAGAGAGGACGGATGGTGAGGATGGTGGGGGCATGGGCACACATGGGCGTGATGAGCTGAACGACAATGGCAGGCTGCTGTTGACCTTCGCAACGGACAACAAGCTGACATGTGTAGCAATCACCAACACCTTCTCGAGCGAGACACGCAAGGAAGGGCAGAATATAGCACGCATACAACGGTACGTCAGGGACGACCGCACGCGCTTCGACTACATCCTAACGCGACAGGCACACCAGGGCCAACTATCTAACGTAGTTGTCATCCCCCAGCCATCCCCCAGCCGGCACGGTCAGCCAAGATGGAGACTCAGATCACGACATATGGTGATAGCTACCGTCAACCTCGATAGCAGGCTCCCACAACCGAGCAGTTCAGACCAAACGAAACAGAAGCAGTTTCAGCCGGCGGGAGTTTCAGGTCGAAGCAACGCGATGGGCGGTGGCTGACCGGTTCCTCCTCAACCTCGACTAACGATTGGACCAGTGAGCGGCCACCACCCCGGAGATGGCCACCGAAACCACCAATGCTCTCCTCGAAGCGGCGAGGGCGACACTTCCCGGGGAACCGCCGAGACGACACGCACGCGCGGGAGAGGTTTGAAACCACAGAGACGAGAGCAGCCTTGGAGGACGCCCTTACCAAACGGCGGGAAGCGCGCCACGGGATGAAGGGCAATCAGAACCCAACAGCATGGAGGACCCTCAGAGCAGCCTGTAGGGGAGTGTGGCTGCAGCAGTCGAAACGGGCATCTACGCCCACCTGGACAGATATGTGACGGAACTCGAAGCGATCTATAGAAGGAGCGAGACGTGAGAGGACTCCACAAACACCTCAAGAGATCGGTGGGCCTCAAATGGGAAAGAAGTGGGAGGACAGCAGTTCGTCGCCAACGAGAATGGTGTGCTGCTCCTGAACAACGATGGCACCCTTCAGCGGTGGGTGAAATTCTTCGGCACCCTCCTCAACACCAAGTCCCCCGCCCTGAACCCAGACGTCAATAAGCAAGTGACGCACGACAGGCAACACGTGCCACTCGACGGTTGGGAGCGGCGCCAAACCTCGAGGAGGTGGAACGGGCAACGAAAGGCCTGCAGAACTGGAAGGCACCCGGCCATGACTCCCTGCCTGCCGAGTTGCTCAAGATCGATGTCGACTAACCAAGATTCGAACCCCTACAATTTTATATTAATTTGCGCCCGATATAGACTATGAGAATAAAGAGTCTGAAGAACTAGTCTAGGCTTTGTAAATACGCCGATGACCTGCTTGTATGGATCTGGCAAGCACAGCGCTGATCACAGGGACGGAAACCCTGGGGGGATGTGTTCGTGGCTTGAAAGAAAGCTTGACGGACTCGGGCATTAATTTTTGTTGAGAAGCACGATGACCACTACACCAATAGTCAGCGCTCACTTGTGGTGTAGTGGTCATCGTGCTTCTCAACAAACTCCTGAATATCCCGAGCTGAATCACGGGCTTCGGCTGCGGTCACAGGGATGGCAACCCTGGGGGGGGCGTGTTCGCGGCTTGAAGAAGTCTTGACGAACTCAGGCATTAACTTTTGTTGAGAAGGCTGACTAGTGGTGTAGTGATCATCGTGGTTCTCAACACCCACCGTACTGGGGCGACTCCATGCCATCCTCGATAAGGTGTGGAGCGGAGGAGAGATCCCAGGTAGAAGGTGATGAATCAACTTGACTCAGCGAAGAGTTTCTCCCCAACCATGCCTCCACCCAAGTGTTCGTCCCTGACAGCAAAATCTTGTTCCTTGTGGTCCAAACCACATTTTCTGCTGGCTTTAGGCCTCAAAAACACACCGACCGCCAAAAGTAAACTCCAAGATGTACGATATACTGCCGAGTCCTCCTCGCGCCATATTTGGCGCAGTTTGAATGTTTTCTGCGCAATGCGCATGACGACGCTGGGGTTGTAAGCAAACACGGTTCGGTTGAAAAATACAGAGCAAATGTTTCGTTCAACAAACTATATCTCGCCACATCGATGGGGATCAGTCGGCTCGGTCGTAACGACACAGCAGCATAGACAGCTGATCACATGCCACGTACGAGTGCACCTATTAAATGGACACACCACGCGGTGCGTGTGGCCTGAAATACGCCACGCCAAACGGCGACGGGGGTAACAGCCCACGGACAATTGTCTCTTTGAAGAAACTCCAAACATCTCACAACAGGGGCATTGGGGCACCGGGCACACCGAAGATGCCGATCGTTACCTTGTTGTCGGAAAGGATAGACTCGCGCAGAACAACGCAAGCCTCGACAGCATTTCAGGTGACTGCTTCCGAGGAATGTTGTGTCACACACAGCAAAAATAGCTGCAGTATTTTTGGCATCAGACACCGGAAGAGCATCATCATCAACCGAGTCGCTCCTGCAACAAAAAAGCGCGCGAGGCAAGAACCTAATCCTACCCCCCAAAAACAAAGACGCGCTGCTACACAATGTGACGTTCTTTGTAGATGTGTACTTCTCTGTCGGCCTGCACCCACCAAGAACCACGATGACAGGAGCAAAGCCACACAACACACGCAGCAACAACAGACAACCTAGGTCGACGGTTTCGGTGAAATACGTCTTGCTTGGTACGATGCTACCGCCACCACCCCCACAAACACAATTTGCTTTCATCAAGGGCGCGATGTAGCTCTCATCCCGACCCGTGTACGCCGACAACGACCCACCAATCTATCTTCTGACTTTTACTTTGGTACCGCCACCGGTGCTTCTTCGTCAAGAGAGCTAGTTTTCAGCCGCTTCTTGGCGATTTGCTTCCACGTGTTTTCTTCTCTGAGGGCGGCGGCTTCCTCCGCTCCGGAGTTCGACGCTTCCACTCGCGACGTCTCCTTAAACTCCGGGGTGAAGAACGGCTCTAGACGGTTGAGAAGCTCTGCCGGAACTCTCGCCTGCCGCACACCATGAGCAAAACGAAGAACAAGAACAAAAGGGTTGTAGGGAGAGGCTAATGGTCCACGTAGCGACAAATGAAACAGTTCAAAGAGCTGAGGCGAAATTAGCAACAATACCAACAACAGCGACGGCGATGACGATGATAAGCGAATAGAAAAATGTGGTCGGGGTGCAAAAAAAGGCAAGTCCAGCGACAAGGGCCGAGAGACTAGCGCCAGCGAGGCTGCCGTGGTAGATGTACCGAAGGCAAACACACGTCGACACAGGCGAAAGCGATCGATCTTGGGAGGTTCCACACCGCCAAAAAAAAAATACAGGATGCGATTATTCAGGTCATGGAGGAAGTCTTGTTGCATTCCCAGCCAAACTACACACTGACGCGAAGAGGAAAAACAGACCCGGGTGCTACCATCGAAAATACTCGCACCAACAACGGACCCATCTCCCACAGAGACACCCCTTGTACTACCGGCTTGAGACACAATCCAAGTCCTGCTTCCACAGCACACGCAGCCGTCATGCTGGTGCGATCCCCCAGGACGGCCGCCCAGGCGCGTGCACGAGGGCCTACCAAGGAACACATATAGCCGGAACGCCCCTCTAGGGCACACACTCGAAACATTCAAAAAAGTGCCTCCTCCATCACGCGGGGGAAAGGAACGGCAACCAACCGCCTCGGTGTTTGGAACGGGCTACTTCTTGCTGCCGGCTAGCGCGTACAGTAGTAGGTCGTGGAGGCTCTCCCCAATGAACGTCGTCGCACCTGGATGAGGGTACCGGCGTCGGTGTATTCTTCGGTGTCGCACGCGCCCAGCTCGTGCACGCGGCTGAGCAGGTCCCCCCTGCTGTAGGGCACGACCGCTTCCACCTTGAAGAGCAGTGCGCATATCGCCTCCTGGTGGTGCACAAAAAACAAAACATATAATGTACATATACAGCGGTTTTACGCGAATGTTGCGCAGGCACGCGTGAATGATCGCGAAGGTAGGCGAAAACCCACATGGACAATACAGCGGCGACTGGCTAAAGAGAGGCAAGGCCGGAGGAACAGTAAATCTAGAAGCACACACGCGGATTTGCCGACAGGTCAGCGCACCTCCTCTCGCCACAGGGAGCACAGCCTCCAACTGGTTCGGCACAGACGGCGACGCAAGAGAGCTAAGGAGGCACATGACGACGGGAAGGAACTACTTAATCGTTCAAAACATTCCCTTTGTCAACTACCTCCAGACACGTGACGAAGTCGTCCAGGCCCTCGCCCGTCATGGCGCTCGCGGCGACGGTGAGCTCGTCCCTCTCTTCCGCGTCCACCCTGACCTGCTCCTGTTGAGTCAATTACAGAAGAGGTCGTAGCGCCGCAACGGAAGCACAGCACAGCACACGACTCGGATAAAAAAAAAAACGTCTTGCGCCCGATGAATACGACTTTCGGACTACAAAAGTCGCCTCTTGATTCCTATGAACACAACAGCTCGGACTACAGAAACTGCTTCTTGTATCCCATGAACGCAGCAGCCACCGTCATGGTGCCTCTGAGGGTGGAACCCGCCGACGGAGCCGGCCGGCCGCACGCACGTCGTGTGGGGCGTGACAACGCCCCTCTCGCTTGTATCCAAGGGAGACACGTCTGTTTTCTTACGCACATCACTAATAGCGTAGGTTGTGGACACTGCTGTGTCACACACCACGTTGCTGTCGGCCGTAGCTTCCATGTACCTAGAAGCTAGGGTTAGGGTTAGAACCGTAATCTCTGCTGCATCCTGACTACGGGGCAATCCGAAGCCTTTACAACAATACCCACGCCCCCACTACTGTGTCTGAATCGTTCGCACCTCTCCTCTAACTATGAGACAGCTAAGGCCCTTGATGGGCGCAAGCACAGGATGCACGGTACCTGTTCTTCTTCTGGGAGCAGATCGAGCTTGTTCCACATGGTCAGGCGGGGCTTGTCGGAGGTCTTCATCTCGCCGAGGACGCCCGTGACGGCGCTCTCCTGTTTCTCTCGAGACGGGGAGCTCACGTCCACGATGTGCACGATCACGTCTGCCTCCACGACCTGCAAGGCAGACGACGCCGTTACAAACGTACGGAGTGAGCCATCTCCGTGTTTTTCAGGAGCAGGACACTGCGGTTGTCTTCCAACTCCTGCGCCCCCCCCCTGTGGGTAGTAACCCTCACTTACCCTTTGAGAATAAAGTATTCGTGTTTTTTATCTCGCTACTACTACAAGACTGGCGTCTTCTTTTCATTGGTCAGCCGGTTAGCGCCGTCGATGCTGATCAAGAAAACTCACGTACGCTCCCAAGGCAGAAAAAAATCACAACGAAAATTCGGCGAAAATACAAGCACGCCGTAGGAACCTATTGGAAAAATAGGAGATGAACCCAATGCCCGGACTACGAAAAACGTAAACTGCACAGCAGTTGTACAACTTCCAGGACACAAAATATTCCTCTTCCAGTACATACAAAACGGCCGTAGATTACCTCTTCCAGTGTCGCTCGGAAGGCCGCCACGAGGTTGGTGGGCAGCTTCTGGATGAAGCCCACCGTGTCCGTCAGCATCACCTCTGGGTGCACCTGGTGGCGGTTGGTTGTCACGGGCCGTGAGCAATGCGATCGATGCAGACCTTTGTGTACTGCCGCTGTAGTAACGTAGCCTCAGCCCCCACATACCGGTGATACTGCTACATTAGCAGGGAGGGCAGTCTCAGCTCCAGGTGTTCCTACTAATTCTGTAGCAGGTTGGCCTCAGCTCCTTGTTTTGACACTACTAGTGAAAAAGAGGTTAGCCTCAAGCCTATCCTGGCTGCTTGTCATATGAAGCCGCCCCGAAACCGCCATTTCCGCCCATGCTCATCCTTCACACAAGACAGTAGGCGGCCGATGATAGATGGCCAGGTCGTGTATTCTTGTTTTGCTGCGCTTGTGGTCTGCACTTCGCTGCCACGCGCAACCCCCCCCGCACTCTTAACACTTCGGACGCCATCCCACCAACACTCTGCGCTGCCAATGTCGCCCCGTTATGTTCCCTCTGGTCTCTCCAACTGTCACGCCGGTCTCACGGCATCCACAATCGGTCCTTTTGGCTTTGAATTCGTGATCCGCACTTACCCTTCACCTCATTCTTCTCGGTCATCTTGCCACCAGCAGCACCCTGTGTGTTTCGGCTGCGCACCAGCTAACCAAGCACGTAAAAGCGCAACGGTAGACGTGCCTTGCACACCACGCCAAAACAACACCTGTGAGGCCGCTGAGCTTCACCTTAGGCCATGGCAACCAAAATCAAAATCCCATGCACCCAACAACGAGGTACGACCGCGCTATGGGCCTGACCCTACGCACAAGGAACCCGAGCCGAGCCACCAATACCACCACTGCGCACACGCACACTTCCAGGGACCTTGATTGTACCCGCTGGCGTTGACGTCTTTTCATTGGTCAGTCGATTAGCGCGGGCGATGCCACTAAAAAAAAAAAAACACACACACACACACACAAACCTACGCCACAACATTGTACCACGCCCACCTTGAGGCCGCTGAGCTTGACCTTCCGCGTGGTCGGGTCGAGCGTCGCGAACAGCATGTTCTCCGCCATGACGCCCGCGCGCGTGAGAGTGTTGAGCAGGGTCGACTTCCCGGCGTTGGTGTAGCCGACGAGGGCGACGACCGGAAGGCCGAGCTTCTTGCGCCCGCGCCGCTGGAAGTCTCGGTGCCTGCGGACCCCGCTCAGCTCCTTCTTCAGGGCGATGATCTTGTCCTTCAGGAGCCGCCTGTTTTGTGTGGTTGTGGGTTTCGTACACGTCATTTTGCGTAGGTCGGGGGTGTTTTTTGTGGGCCTTCTTGATCACGTGGGTTTGTGCTAAAAGGGGGGGTGTTCGATTCACTTTTTTTATGTAGTGCGAAATGCAATACTTGGTTTGATTTGAAGAATGAAGGCGATGATATACGGTAGTCCTACTTGCTCTTGACGTGATTTTGCTTAGTGTTGCGAGTGGTCATGGTGGGTTTTCGCTCTCCTTGGGTCATATTTGAGTTGGTCTACATGGCCGACAACCTCTGGCACATTCACGGTTGGAAGAGTAGAGAACACAGGCATGCTGCACACAAAGCCCGAAACTCTTCCTAGCAGTGACAGGGCCCCATGATACCAAAAACACCAACGAAGGCAAGGAGGAATGGCGACAGCAACCCCAGACAAGCGTGTGCTACCTTCCTGAACAAGCAGGAGGCAGTCGCACCATACCCCCCCCCCCCCCCTTTACCTCCCCCAGTGTTTGCCATCGGGGTTGGGTTTTCGTCGCTTGGCAACGATGTTGTGAACCAAGCCGCCCCCCCGGTGTTTGCCATCGGGGTTGGGTTTTCGTCGCTTGGCAGCGATGTTGTAAAACAAGCCGATCGCTTCGTGAGCTCGGCAACCAGGGTACCGCTTTTATTTTTTGTGCCTTTTTTTTTTTTTGCGGTAACCATGAACGGTGGTCGAGCAGATCATGTTGTGCGGGGTCGAGAACCCTCACTCCGCGCAAAGGGGATAATCGCACGTTGTGTTAAATTGGTCAAGCACCCTCGAGGCAGCTACACAGCAGTGCTTACGACTGTCTCTGGAAGTGAAAGCACCAGAAAATGAATTAAGTCATACGCAGCTGTCATCCGTACGCAAGGAAGTAAGCACAAGATGCCGAACACCCGTAGCAGGACGCAGCGCACCCTTCATGCGACTCGCCGAATACCGCACGGCGCTTCGCGCTTGGTGATGTGAGAACCTGGTCCGGCGAGAACCCGGCGTGCTCCGTCCCGGCTTTGTAGGGATGCGAGGTCAATGGTCTACCGACTACGGCATGCACGACTATGAGTACCCCCCCCCCCCCTTGGTCCGGTGAGAACCCGGCGTGCTCCGTCCCGACTTTGTAGAGATGCGAGGTCAAAGGTCTAGCGACTACGGCATGCCCGACTATGAGTACCCCCCCCGTCCCCACACCGAGAAACGCCTCCCAACCTGTCGACTTCAAGCTGGCGCTCCCCGGGCCCCCGAAGGCCGACGCCTCCCTGCTGCCTCTCCAGGTGGGTCCACATCTTAGTCAGCCGCGGCAAGCGGTACATGTGCAGAGCCAGGTCCACCTGGCACGTGTTGTCCATCCAACACACAGGCAAAACGGGGGTCGTGATCATTCGCGAATCGCACCACGAGTGCAGCCGGGGCGACTCTGCTGTTGGCGTAAGGTCACACACGTCAGAACAAAATGATGGCTGTCATCGTGCTGTGCTGTCACACGCCGATATTCGAACTGGCGGAAGAGACGAGCAAAAAAGGCTGAGGGGCCAATGACGAAAATCGAACTCAACCATGGGAAGGGGTCCGCGCTTCGTAAAGTGGGGTGTGTAACTAGCCGGTAAGCTTATGAGCAAGGTGCCAGGTCATCTCGTAGCTGAACGCAGCGCGTCTCTACCCTTGCCGTTATGAGTTCGACGCGTCAGTGTCCGAAAGAGATTTAGTAGTCTAGCCACCACTGCTTGCTGCCAGGGGTTGGCTGCCCCACTCCAGCTGGCGGAATACTGGGCGTGAAAGCACGAATTCCGAATCTACAAACGGGGGTGTGAAAAAAACAATGTAGGTGGGAGGCGGAATCGAACCCACCGCATCGCGGATGCCAGCGTGACAAGAAGGTATTGTCCTCAAAAGACGTTGGGGAGATGTGTGGCCCTTATAGAAGGTCACCTCCGCACGAGGGAGAATGTTGTGTTTCCGAACCTGTGCTTACCGCTACTGCTGCAAATGCAATCCACTCCCGGACTCCGTTGACATGGTGAAAGGAGTTCGCCATCTATTTCTCTAGTCAAGTCACCTGAAGCTGCCCCTCCCGGGTCTTGGCGTGCTGAGCAAAAATGTCCAGAATGAGGGCTGTGCGGTCCAGCACCTTGGGAGAAAGAAAGTTTGAAGGACGGGGGGAAGCGTGAGAGTTGTTTGACCGATTGAACCTAAGGTTGGTGGTAGGGCTCAAGGCGAACGTCGTGTGTGTGGGGCTCAGCAACTTCCGGCTGACCTAATAGGGCAAGGACTATAGGGTTGGGCGGTAGCGTCAGCATCGGGATAGTAAGGCTGAGGGCGGAGAGTTCCAAGCACCTTGCGAGAAAGAAGGTTCAGGGCAAGGGATAGAGGTGGAATTAACGCACGAATGGTAGTCTCAGGGCCATCAGTGGTGCGTCGGCGACAGGCTGAGGGCGGCGCGCTAGCCAGCACCCACCTTGATGCCCGCCGCCTCCCCACCGAACTCCACTTCCAGGCTGCGCTGCTGCCCCGGGCTTAGCTCGTCGTCGAAGATCACCGTACACACGCCCAGTTGGTTCATGGCCGACTTGATCTCTTTCACCTGAGACGGAAAAGAAGCGCGTGTGAAAAACGATGGCTCAGGGCGGGGGTGACGCAGGAAGAGTATGGTGGTGATGGGGGGTGATATTGGAGGGGCTGGTTGAGGGTGCAGACAGGGAGGGCTGGGGGAACTTCTCGGCGCATGGTCCGCCAGCGACCTTTCATGGCGTAGCGAAAGGAAAGACGAGAATACTCTATGTGGCAGGCAGCAGAGCATGGGGTGGGGGGTGGGGGGGGGTGGGGGCATTGCTTGACCCCTTGCCTGCAGCTTCCCTCGCGCCGTGTTGCCCAAAATGTTGACAAATAGACACCTTGGGTATCAGGGGCGGCGTCAGCTAGCCCAGCAGCAGCACAATAAAACGATCGTTCCCAAGAAAACGAAGCATCACATCGCCTCTGCTATTTATGCTGCTGCAAGGTATCTAAAAAACACCCACAAAACAAGGTACAAGTACAAATGTGCTGCACCTTTCCGGTTCCGATATAGGTTCGAGGGTTGGGCTCTAGCACCCTCTGGTACGTCGATCCGGCTACTTCCAGCCCCGCTGTGCCCGCCAACTCGCTCAGCTCAGCCATGGACTCCTCCAGAGTAAAGCGCATTTCCCGCTCCTCCTTTCGAGCCTTGAACAATTGGAGGCGAAGCCACACGGGGGGAGCAGCGGGTCAGACGGACAAACAGACGGAGAGCAGATCCGACGACGAAAGCAACAGGAAGAAGAGAATCACAATGGAATAACTACACAGAAAAAGAGAGAGAGAATTTGCATATGTGTCGATGTCTGGAGGTTTTTCTGGTCAAGATGGTACGCGGGACCTTCCTCTCCAAGAAAATTTTCTGTGGCCGATTTATCGGGAACTGCTTCTTCGCGTTCGATGCACGCCTTTGCTACCGCCGCGTGTGATCTTGTTCCATACGGAGAACCTCCAGTTTTGGGTGTCGGTGCTGTTACGTCGAGCGTGTGCTGTTCGTTCACCTCGTACGCCAGCTGCTTCTCCTCCTGGAACGCCGCTTCTTGCTCTTCGGTCCACCCGTCGTCCTCGCCCCCCTCTCCGTCGCCGTTTCCTGCGATCAGACCACATCACGTCGCATCACATCCCATCCAAGCACAAAACCGTCACCATATCGCATCCCGTGCCACCACATCACCGGGATCGAAGTGGGACGAACAAAGCCGTGAATATATGACGCTCTGCGTGAAGACTTGCAAGGAACTCAGATACGCCTAAGAGGCCGTTGAGAAACCTTGGTAGAGACGTCGCGCTCTCATCGAAAGATGGAAACGCAGAAGGCATCGTTTGACTGGCTATACAGGTTGCGGCGATGGTGCTTCACTTAGTTAATAAAAGCTTGTACACACCCAGCCAAGCCCGTCAAAACAAGCTCCGTCTGTGAAGCACACCCCAACAGAGGCGATACATAGTGGACAGTTGGCACAGGCCCGCTAGTAATAACCTCAACAGCAGTTCTTATGCCCGGTCGCGACTCGAACGGTTAAGAAGCACCACCACCACCACCACCACCACCACCACCACCACCACCACTAAAGAAGCAGCAATAGCACAACCTGTCACCGCATCACGGCGTACACCTCGACAGCAGCTCGGCATACTCACACCAAAAATATCAACGACACCACCCTACGTAGGAAAACGTCACGTGTTAAGCCTCACCGGCTGCTGCCCCTTTCTCGGGGAAAGACCCCTTCGTGTCCCTTTTGTTGCCCATGCCCCAACCGCTAGCCTCCAGCCCCACGAGGTAGCACCTCTCTCGCTCTCCCGTCACCTAGATACGACCGACGAACCACGTGGAAGGAAAAATTGAGCAAAAGTAGTTTCGGAAAGACCGGGGGCGGGAAACGGTGAACCCATCCAAAATATCCACTCGAGTCCCGCACCGGGGTCGGCGCTCGTTCCCATATGCTCACCGCTGTTCGTCTCAAAAGGTATGTACCCCTAATGCTGTGAGCAATAGCTTTCTGTCGCAAGATCACGACACATGTAGTATCGTTACCTTTGGGTCGTAGAACCGGACGGATCTCTCCATCAGCATGTCGTCCAGGCCCCTCCCCATGTTAAACCTCTCCCCGAGCACCACATCGTCGTCGGGGACCTCCATGCCGTTCCGCCAGCTCTCCGGCCCCACCCCGTCCCCCAGCCCCCCCGGCAACACGCCGCCGTCGGCGGTCGGGATGAGGAGGGCCTCGTCGCCGGAAACGCCGCCGGCCATCATCCCGTTGTCGATGTCGATGCCGTCTTCCGCCCCGGCGAGGGCGTCGTTGAGCCCGTACGCCTCCACGATAGGCTTCTCCCCCTGCGTCTCCCCTTCCACCCAGACCGGTTCGAGGACGATCTGGTTGCCGTCGTCATCGAGGGAAGGGAGCAGAATGTCGTCCGTCATGGTGGCGGAAGACGAACCCTTATCACCCCGGGTTCCGACGTCGCGACGACCCTCTTGGATATCGCCAGAGCTTGCCCCCGCCTCCGCCGTTGCTGCAGCTGCCGGTGTTGTCGAAAACGCCGCTGCCGCTGCGGCATCGGCCCCGTCTGAGTCTCCCGCAGCAGCACCCCCCACGACAGCGTCCTCTTCGTCCTCATCATACCAGCTGGAGGCGTCCTGCGAGACTGCCGCCCCCCGCTTCTTGCGGCCCTTGCCGAAGAGGACCGGGACGGCGTGCGGTCGCCGCGCCCGCCGCCGCCGACCCACGGCCGCCGCCGCCGAACCGTCGCTCCTCTCAGCCGGCCACGTTGTTGCACCTCGCGTGGAGGCAGTACAGGCATTTCCGGTCCTTTGAAGTGCCGACAGGCCTGCGTTCGGCGACTGGAAGAAGGCCAGGGTGCACGGAAGAGCGAGGAGGAGGGCTGGCGAGGGGTACATGGCCCTCCTTCGTCGTGTTGGCCATGAACTCGTCATGTTTAAAGCCTCAATTGTGCGTGCGCTGCTGCTCAATCGGCAGCGGAGCAAAGAGAGGTTTATGAGGCGTGTTTTTGGTTCTCAACAAGAACCACTTTGCGTTTATCTCTCCGCCTCCGCCTTCTCGTTGCTGCCTGTCTTCCTCTCTCTCTGTCTCGCTCTCTCTCTCTCTCCTTGGATCTTGATGGGCGCGCTCTCATGCATCCCAATCCCCGCACAATCCAGCTATGGAGGAGGTGTCTGAGGTGCTGCAGGTAAGTCGATTTCCTTGACCCTGACCACTTGTTGGTACTGGTACTGCCGTAAGGTACTATGTGGGTTCGAGCTGGGAGCTGCTTGAGAACATGTTGCCAGAGTTCGGAGACAGAGACAGGATTGCACTGTGGAGCACTACTGTCCTCCCCGCCTGCCTCCAACGGAATGGCAGGTTAGTAGAGATACGGAGTTCAGTGCTCCCATGGGTCACCAAAGTCGTCATGCACTTTTCTTGGTGTGTTACTTTGGTTGGCATGTTGGTATTTTGGGAATCGACCGCACTGACCTTTGACCAATGAAAAGACGTCAACCTTACAGCGGGAATGCAAAACGCGCGGACAACGTGCGTTTGGTCTATGGGATCCCTCCACAAGGCCAGCAGATGTGTGTGTTGTCACCCCAGATGTGTGTAGAGACAGAATCACCAGAGGACAATAACGTGGTTGGTGTTGAGCGTCACGTAGCTTTTGTGTTTTTTTCCATGTCTTGACTCACAACAACACCGAAGGAACCCGCTCGTTGTTTCCCTCTTCGACCTCCATCATACCCACAGGGCAATGGAGGGGGCTATGGGCAGCTACTACCACGGCTTCGCCAGGGAACATATCGTGGTGATTTTTTTTGTGTGATATGGAGCTGACCGACACTCGGGATAGAGTACTAAATACGACGTCCGCAACCGCACATCAAACTATGGATTATCGCAGGTAGCCTTACACCCTGCCTAGTACTGTCGGCGCTGAATGTCTGGTTTCTGCTTTCACACCAGCGCGGGTGAACGCACCGAATGTGTTGGCGGCTTCTCTTGCACAGGAGCGTTTCGTTGCTGCCGCCCGCTTCGCTCCTCATGTTTGGCACAACAAAACGAGGTATTGACCTGTTTCCCCCCCCTTACATGTACCCTGAAACGCGCTCTACAAGGCCCATCGAGAGGAGGACGACGCAGAGCGCGTCAAGCACTTGCTAGACAAGGGCGAACAGAACCTTAGGTTCGTCCTGCGAAAATACCGGGTGACGGAACCAAGGCCGCCGGAATCTCTAGGAATACCCGAGAGAACAAGGACGAAGACGACGCGGCGGCGGCAAGCGGCAGCGAAGCAGAGAGCGGCACGTCAGAAGGAGGCCGAAGGGGCGGCGGGGTGGAGTAACGACAGCAGCACTTGGACTCCTGGCCGATGACGATTAATCAACGGCGACAGCAGTGGTGGCGCGACAATGAAGAAGGCCCAGGGACTGTTTTAGCCTGCAGGAGGAGAAGGGCAACAAGTAGCCGACCGAGTGGTAGTGAGCTAGCCGGGGACAGGCGTACTCTACATTACACGCAGGCGCATGCGATATGAATTCGAACATTTTCCCGTACGTTTGTAGTCCATGTTGTGCACGTGTCATCATGTACATTTGGTTCAACAAGACGCGGAGAGAGGTGTACACCACTAGGCACGAGAATACTCCGGGGCAAGAACCCCGAAAAATGTCTGATGTTAATGTTGATGTTTTCTACACGGACGTGTCTTCACCCTCCTAGTACGGAAAGCCCAAATGCTTACACTTTCGGGACACAGCACTCAAAGGCCTATTTCACCGCACCGTAGACACCCTAGGCCCCGCAGTGTGAAACGCACGTGAGAGCCTGTGGTCTATCATGCTTGGCTGAGGTGGTACGCTGTGTGATATGCTGTGTGGTGCCTCTCCTCGGCCCCTGACTTGCTGTACACCATCTCCCAAGCCGCATGTCCCCTAGGTCGTAAAACTGTACATCGCCTGCTACTGGTAAATAAAATCAAATTCCGCGTAGTTGGGCGGGTGGGACGGCTGTTATTCTTATTTTCCCTCCGTTAGGGTTGGGGAGGCTTGTCACGAGTGGGCGCTCTCTCCAAACCCTTGTTGCAGATCATCTGCTCTCATTCACGGAACTCCTTCGTGGTTCCATGATTTCGACATTATTTTACCGGCGTAAGACCCATGTTTATGGTCGCCAAATCTTTGAAAAAAATCTTCAAATGTTGTCAAACATTTGCGCGCGAATATCTGCCAGAGGAACATTTGAGTACCGTTTTTATGGGCAAAAAAATCTTTATCGTGTGGTTTCTCGAAATGCATCGCACGTGCGGCGGGAATCGTGGTCTACTGCTACCAAACGATTTGTGACAGACAAACCACAAATGCGTCATGGAAACTGAATGTAACGAGCTCGCCAAGGGCTCCCCACAACCCTTGATGCACTGAGCTGATGCTGTGCCCGCCAATATGTGGCGATAGCGCTCCGGGCGTGCGAGAAAAAATGTTCTCGGTGTCAAAAAGAGACCAAAACGTGCGTCAGCGCTTCCCAACGGCAAAAAGTCGGCCGCTTGAGAGGACACGTGAGCACAAAACTATCCAGCTCTCGTCCTCTAGACCATCGATTCATGTTTTGTCTTCTTGGGTGTCTTCTCCATCAACGACTCTCATCCGGTTGTGCGTGGGTTGGCAGTGGCCGCGCTCAGCCGGCAGGGAGGCACATCGTTATGCGCGCAAAGTTGTGGACACAACGTTTTTTTCGGTCTATTTTTTCACTTGAATATAGAGCCCTTGTTCCTCCGTCCCAAAAAAGACTTTTTCAACACATCGAGTTCACAGCGACGCGCCTCCCTGCCTGTTGAGTAAGTTCACTGCTGAACCACGCACACCCGGATGAGAGCCGTTGATGGAGAAGACTCCCAAGAAGACAAAACATGAATCGATGGTCTAGAGGACGAGAGCTGGATAGTTCTGTACTCACCTCTCCTCTCAAGCAGCCGACTTTTTGCCGTTTGGAGACACAAACCACGCTTTCTCCGTGCCCTCCAAACCACCCCTGTCTGTTTGTTTTTTTGTGCACGCTTGACGAGCTCCCGCCATGTATCAGCCGGCAAAACATTGACACGGTGACTCTAGGGTTGTCCGGATCCCTCTATGAGCTTGCTACGTTGAGTGTGCGCTACGCAGTGGTTGGTGTTTAGGACGGAAGGGGCGGTCGTCTACTAATCCCGCCTATCTTGGGAAACATTTTCGCGACCTGCCCCATTTCAAAATGTTTGAGAATATTTTGTCAAACGAGCGACTTTTGCCCCATTTCAAAATGTTTGAGAATATTTTGGCGAAGGTTTTCTCCCATAAACAGTGAAACAAAATCTTTGTCCGCAAATGTTTGAAAATATAAACATTTTCGCAAAGATTTGGCGACCATAAACATGGGTCTAAGCGAGATTTTCTTGCAAAGTAAGTTTTTCTCTCGCTTCCGCTTCTGGCCTAGTGGATAGCGCTAGTTCGTGTGTACACAGAGGGAAGAGAGTGCTGAACTCTTCTGGTATTAAAAATCGAAGGCAAAGTACCGCAGGAGGGGAGGGTAGAGAGGGGCTCTTCTGTGTGACCACGGGTTGGAGTAAACGGCACTAGTGCTGTGAGCGCTGATTTGAAGTGAAGACAAAAAAATAAAAAAATCCAAAAGCCGAAAAGCGTTCAGTAAAGCCTTCTTGCAACGGGAGATCGACGGTCTCCATGTACAACCGTTCCTGCTCCTGTTGGCTCTGGACTCGCCTTCGCTTAAGGACAGCCTCTCCCCGTTGGATCGTGGGCCCTACATATTGCTGTGCAAATGCGCGTTTTCCATCCGACAAGATCCATGAGGCCTTCTACCGCCGTCCTCGCTAGCGATTGGCTCACCGCTCCTCCTACCCGGAACGAATGCATAGTATCCTGGCCGCCTGCATCTCCCAGGCGGCCGTTCCGTATATGAGCTTGTAACGAGGCGGTCATACGCGCCGCCGACCACTGTGACGACCCCCGCGGGCCGTCGGCGTTGACCTCGGGGAATAGGTACCCCTCACGCATGTTCCAGCCTGCTGACTTAGCTGCGATGCAAAACTCTTGGATCGCCCGCAACGGGCATAGCTCGGTACATTGGCGATCTCGTCGAACTACTACCGCGTGCGACGAGCTTCGCAGGGTCTTACCGAAATGAAAAATGAAAAGCATCCCCGTCCCGTCAGGAAGGTGCAAGACCTGTGCCGCCCACGCGCACGCCAAATCGAACCTCGTTGCATCGTGTGAAAGGCGGTGACGATCCCCACGTGTCATGGGGACACTTTTCATTCTGCACCCAAGTCACCCTTTGTCTGGCAAGGAGCTCAGATTCTTTGGAGGGACTGTAGCCCCCCGACCAATGGCTGACAAACATATTGCCGACTTTTTTTTCGGAGGGACTGGGTACTGCTGTAGGAGGGTTAAGGACACCGGGTGAACCCCCCGCGAGGATCTCGACGAAGAGCACTACTAAATAAAAAACGGCCGGTGTTGTAACCACTTTCAGTTTTACAGCGCGCACCACACCTTGTTCGGGAGTAAAACGACCTCTTTGACAGCAAACAGCAATAAACAGGACCTGGTCGTCTTTCGCACCCGCGTCAGACTAGTTGTGCGCACAAATCATCCAGGCCAAAGCCCCCAGATAAACAGCTCTCTCGCCATATTGCGCCCCCCCCCCCGTCCCGAACTTGCTTGGCTGTGCGGTGACTCTCTCCAATGCGAACCGCTGAAGATGTCACCACCGCAAGCACGTCACAACAACCCCCTCTCTACACGTGAGGCCATCATTGGCTGTGGTTGGAACAAGACCGAGCGGTCCAAGTCAGCCCGAACATGCAAACCCTCTTCTCTTTCGCCAAAAAACCTCGTTCCATCTCCCGGGGTGTGGAAACGGGTTTTTACACACGCCGCCTAGGGTACCCAGAAAATCAAATCAGCGACAGGCAGTCGCCGTATGTAGCCTCTCCGGAGCATGACCTGTGCTGCCATCCTGACAGCAGTGACCTATTTATTTTCAACTCACACAGGGCCGATTCCAGCTTAAGATACGGGACAACCTCCGTTCCCGCAACAGAGTGCAACACTCCGTACATCCGCTTGACACAATCGAGCGTGTGGGCGATTCTAACGTTTACACCCCAATACAGTTTCCCCATTGAACAACAAACCAACAGGCATCGTCCAGTCTATTGATTGCATTTGCGGCGAAAGAGCCGGTGTAGTGCCATCGTCTATTTCGCCACAGCAACAGCAGTCGAGTTTGATCGATCACAGCAGTAGCCGAAGGGTGCTGCCTGCTGAATCGTGTCCGTCCAAAGCTCGACGCGCTCAACCCAACAAACATCGACACTCATGAGGCGAGCATAGCTACGGATCGCATCGGGAACACGACATATCTATGCCGTGCTCGTACTAATCATCCCCATGTTTCCATTCTCCCAACAACCCTTGCCGAGCGGGGCGAAGCTTGTCATTTTCTCTGCCCGACCAGGCCCCGTGCTTCTCTGTATCTAGCCGCCCGCTGTGACATCAACGCCACGTCGTGCAATCGGCGCAAGCCCGGCCACATAGTCCAACCCGCTGAATCCGACCTGGCGGACTAACAACAGGCCTGACAGCTCCCCCCCCGTCGGGGCCAACCCAGCCCGGCCCCAACACCTACGCATCGCGCTTGAACGAGACTTGGGAGAAACGATTGCTCCACCTTATCGCACGCGTTGCAGTCTACTCCGCTACCGTTTCTTCCGCAGGGGGTGCCGTGACCTTCGGGGTTGGCTGCGCGCCTGGGGGCAGCGTGGTGAGCTTGATGGCAACCAACTTCTCCTGAGCGTCCACCTTGATCACCTGCAAGACAGGGGGGGGGGGGGGGGTGTACTCATAGTCTTGCATGCCGTAGTCGTTAGACCATTGACCTCGCATCCCTACAAAGCCGGGTCGGAGCACGCCGGGTTTTCACCGGATCAGCCTCTCACATCACCAAGCGCGAAGCGCCGTGAGGTATTTGGCGAGTCACATGAAGGGGGGGGGGGGACGGAGCATGAGCACGAGGAGCAGTGAGCGCAGCAACGTTTTATGGTGTGGGCGTCCGCCTTCATTATCGGAAATAAAAGAAAAAACTGTCTGTTGTCTATAGGGTTCAAAGGGGAAGCTCGGGGGGCGGGGGACGGCGGTTGACCATGATGCTTTGTCTTCGGCGAAAAATTCGACATCCTTCGAGACAGAATCGCGTCCTGTACCATCCGCAATCTACAGAGTGGTCCCAAAAGCGGGAAAGCAAGGGAAGGGAGACTCTGTCTTTAACAAGGGTGACCACAGTCGCCACCGCCAAAGAGCGAAAAAAAAACAAAAAAACTTGCCGAAATGTGGTAACCATTCACCCGAGAGAAAACTCTCGGGATGCCACTACATGGACAGGAACAAATAAGAAGCGCAAATACGGAGCTGGGCTACAGTAGTAACCATGTCTCCAAGGACTGATGCACGCTTGGCACTTCCGTGTGCACCACGGCCTCAACTTCGCCATATGTCGAACGACGCACCGACGCCCTCAAGAAAAAAGCCTATTCGAGGAGCAGACTGCCAAGTACGCCAAGCGCGCGTTCTCCCCAACGGCAAACGCCGACACGGAACGCACAAAAACAACTACATTGCACACAAATTGACGTTGCCAACACGCCATCGAACGTGGTTGAAGACACGCGCGTGTCGCCTTGTCACACAGCGAGGTCGACTTGTTGGATGCCGTCCAAAGTTTCTTTCCCCGATACGTTCTGCACTCCTCCTTCCGTCCCAGATATCACGATGCAAGTCTGATGTCCTCGGCCTCCTCACCTCCGCATCCACCCCAGGCCCGAAGAACGCCACGTACTTCTCGACGCGCTCCGGCTCCACCCACCTCTTGAACGGCGTCATCTTAGACTGAAACACCATGGTGAATCCCAGCTCGCCGTTTGGTTCAATCGTCTAGGAACCCCGTCCAGGTGAACAGCAGACAGTCGGAGTGTGTGGGAAAAAACGCGTCGACAATCACAACCTGCTGTGTTGCTCGATTCAGGGCGACTTCAACTTCAGCGTTAGAAGTGGACATTTGAAAAAAAAAATGGCAACTGTTTATGTGCAAGGTATAAATGTGCGGTGCGCCCACGGGGCACTACTTCACATAGTCCGTTCGCATGGTAATGAGCCAAGTAGCCTTGGAAAAAAGGAAACAGCAGAGCATCGGTAGCGATACTTTGACAAGAGTTACGGGGGAAGCCTCTCTTCTTTATTAGGCCTCTGTCCTTTTTTAGGCCAACACCTACCTTGTATCCATGAACCGCCCCGCAGAGATGCGCGCGGTACAAGAGACTACTGGCAGAAACGGGGTCGTATTGTTCACCCGCTTGCAGAACGGCGAGAAGCGAGACATGTTGTGCCACAGCCATCTGCAGCTTGCTTTCCGCACTCCCTTGTATCGCTTGATCTTCTCGCTCCAGACCATCCAATTAAACAGGCAATCGTGTACTTCTACGACGGGACGGGCACGTGCGCCGAGTTTTATGCACCGCGGTGACCGAGATATCGCCAACAATAGAACCGCGCTGCTGTTCACACCCTCCTCGATTTTGACGGGAAGGAGTGCACCCCCCCCTCCACCCACACGCACGACAACTTCAAGACACGGGGGCGGTGCGTGATGCCGTACCTGAGAGATGTACTGGAGCTGCGGGTAGTCGGACTGCGGCATCACGAGACCAAGGAACTTGACGGTCGTGTCCAAGTGCGCCTCGTCTCCGTACCGGTGGCGGGTCACGTCGCTCTTGATAGATCTGATCGTCTGTTTTGATGGGGTTTTTTACATTGCGGGTCGAGTTTCGGGGCACACACACAACAGGGGCACACTGTCTTTTTTATGTAATTTCTTTGTTGAAATGTTTGGGCCCAGGTGTTGAGTAGAACCAAGGATGGAGAACGAACACGCGATCTTCCCGCAGAGTTTGAAGCATGACCGCCGCGAGGATGGTTTGATCAGTAACCACGACAACAGCAGTGGACGCCCCCCCCGACCCCCCCACATCTAAACCTTCTCGGTATCCCTGCCGAAGACATGCTGCCCCGCAACAAAAGACGGAGCTAGAAAGCATGAAGTGCTGCCGGGGGCATCAGCAAAAGCGACGTTCGCGTGGTTTTCTTCTCTCCCTCTCTCCCTCTCAATTGTGGGCCAAAAAAAACGAATCTACAAGTAGAAAATGTAGCCCAATCACGTGCAACGCACACCTCAGTTGCCTTCTCCTCGAACAAAGCCTCTGCCTCGGGTGTCGTTTGAAGTGGCGCGGGGGGGAGTTCGGCGTACTGCCGGGATGCGGAGCGACCGGGGGATAGGGGGGGGGGGGAGTCAGTCGGCGGCAACACGAAAAAAAGGCTGCGGCTGTCGCAGTGTTCAGATTGCTGTGCGTTGAAGTCTGAACACGCCAGCGTTATGGCCTATTGCCAAAGATCCATGACTTGATAGCAGGTTTGTTTAGCTCGAGGCCTTGGAAGGCGTCCGCGCCACATAGACAAGCAGTATGGACGTTAGCACGCGCCGAGCAAGAGATTGGATCATTTCTTTCAACGTGAAGACAGTAGTAACACCAACAATCTGCGTTTTTATGTTGACTTCGTAAATATCTGTATGCCATTCAGTATCCCCGTGAAATGAATCGATTTCCATTGATTGTTATGCATAGCAACCGGAGTCTGAATGGACGCTCCCGACGGATTGCCAGGCGCAGACCAGCACCTGCGCTGCGACAAAACAGATCTCTTGCTGTCGCGCGTTTGATGCTTCCGCACTTCGTCATTGTGACTACAAAAAATCAACCAAGGAATCTTTGTACCAAAGGAGACAATGAGTCCAGGATACGTTAGCAGTTAATCACAGCAGTGGTATCAACCTTTGGTTCTACCAGGTATAGTTTCTACTAGTCTCTTGAGGAGGTGTGCATACGAAGTACAGCAGTATCATGGATCTGTCGTAGAGTAGATACCGCTGTACTGCAGCAGTATTTTATTAATACGTACAGCAGTAGTCAGCAACACGTGGTGTTTAACCTATCACATTGCAATACCAATCTACCACACCGCACACATGCAGACCTTCAGTGCGAGCCCGATGAGCGCGATGGGGATACCGTAGACGAACCCGATGCCGGAAAGGCCGCCCGCACCGCCCGTGGAAAAGTACTCGTAAAACGAGGCGCACGTGATGGCAAGACCGGCGAGCGCAGCGGCGTTTGCCAGCGAGAATCCCCGGATCTCGAAGGGCGCCTCGCCGGATACGTTGATGCCCCCGCCCGCCCACTGGCTGGGCCCGTCCGACTGCATCTGTGACGAAGCAAGCACGGAGCAGCGTGTGCAGGAGAAGCAAAACGTGTTGTGCGTTTGAAGTTTGAAGACTCTGAGACTCTGTGCTGGCATCAAAGGTTTGGTCAGATGTTGTGCGGCCAAACTCAAAATTTGCAGGACGACAGACGTTTGATGGCAGCAGCCTCATCATGGAAGGACATACTACGAGGAGAGCTTTGAATTGGTGCAAAAGGCGTGTGGCAGTACTTTTCGGCCCACTGCCCGGCACTCAGCTGATTTGTTCGTGTGGGCGCAGCCGTGGTTGCCGCTGTAGACGTGCACATGACTCGGATAAGAGCAATTCTGGTTCATGTGCTTGCATACGTTGCCCTCTAGCAACATGACGCGACCCTCGTCATCACACGTAGCCGCAGGGTTTGCTCGACTGTGTACAGCACAAATGACCCCCTCGCGGCCGCTCTACCCTTCCTCAACAACGAACCTGTAGGGCAAGCCGTTGCCTGCGGCGGCCGCCGGCGCGGTGGTGGTGGAACGTGTCGGAGGACTGACTCCTTGCCGAGACCAACACTCGTGCGTGTTGTTGCTGGGAAGAAGATGCGACCAGTCCTCCCGCCGCCGCCTGTCCGACGGGGGCGACGAACGCCGTGCACACGTCAGCCGCGGCCGCAGCCACCACGCAGAAGTGGCCTACTCTCACCATCGTTGTCTAGTGCGTGATGGTCGGCCTCGTGTGGTTGGTGTTCGAAGGTTGCGAGAAAACAAACAGCCAACGCAGCAGTAGTTCCGACTGTGAGGGTGTTTACTTTTCACGCGCGAGACCCGGGGACATAACCATCAAATCCCCGGGTTTCGAACTCTGATTTTCTGGTTCTACCGCACACAGCGCAATATCCATGTGCTTAAAGGATACTCACGGGTATCGTCCTGCTGCACACGACGCGTGTGCCATGGGCGTCGGAGCGAGCATGACCGTGCACAGTACGTTCAGCCTGAGTCTCTCTGATCCCGTCAGGGACCAACCATGTGTGTTTGCGAGAGAGAATTAAACCCTCAAATAAAACGCTTCTGTAATCTTGCATGTTTTTGGGTTTATAGCGTTTCGAGTCTACACTGCATTCGTTCAGTTGGTTTCACTCGAATTCGCAGTCCGTATGCGTACGTTCGTGCAGATAAATTTCACACAGAACGATCGTTAGGAATAATTGCATACTGCTGTAGCGCCTGTGTTTCATAATACCCCGGTACGCGACGTTTTTTCTACGCTGAACGGTACGGATCGAGGGTGAAACACGGCGAAACCATGAAACCATGCAAAGCGTGTTATCCTACCGAAATGTAACAAATCCATCTCTTTCACAGATTTCATTTGCCGAAACCGATGGAATTCAGCCGGTTCATCAGTCCCGTAAGGTCTTTCCGTCCGCTCTCTAGATCGTATTGTTCGGCGTTTTCGTGCATCCATGCATTCGTTACCAACGTTTCAGCTGACCTGCTGTACGATAACGGTGAGCGCACGTGGGAAGGTGCTTCACAGGCGGCACAACCTGGAAGTTTGACTTTCGCTGCTTTCATTTGCCCCGTCGACCATTAGGAGGCTGATTTCATCCATAAAAACACTGGTATTGTACACAACAGTTAGTCCAAATGCCTCCCCATAAGAATAAGAAGAACCAAAATGAACACCGACGACCCCTCTTCTTTTAAGCGTCTACGCAACGTTTGCTTCTTCTCCGACAACACTGGACCCGTCTACCGTAAGATACTGTTGGTATGTACAATGCTGCTTCAGACAGCGCGGAAAGTCCACCACTGTGTGAACGCACAAACAACGGACGGCCTACTACACCGTTCACCATCACACCCATCTACTGGAAAGCAAAGCGCCTTGGTGGCATATATATGTGTGTTGCGCTACAGCTGCACGTGCTACCGCACGACACTGAGCTGCTATATGCACGCCTATGGAAAAGACGGCAAACCCCGGCCTCTGTTTGCGTTCGTGAATTCCTTTACGACACGCCACGCCGACTGATCAATCGAAAAAGAAGCCATGTGGTACAAAAAGGTCTCCAAGTACGCCGCCAATCAATCGTCACTAAAGATGCTGCTGCCGCTCATGCGGTTCTTTGCAAATGCAACGTCCACTACTATGATAGGCACGACACACGCACGGCGTACACCCGAGAGATGACTCGACAGAAGACAACGCCCCCCTTGGGATTCCCAGACGCTGAGAATACTGTAGCGCTTCGGACTGTGTGGGCGTGTTATCGTGAAGAGAAAAAAAACACCAGCATACGATGTACGGGCAAAAACAACAAGTAACCATCACTCAGGGCTCACCAGATAAAGTCGCGTAACCGACGGAGTATTAGATACCCTGCATGCTTTGTCGCTGTGGGCTGATCAATGATAGCTCTACACACGTACGCCGAGCGATCGCAACGGCGCTTCCTACAGGAAATCGGTAAATGTATTTGAATTCGTTTACCAAAAACGTGCGTCCCCATCCGCCCACAACGCCGCAGGTTGTGAAGGCAATGTGAGTGAGCGCAGCTCTGGTACAAAGGTCCTGCACGCACCACCCACCCCAACCACCAACCCGCATGCAAACGACGCCTCTACTGCACACCAAGCCCGGTAACAATGAAAACGCACGATACCTCCAAGTAAGGAAAAAAACGAATCAAAACATACTTCGCATGCAGCGATCCCATTTGATCATCAAAACTACCACGTGTAGAACGACTCGTCGCCTTCGTCACTCTCGCCTTGCTCCCCCCCCCCGCCTTACGGGCGATTCCATCCAACCGATTACTCGGCCCGAGCGAAGTAACGCGGGTTGCTGTACCCGTCTCTCTTGTTTGTGAGGTTGACGTCCCCCTCCCGCTTGTGCACGGCGCAGTAGCTGGCTTTCCGGTCTCCGTCCCTACCGTAGCTTGGCCCCTTGCCGCAGCCGGGGATGGAGCACTTCCGGCTGACAACGTTTACCATGCTTCGGAATTTGACAACAGGCCGTGCATTCGGGCGGGTGTGAAGCGATACGTTAGACGGAGAGGGGCCGTAGAAGAGCGGGCGGCAGTCGTCCTGTTTCATCATCCTGCTGAACCCCCGGCTTGCAAACCGATTCGCTCGGGGAGACAGATAACTCGGGAGACAAAGCCACACACAAACAGAAAACTCTGTTGTAACGAGTAAACCTTCAACAATGCATCGTTAAACGAACCCACCTTCTTCGAGACCAGTGATCACTTCACGAGACTTAAAGGTTGGAACAACACAACTTCGAACAAGTGGCGTTCTTAATTACATGAATACAGCATAGCTTAGAGTGCTGACATCATCTCATAGTCGCGCAGGAGTAAACAGCTCACGTACAAGTGACGGGCAACAGCAGCAACAAACAAAAAACAATTTCCTCACCCGGGTCGTTTGTGCTGGGCGCAGTAGGACGCCCGGCGGTCCCCTTCGTGCCCGTAGCTCGGGCCGCGGGTACAGCCCTCCTCCTTGCACCGCGGCGAGACCACGTTCACCTGCCCCTCCTGCTTGTGCCTGGCGCAGAACGCCGCCCTGTGGCCCTCGAACCCGTACGACGGGCCCCTCGTGCAGTTCACCTCCCCGCACTGGGGAGACACCACGTTCACCATCCCGTACTGCCGATGCCCGGCGCAGAACATGGGCTTCCGCCCGTCCACGCTGTGCCCGTACGACGGCCCCCGCGAGCACCCCGGGTGCTGACACCGGGGGGACACCACGTTAACCTGGCCCGGTAGGCGGTGCCCGGAGCAAAACACCGGCTTCTTGACGCCGGGCTGCCCGTAGCTTGGCCCCCGGCGGCAGCCCTCGTGGGCGCACCGCGGCGACACCACGTTCACCTGGCCCGGAAGGCCGTGGGCCGCGCAGAACGTGGCGCGTTTCTCCCCCTCCCACCCGTAGCACGGCCCCCGGCGGCAGCCCAGGTGCTGGCACACCCGCACCAGCTCTTGCGGCTGCCCGCCCGCCCGCCGCTCCGGCGGCGGCGGCGGGGGGACGTGCTGCTCTCTTCCGCCGCCGCTGCTGTCGCCTGCTGCTGCTGCTGCTGCTGCTGCTGCTGCTGCTGCTGCCGCTGCTGACGACGGATTGCCTCCTCCTCCTCCACCGCCCGCCGGCCCGTTTGAGTCGTTATAGGTGTTTTGCTGCTGCTGCTGCTGTTGTTGCTGGTGAGGAGGCAGCGGCGGTGGCAGCGGCAGGAAGTTGGCTGCTGCGGCTGCTGCGGCGGCTGCGGCCGCGGCGGCTGCGGCGGTCGCCGCGGCGCTAGAGGCGGCGGGGTTCGGCGGCGGCAACGAAGGGGTAGCAGTTGTCTTCCTGCGCTTGTTCGCTCCGGTGCCGCTACCGTCCCCTTCCTCCCCCACGTCGATATCGGTTCTTCCCATGTCTGGTCTTTCTGACCAATCCGCCATGAAGGCACCTGCAGCGCTTCTTGCCGCTCCTGGGTCTACCCCCGCCCCTTGCTGTCCCTGGCCACCGCCTCCTACTCCCCCTCCTTCTCTCATCGCCGCGCTTGCAACTGCGCCTGCCCCTGGCACCCCCCCACCAATCACGCTGCCGGTTGGAACCACCATTCCCATCGGCGTGCCCCCGCCTGACGCTACGCTCGTGGTGGCTCTTCCAAACATGGCGCCTGGAGGGCTCCCGTTCATCCCGCCCAGCATTGCCGCCGCCATGCCCATGTTCATGCCGCTGACATCGGACGCAGAGAGCCCCGGCGGGTTGTTTCTGATATCTACCCTTGGAGGAGGATAGCCCGCGCTCATCCCGGGGAAAGAGTTTGTCACAACGCCGGCGGAGGTGCTGCCACCGATGTTCCCGTTGTTACTCATACTGCTGGCGTTCGTGCTAGAAGAAGGTAGTGGCAAGCGGCCGGCCACGAGGGGTCCGATGGGATTGCTGCCGTACGCCTGGCGATTTGTAGTAGAATGGAATTGTGTGCTGTCGCCAACGCCGCCGCCGCCGCCGCCGCCGCCTCCACCCCCGCCGTCTTCTTCCCGTCCGGCCACCGTCCGCCTGTTAACGTCTCCGACAGAGCCACTGTCCACATCACCACCACCGCCACCCTGGCTGTCCTTCACGCGCCCAACGGCGTTGCTGCCATTGCCCCCGTACGGCCCGTGGGGCAAATGTTGCTTCCCTATGGGCAAGAGACAGTCAACGGGGGGGGGTGGGGGGATGCCCGGTGGAGAGAGACACCAGAAGAGAAGGACGGGGTTTTGTTACTCGGAGACTGGAACGCATGGAATCAAGTGCGCATGAAGAAGGCCATGCAGCGTTGGACGTGCGACGCCATGCTTGCGCGAAATCGTGCGGAGACTCTGCCCGAGTCATTTACCCGCGACGCGGCCTCTGAATCCGTGTGCTGCTCTGTCTGTTCCATGGGGCAGTGTGCACACAGCTGGATGCAGCCACATATACGACACGCGCAGCAAGTGATACCACTCTCGTAGAGATGCGAGATCCGAAATACCCGTATGCGCATTCTCTTGACAACTATCTATCAAGAAAATGCCGCACGCAACACTGGGAGAAGAGACACGCCTAAAACCTTCAACACCCAAAACCTGGCAAGTTTCTGGCGGCATGCTGCATGCCAAGCAACCGCTACTTGGGCAGGGCAATACTTAGGCAGGGTATTGCAATTAGCATAGTTTCTTCGCAGAGCACGGAAATATCCAAGACAAAAAACAAAACCTTGCAGGTGCCTGCCGACAAAAAAGGCTTCACGTGTTTTCCTGTGACGGGGACCTGTCCGCTAGTGCACTGCTGTGAAAAGAAACAGGCGTGTTGCGAGGTGTCTGGCGCACGTAGTGTGCCGACCGTCAACTCCATGGCCCAAACGGGAGCAGCGGAAGGGGGCTCGCCGGCAAGGATTTCTACCAAAGACCTATGGGCCTGCCACAAGGTGGCAAGATGATCTACGACAGACTTATGTACAGACAGAAGCTGTGCGCTTTCGTCAGCGTGGCCGCAACGAATGTCTCCTGCAGGTGCCATCATCGCTGCGGTACATTTTTTTTTTCTGCTGCCGATATTGGAAACATCCGAAGACAGTGTCCAAGGGACATCGGGCGAATGATTCAAGCATCCCCACTACACCTTGACGACAAAACGGGGGTTAGAGGGTTCAAGAAAAAAATAATCACCCCAACCACTGCTGTATCGCTGAAACTGATGAACCGGACCCCTAGCAAGATGCTGCTAGCCTTCCCTACTACATACTGTAAGGAATACGCGCCCGATAAAATCTGATCGCCAAATGCCGTACGTTCGTGGCGTGGGTCAACCCGAAGGTTCTACGGGTGGTCCGCGGATAGCTTGACGGTGTGTACATGTTGTGGGCTACACTACGCCGCTGTGGTTACAGGGGTAAAGGTTGCTGTTTCTAGACGGACACGGGGTTGCCACCGAAGACACATCCCTCTAGGATAAGCAATAATATGGTGGATTCACGGCTGCAGAAACAACCAACAGACGGTTCGAGTGGCCGAAAAACGATAGGACCCGCGGCAGGAAACAAACGAGCCCAACAGATGAGAGAAAGTTTCTCGGAGTGCCTGTGAACTCATCGGGAAAAAACGTCGAATGTTTGATGGAGATCTTGCCGGTGACTGACCGGGTACATACGAGGACCTCTTATGATTCCCCAATTGCCGTAGTGCTGCTGTAGAGCAGGGATAAAACTGCCGTATTTCGAACGTCTCATTCACGACGTGATACGAGATACAGAACGCCCATTCACTAGAGAAAGTGTCACCAAAGAAATTGAGGTCGTTCAGTTTGCAACTACGACGACTTGACGGTGACAACAGGGACTCAATTCCGAGGCATCAAAAGGAGCACAGACACGCAACGGAGGCGTACCACTGCCATGGCAACAACCAAGGACGGGATCAAGAAACGCGGCCGTTGCAAACACAAGAATGTTGTTCAGGGCGAAATTAATCTGTCAGCAGGTTTAGCCCTCTTGACGCTCTGCGGAAATCGGGGGGAAGCGTACACGACGTTCTCTTTAATTTCCTTGCCCTGAACGCATGTTTTACGTTATATTCACTCCAGAAAAAGCCTGTAGTTGCCCTCCCCTCTTCGTATAGAAAATGCCCACCGCGGAGTATCAAACCTATCCAAGATCTACAGCAGTACACGAGCAACATTGCAATCTACTTGCATGAACGGGTGGGCCGGAGGCCTCGACAAGCAATTAAGTGAGGCAATGTGCTCGGACTCGAAACTAACGTGGACGCAGAGGAGAACCCAACCCATGGCGAGCTAGGGCGAAAATTTAGCGGAGGTCGGTGATATCGAGTGCGAAGCACACTGTCAGCTCCAGCGCTGTAATGTAACTCGTGCAATTCCAAAGGTTCTGCGTCGAACCCTGCCTGTTGGTGTATAACGAGGGACCAGGTCTACCGGCGTGTGCTTTCCGTCCATCCGTGTTCTCTTGTTTACTTCGAACAAGAAAGGTAACACAGCACACAGCCAACTGCCGAACGTGTGTCCACTACTGTATCAACACAAACATCACAAAGAAAAGCTACGGTTTGTCCCTGCCCTCTCCCCGGGCAGGACGGGATATCGAACGCGTGGGGGGAGCGGGGATACTCAAACATTGGGGCGGACGCACTCGCCGTTAACCTTGTTCATGTAATTTCACGCTTCTCGAGGCCGAGAATTTTGTCTACCCTTAGCAGCGGTTACACTTTGTACAATTTTTCTTTGTTTTTATTTCTGCTTTCGGTATCCATGAAAATTTCTGGCTTGTCCTTTCCTGTGGCCGTTGGCGCTTTGGGCACCTTCCGTTTCTGTTATCTCCGGAAGCCGCCATCTTTCTTCTCGTGGCGTTTGCGTACGTACCACACCTTCACCGCCTCCCGTTCTTTAGTACGCCATTCCCTTCCATCTCGGTTTCCGCTTCTTCCCGCGAGTACAAATCACATTCCCTGTCATAAGAGCCGTGGTGACAAAAGCTCTACTCTTTGCCGTGCCGCGCAAGGGCACACGCGTTCTCGGCAGGCGAAGGTTTGAATCTTTCCTTCCTCTCAGTTAAAGTACAAATAACGAAAGAGTTGACCGTCGCAACAACTTCATGTGGCGCATGCATGGGATGCTCTTAAAATTCTGCCAGACCACCGCAACAGCATCGTGCCATGCGATCGCCCGCGCGGGGGCGTGAGCGGATGAAACCGAGTTGAAATACGGCGAAAGAAAGAAAAATTGAGAGAGGGTAGCGGAGATAGCGGAGAAACGTTTGAGAGAAACCGAGTTGAGAAACGGTGAAAGAAAGAAAAAACACCCGAGAGGAGGGTAGCTGAGATAGCAGAGAAACGCGTGAGAAAACCGAGCTGAAAAACGGTGAAAGAAAGACAAAACCCGCGAAATGGGTAGCTGAGATAGCGGAGAAAACGGTGAGAGGGAGAAAAAACCCGAGAGATGGGCAGCGGAGATAGCGGAGAATCGCTTGAGAAACCGAGCTGAAAAACGGCGAAGGAAAGAAAAAACCCTGAGACACGGGTAGCTGAGATAGTGGAGAAACGCTTGAGAAAACCGAGCTGAAAAACGGTGAGAGGGAGAAAAAACCCGAGAGATGGGTAGCTGAGATAGCGGAGAATCGCTTGAGAAACCGAGTTGAGAAACGGTGAAGGAAAGAAAACACCCTGAGACATGGGTAGCTGAGATAGCGGAGAAACGCTTGAGAAAACCGAGCTGAAAAACGGTGAGAGAGAGAAAAACCCGAGAGATGGGTAGCTGAGATAGCGGAGAATCGCTTGAGAAAAAACCGAACTGAAGCGGAGAAACGCTTGAGAAAACCGAGCCGAAAAACGGTGAGAGTGAGAAAAAACCATGAGAGATGGGTAGCTGAGATAGCGGAGAAACGCGTAGGAAAAGACGGGCCGAGACAACCAAATCGAGGTGAAAACGGTGAGGGAAAGAAAACGCCGGACCTACGACAGTGGAAACATGTTCCAAACAGGATGGCTGCCATGCGGCGCCCGTAGCGCTTTCTAAAACAAAGTGGTACATCCCGCTTTCTTCGCCCTGCGGGCCCAGCAGGTGGCGAGAGGC